>OY744546.1:54434392-54456892 GCA_963556195.1 Sepiola atlantica | reverse complement strand
GTGAGAGTTCATCTTTTTTCAGCAAGTTATAAGAGCGAGCAGACTGCCCCCTAAAGAGTATTCATTCACTTGCAAATCATTATTAACGTGTTCTTTTTTTTAAAACCTATTTCCTTTTTATAGATGTTAAGCGTGAAAGAAACTAGGAAATTACAACATGGCCACCAGCGATTAAGGCATTGCATTAAAGTTCAATTTTCAAGTCTTTACAGAATAAATTTGAATTTTATTTCGGGCTAAAAAATACAATTTAAAACTAATTCATAAATTTCATCCAAGATGTGTGCGAAAATAAAACGAAATAAGCGAGATATTTAAATAATATAATTGCAAAATAAACTGTTCGTTTTGAAAGAAAAATCACATATTTAAAGAAACTGTTTGTTTTCACAAATTTTAATTTCTTTAAAAAATTGTGCGTTTGGAAAATAAAATCCCTCTATAAAAAAAATCACATATTTAAAGAAACTGCTTGTTTTCACAAATTTTAATTTCTTTAAAAAATTGTGCGTTTGCAAAATAAAATCCCTCTATAAAAAAAATCACATATTTAAAGAAACTGCTTGTTTTCACAAATTTTAATTTCTTTAAAAAATTGTGCGTTTGGAAAATAAAATCCCTCTATAAAAAAAATTACATATTTAAAGAAACTGCTTGTTTTCACAAATTTTAATTTCTTTAAAAAATTGTGCGTTTGCAAAATAAAATCCCTCTATAAAAAAAATCACATATTTAAAGAAACTGCTTGTTTTCACAAATTTTAATTTCTTTAAAAAATTGTGCGTTTGGAAAATAAAATCCCTCTATAAAAAAAATTACATATTTAAAGAAACTGCTTGTTTTCACAAATTTTAATTTCTTTAAAAAATTGTGCGTTTGCAAAATAAAATCCCTCTATAAAAAAAATCACATATTTAAAGAAACTGCTTGTTTTCACAAATTTTAATTTCTTTAAAAAATTGTGCGTTTAGAAAATAAAATCCCTCTATAAAAAAAATTACATATTTAAAGAAACTGCTTGTTTTCACAAATTTTAATTTCTTTAAAAAATTGTGCGTTTGCAAAATAAAATCCCTTTATAAAAAAAATCACATATTTAAAGAAACTGCTTGTTTTCACAAATTTTAATTTCTTTAAAAAATTGTGCGTTTGGAAAATAAAATCCCTCTTTAAAAAAAATCATGACTGTTTTAATATATTACAAACGTATTGTAAATAAAATGTTCGTTTTGCAAAAAAAAACAAAAACATTTTGATTTGTTTCAATAAATTAATTAATTATTTTAAATTATTGATTTTGAGTTACTTTACTGAATTCGTAATCTTTCATGTTTGATTTACTTTTCATATTTGATTTACTTTTCATGTTTGATTTACTTTTCATGTTTGATTTACTTTTCATATTTGATTTACTTTTCATGTTTGATTTACTTTTCATGTTTGATTTACTTTTCATGTTTGATTTACTTTTCATATTTGATTTACTTTTCATGTTTGATTTACTTTTCATGTTTGATTTACTTTTCATATTTGATTTACTTTTCATGTTTGATTTACTTTTCATATTTGATTTACTTTTCATATTTGATTTACTTTTCATGTTTGATTTACTTTTCATGTTTGATTTACTTTTAAGTTTAAAATATCCAGGATTGTCTGTCGTTAGCGCTACTGTAACTCTTCACAAATGAAAACAAAAATATCTATTCTGCACAAGTGACTTAATTTTAACTATTTAGTAATTTGAAAAGTGTTTCTTTGAAGTTTTAGGCGCTTATTCGTAATGTTCCACCATCCGTTTTTCTCAACTTTTTTACTGACGAAATTTGTTTCTATTTTTTCGGTATATCATGTCGCTAGAGAATTTCGTGTTATTTGAAAAGTTTTTCATTCTTTTTTCTGCGTACAATTACTTATAATATCACTAGAGAATTCCGGGTTTAGTATAATAGAAATACAAAAGTAGCTTAATTGCTAGAAATTGAAATAGCTACTCATTCAGCATTTGGCTACTTGGCCTTTTGGCTAAGATCAAAGTGTAGTATCTGTTCCGATGGATACTGCACCCCATAGACTGGTATTGTCTTGGCCTTAGGAGCTTGATTTACGCCGGTCTATGGGTCTGACCTGCGCAGTTCTAGGAGGTCCACCCTCCCAGGCTTCGCCTCCCCTCTTTGGGGAGGAGTAAGTTTATTGCTTACTGCCTGAGGCGCCCCTACCGGGGAATGCCGACGGGGCTGCCCAGGCAATTTTTAAACCCCACTTTCCCGACCCGACCTTGGGTCACATCTTACTTGTGGGAGTAAGATAAAAATTGGCCTTGTGCCTAACTCCTGGAGAGGAGTAAATCAATACTCATTCAGCATTTTGGATTAATCAGAGAATCAAGAAACTTCATTTATTTTTTTCGGAAATGAGAGCAACTCTTATCAAATTATTCAGCTAAAACTAATGATAATGAAATGTTCACATAAAGCATAAAACTGCCTAAGAATAGGGATTCGTCTTCTTCTTCTTCTTCTTCTTCTTCTTCTTCTTCTTCTGTTTATAAACCAAGTGATATTTCCATTCAGCATAACTAATAGTATTTTCATTCGATGTAAACCAATTGGTCACAATAATCAACTCAAAAATTAAAAATAATTCGAAAAGAATGAACTTATTTAAAGAATTAATATTAAATCAGACAAATTATTTTTCAAAGAAAAATTTTCATGTTTTAAAAATTAAAAAATTATGACCACATCATTTTATTATTAAGTATTAATTATATGTTTGCTGTCTATGCAAATTACACGAAATAATACATTTGCGCTAAGATTTCGTATAAAGTAACGAGTTAATTATTTTCTGCGATCGTTAATTAATAAATAATGAAAATTGCATAAATATTGATTGATTTCCTGAATTTTGATTCATTTTTATGCCCATAGTCTGACTGTTCGACAGATCTCGTTTGATACTTTTGAGCATGACGTCATTTTACATTGCACTGGCCTTGTTATTACGACGGCCATGGTTGAGCCCGCTCCTAAGAGTGGAAGAAATGATCTTGTGTGATTCCTGCGTATTTATCTGTTTACTTCTGCTTTTATGCTGTCAGGTGCTGTCCATTGTTTTCTGTCAACTCGTGCCCATATTTTATTTTCTCTCTCTCTTCCCCCCTCTCTCTCTCTCTCTCTCTCTCTCTCTCTCTCTCTCTCTCTCTCTCTCTCTCTTACTCAACTGGTACATCCTACCAGAGTGAAATAAGAGACCGATAGTTACCGATAATAGCACATTCTTTACCATTGAATAACCATCTAGACGTAGGGAGTGCATCAACCACGAGATTCGAAACCCGGACGCCAGGCCACTACTAACCGTGACCAACCGTGACGGATGTCTTAGCATCTGAGCTAACGAACCAGCTCGTGTTTGATTCCAGAGTATTTTTCCATAGTTCTTAACGTTTTTTTACTTCCACATTTAATACTGTCAGGTGCTGTCCATTGTTTTCTGTCGACTCCTGTCCATATTTTACGCGTTCCTTCTCCCCGCCCTCTCTTCCCCACCCTCTATTCCCCACCCTCTCTTCCCCCACTCCACCTCTCTCTCTCTCTCTCTCTCTCTCTCTCTCTCTCTCTCTCTCTCTCTCTCTCTCTCTCTCTCTGACTCAACTTGTACCATAGCGAAATAAAAACAGAGGCCGATAAAGAGTGGCGGAAGTACCACGCGCTCAAATCACTGATTGGTCTTATATCACCGGAAGTGACCGTCACCTTGCCTTTAAATGTCCTAGCGGTCATTTCCAAGTGTTTGTTATTGACCAATTACGATCGCCATGAGTGGTCTTCTCTAGCCATCAATCGTCACGATCACATTCCAAACATTCCTCCTGTCGATACGTAGAATTTGGTGTCAACACTCCAATAGCGTTTCGTCGTCATTTGAGGTGTCGAGGTTGGTACGAGGGGTCGATACTAAAATCTCCACCCACTACTCCACTACATACTAACCCCCAAGAAAGGGTGTAGTCGTTAATGGCCGGAGTTCGTCTGTCGAGAAGGCCATAAAGATGCTTATGGTAATGGCTTTGCTCTTAATGGAGTCAGGCTGTGCTGACCGGAGCTTTTAGCGGCCGAATTGGCGGATTCTTCAGTAAAGTGTTCGAACGGTACACAAGATCGCCTAACTCTTTCTTTACTATGCTTGGCTTAAGGTTTGGTTAGATCTGATCGTGTGTATTGTTCGGAACAAGCCCCGCTCTCTCCGCCAGATAAATTATGATCGTACAGGTATCCGATGTGTGTCATGTTACACAGACATATTTAATAAGTATATCATATATATATTTATCAAGGATATCAAGAGAGACAATGTCTCAGATACCGAAGAGAATCCTTATACGATAGTGGAGGATACTCAGTATTACAAATAGAGCCTGAATAGAGCCAGGAAATATATAAAATATATATGAAAACAAATAAAATTATTATTCAAGTGTTAACAGATGTGTCTATTCTAGACGGTCATATGAAGAGATTAAAGCACTTATATCCGGAAATTTCAAAGTAATAAAAGTATGTTTATCTTCAATTGGAAACAATTTATAGGTTACTAAAAAAAAACCCAGTGAATATATAATAAAACAAGTTTCAATTATTATTTTTAAATGGTACTTTTCTCGTTGGATTGAAGTAAAATGAAACAAAAAGCGAGAAATACAAACACACACACACACACACATATATATATATATATCTGTGTGTATATATATATATATATATATATATATATATATATATATAAAGTGGACCACTAAAAGCGAACTTTTTTGCGGAATATACCTTGCATTGAGCAACTGAATTGAAAAAAGATCTGCCTTTCGCTTTTCTAATTCCTTTTCATCCTTCTACCTATATATATATATATATATATATATATATATATTGTGTGTGTGTGTGTGTGTGTGTGTGTGTGTGTGTGTGTGTGTGTGTGTGTGTGTGTGTGCAGCAAGTCATTATTTATGCAAGTCTGGTTGAAAATCACGGAATTTTCGCGTTTTGTAATTTTCTAAGTAATGTTCTCGACGCGGCGAGCAAGCTTTCGGGTCTCCGGTGCTAGTTAATATAATATGGCCCCGAGCGTTCTTATATCGGCCATCTTTAACGATTTCGATCGACGCGATCGTTATCTGGAGCAGAGTTATTTTAAATGGCTTCTTTTTGTGCTTTTTATTATTTTTTCTAAAGTTTTGGCAGGAGAAATGAAAAATGAAAAAGAAAAAGAAAGGGGTGTTGTTAAGGAAATTGTTTATTTTTGTATGTGTGTATTTATTAATTCTATTTAGTTATATTATTTTATTTATTTATTTTTTAAATTTAATTTAATTTTATTTCTTTATAATTTGGTATATTTATTTATTATGTTATTATTTTATTTATTTATTTTTTAAATTTTATTTAATTTTATTTCTTTATAATTTTGCATATTTATTTATTATGTTATTATTTTATTTATTTATTTTTTAAATTTTATTTTATTCTATTTCTTTATAATTTTGTATATTTATTTATTATATTATTATTTTATTTTTATTTTTTTTTAATTTTATTTAATTTTATTTCTTTATAAGTTTGTATATTTATTTATTATGTTATTATTTTATTTATTTATTTTTTAAATTTAATTTAATTTTATTTCTTTATAAGTTTGTATATTTATTTATTATGTTATTATTTTATTTATTTATTTTTTTAAATTTTATTTAATTTTATTTCTTTATAATTTTGTATATTTATTTATTATGTTATTATTTTATTTATTTATTTTTTAGATTTTATTTAATTTTATTTCTTTATAATTTTGTATATTTATTTATTATGTTATTATCTTTAATTATCGAATACATTTAATATATTAGTTCCGGTATCAAAAGCTATTTTGTTAATATTGGGTTGTTTCTTTTTTATAGATATTGATTCTGGTATTTTTAGTCGATGTATGCAATTATTTTTATGCATAATTTTGGGAGTTAGTTGTTAGTATTTTTCGTAGCTCGGCTGATTGTAGTGTTTTGTTGTGTGAAATGATGTGGCGTTGAATGGCGCTGGGGTCGGATAAATGATATGTCAGGCGTCTGGAGAGAGTTATTGTATAACCAATATAGGTACTATATATTTTTTCAGTTTGGTTATTAGGAAGATATTCCTCATATGGGCATGTGAAGTTACATATTACATTTGTTTGTTTTAGGGTTGAGTTAATCGTGTGATTATTATTTTTTTATTATTATTTCGCTGCGTTGAAAACATTATCAAGAAAATTGCAAAACGCGAAAATTCCGTCGTATTCAACCAGACTTGCATAAATAATGACTTGCTGCCTATATATATATATATATATATATATATATATATATATATATATATATATATATATATATATATATATATATATATATATATATATATATATGGGAAATGAAAAAGGAAAAACCAAAAAGGAAGTTTTTATGTGTTCATAGACGTTTCGTCTTTATTTGTAAGACTTCTTCAGGATGATAATATAAAGAAAAACGTCATGCAAGTACGTGGACATATAGGGTTGACATGGTGGGTTGAAGGGAGGAAATAGTAGCCACTACTGGAAAACAGTAGGGACCGACGTCCGGACCTGGTGAAGTCAGTTGCGAGGAATGAAAATAAATGTTGAAGAAACTGAGTGAAAAAAAAGTGGAAGGGTGGGGGTGAGCATGGATACTGTGGATGGTTGTAAGTGAAACAGTGGAGGTTAGGGTTAGCGGGAGTAAATGTGGATGGCAGTGAGTGAAGGAGTGGAGGGTGGGGAAAGAGGAGGGTGGAATGTTTGACCAGGAAGGTTAGGGGTCATGGTGAATGAAGATGTGTGTGTGGGTGTATGCAGAGGAATGGAAGATGGGTAGAAAAGGAGGGAGAGGCTCTGTGATTGGTGGATAGGTAAGCGTCACGGTTTTAGAGAGGATTTGAAATGAGGGGATTTAAGAGTGGGAGGTGTGAAAGGGTGAGAGTGCGAGAGAAGGGATTGAAAGGGGAAATGGGTGAGGGGGAGAAGGGAGATTTGTTGTGATAGGTGTGAAATATTTGAAATATTTTGAAAAGTGAGAATGTTTGACCGGCTTGATATGTTAAGAATGTGAGGGAAAGAGTAAGTTAGAAAAGTTAAGATTTTTCTTTATATTATCATCCTGATGAAGTCTTACAAATAAAGACGAAACGTTGATGAACACATAAAAACTTCCTTTTTGGTTTTTCCTTTTGCATTTCCCATTACGTCGGATTACCTTCATCCTTCTTTTCCCATATATATATATATATATATATATATATATATATATATATATATATATATATATATATCGCGTTTTGTTTAATTTTATTTAAATCGAAGTTCTCAGAAATCAAGGGACCCCCTTCCTGGGGCTAACACTTGATCTCTATATGAGATACATAGATATTCGAATAGTTCAGGTTACTATGTGATAGTATATATTTCTTGTGGTCTTTTCGTCTTACCGGATTCCAGGACAAAAATTCATCTAATCTGGTGGGGTGTCCCGCTTAGTGCTGTTACTACACACAATATCACTTGGATAAGGTGCACCATTCCTCGTATTAGCCAGTGTGGGGTAGCCACACCCAGGGGATCTTATTTGGGCTTCGAATATTATGTTATTTTGAATATTTAGCCACGGTTTACTTGTAGGGGGGGGGGGGTATCCTCATGTCAGGTTGTCCTGACAAACCCCTATACAGAGAGCTCTTAGACGCTCGAGCTAAGTGTCTAGTAGGCATTCAAGTTCTCTCCTAGGCATTCAAGTTCTCTCCTAGGCATTCAAATTCTCTCCTTCTGCATTCAAGTTCTCTCCTAGGCATTCAAATTCTCTCCTTCTGCATTCAAGTTCTCTCCTAGGCATTCAAGTTCTCTCCTTCTGCATTCAAGTTCTCTCCTAGGCATTCAAGTTCTCTCCTAGGCATTCAAGTTCTCTCCTTCTGCATTCAAGTTCTCTCCTAGGCATTCAAGTTCTCTCCAGATATATATATATATATATATATATATATATATATATATATATATATATATATACAGCGTGATTCATAAGTCACTTAACTTAGCTATTTAAAATGATTACCATAATAAGCACAAACATACTATGAAGTCTTAATAATTGTTATCTTACTCTCTTATTACTGCTATTTGTTATTTTAAATTTGTTCGTTTATATATTTGTTTCTATATATATTTATTTCATAATCAATCAAATATGCTACAAAGAGTCGTAAATTCCTTGCAAAAAAGAATGGAGCTATGCATGCAAAACGAAGGTGGAAATTTTGAAAATTTGCTGTAATGTTAAACTCCCATAAATAAATTTGTTGAATAAACTTTCTGTTTTGTATTATCGTATTTTTTAACTTTAGAATTTCAAAAATAAATAGCTAAGTGACTCATGAATCACCCTGTATATATATATATATATATATATATATATATATATATATATATATATATATATATATATTGTGTGTGTATTTAGGCAGCATTTTCTTATTTATGCAAACATTGTTAAAAATAACAGAGTTAGTTTAATTATACGTTTTTTTATTTTTCAATTTTTTTGATGGTCTTTTTTGTATTAAAGTAAAAAAAGATTAATAAATGTTCCATAGGTTTCACGAACGTTTTCGATTCTTCGTCGAATATATATATATATATATATATATATATATATATATATATATATATATATATATTAGTATTTCATGTATCCACATAAAATTTTATAAGGTGGTATAATTTTTAATGTATCAATTTTCAGTATTACTTCAACAGTGCTCGATACGTAAGTAGAGCTAGGTAGTACGCTATGAAAATATATTTATGGTAATTAAGCTACACAGAGGCTCCCGCGTTTCATCCTCGAGGGGAATCTTCAGACTAAAATGCTATTTACTATATATATATATATATATATATATATATATATATATATATATATATATATATATATATATATATATATATATATATGTAACCAATAATGTTTGTATGCATAAAAGGTTATACTTATAAACAACTCTACTTGTTATTGAGCACTTTTTATAAACACTTGAGTTTCAACGGATTTACATCTACAGAAACTAATACAATACATGTACTATATATATATATATATATATATATATATATATATATATATATATATATAACCAATAATGTTTGTATAAATAAAAATGTATACTTATAAACAGCTCTACTTGTTATTGAGCACTTTTCATAAACACTTGAGTTTCAACGGATTTACATCTACAGAAACTAATACAATACATGTACGATAAATATATATATATATATATATATATATATATATATATATATATATATATATATATATATATATATATATTTATCGTACATGTATTGTATTAGTTTCTGTAAATGTAAATCCGTAGAAACTCAAGTGTTTATAAAAAGTGCTCAATACCATTTCTTGAAAAATTCTTGGTCTGATGAGGTTGACTTTCTTGGAAAAGTGCAACCGAAACATGTATGCACATATGTAACCAATAATGTTTGTATAAATAAAAATTTATACTTATATATATATTTATATCGAACTGTGTGGGACTTATATGTTATTTTGCCGGCACAGAAAAATCTTATTTGCAAGTCTGCCATTCAACTTGGGAACACGAGTATCATTTATAACCTCGAACAAATAAAAATGTTACTTGTTGATAAACTGGATGTTTTTTCTTACTTAGCATGAGAGTCTTTGTTGCAGCACGGAGTGAGTCGAACTTTGGACCGGCACAACGTGTGGAGACGGTGGCGACTAGTGGAGTGAACGCACACGCATACGTACACGTTCACACTGAAACGAGACATCACAGCGAAAGGTGTGCTTGTAGTGAGATCAGTTTTGGAGCCTATAAATGTCTAATGTAGTGGTAGTAGTGGTAGTAGGAGTAGTGGTGGTATCATTATTATTACTATTAGTAGTAGTATTAGTAGTGTGGTATTATTATTATTAGCAGTAGTAGTGTGGTAGTAGTAGTAGTAGTAGTAGTAGTAGTGGTAGTAGTGTGGTAGTAGTAGTAGTAGTAGTAGTAGTAGTAGTTGTGTGGTATTATTATTATTAGCAGCAGTAGTAGTAGTGTGGTTGTAGTAGTAGTAGTGGTAGTAGTGTGGTAGTAGTAGTAGTGTGGTTGTAGTAGTAGTAGTAGTGTTGTATTACTACCATTATTATTAGTAGTAGTAGAAGTAGTAGTAGTGTGGTTGTTCTTGTTCTTGTAGTAGTAGTAGTAGTAGTAGTAGTAGTAGTAGTAGTAGTAGTAGTCCATTTCTTAGCCTGAAAGCCTCTACAGTTTGGGGCATATCATTGAACGGCGAGAAAACAATGATTGTTGGAAATTCATGGATGAAGCTTGGTGGACAAGTCAGGCATAGACTGAATTGTATTTGTACCAAAGATGGTTGGATTGCAAAAAGGATTGTGATTTTTATTAAGGATTAATTATTAATTAGTAATAATTAATTATTAATAATTAATTAATTAATATTTATAATTAAAAAGATTAATTTTATTTATCTTCCTCCCACAAGGTAAGATGTGACACAAGGTCGGGAAAGATTAATAATTAATTATCTATTCGATAAAGGAATGCTGTCTGTCTGTGTGTCCAGAGGCCATGTTATTTAGAAATAAATCGCAAATAGAAAAGAGAGACACGAAGCAAAAGGACAAAAGAAAAAATTTAAAAATGAAAAGACAAAACAGAAAACAGCAAAATAGAAAACAGAAAAATAGAAAAATAGAAAACAGAAAAACAAAAAATTAGAAAAATAGAAAACAGAAAACAGAAAAACAAAAAATCAGAAAAATAAAAAACAGAAAAATAGAAAAAAGAAAAACAAAAAAATAGAAAAATAGAAAACAGAAAAACAGAATAATAGAAAACAGAAAAATAGAAAACAGAAAAATAGAAAACAGAAAAACAAAAAATTAGAAAAATAGAAAACAGAAAAACAGAAGAATAGAAAACAGAAAAATAGAAAGCAGAAAAACAAAGAAAATTAGAAAAACAGAAAAATAGAACACAGAAAAATTGAAAACAGAAAAACACAAAAATTAGCAAAATAGAAACCAGAAAAACAGAAAAAACAGAAAAATAGAAAAACAGAAAAATAGAAAACAAAAACAAAAAAAATTAGAAAAATAGAAAACAGAAAAACAGAAAAACAGAAAAAAACAGAGAAATAGAAAACAGAAAAACAAAAAATTAGAAAACAGAAAAATAGTTTTTTTTCTATTTCTCTGTTTTTCTGTTTTCTAAAACAGAAAAATGGAAAATAAAAAAGGTAAGAAATTTGTTTCGGAGTTTTTGAGATGAGGATTGATTATTTGGATTATTTGGATTACAGTTTGTATATTGGATGTTATTCTCACAACAAAGTAATACTTCATTCTAAGCAAAAATCTTCTGGGGGTTGAAGGTTCAATCCCCAGCACGGGCGATACTAAGAATACAATTACGAATTACTTAAAACTTCTACCTAAATCATGGCTGACGGAACGAGAACAATCTACCCACGTGGATTCTATTTGAAATTCCGTAACGATTCCCGAGTTCGACATAAAGATTCCCGCGTTCGACAAGACGCTCTTGAAGACGGTCGGAAATTAGATCGGTCGAAACGTTGTGAGAATAATCTCCAAGATGAGATCAGTGGGTACTGTTGGTCAAATGCCGAGTTTATTTTCCTGTTTCTTTTGGTCGCGTTTCTTCGCGAGTTTGACGACTCTCGTTTGTAAAAATGGCGAGATCTCATTTAGCGCGTGTGATGAAAACAAAGAGCAATCAGCAGCAGCAACGAGGACGAGGCTCACGGTCACGGGTCGAAGCCATTGCCAAAGCTAGAAGAATTGACCGGATCTTTTGTTGGTGGCACGGCGTCGGATTATGTGTGGCACGGTCGGAGACGCCAAGCCTGCAAGATGAAGGAATCGGTGTGCGAAGAAAGGTGGGGGGGGGGCGGTTAAAGATGGGTGGGAGAGAAAAGTGTGAAAGGAATATAAGAGAGGGTGTATGGAGAAATTATGAAATGTCTAAAAATCAAAAAAAGATGAGGAAAACGAAAAGGAAGGAATGAAAGAACAACAAACGAAATAAAGGAATTGAATGAGGAGATATAAGAGAGGGGTGAAAGTGATACATTAGAAAGATGGCCGAGATAAATAAAAAGGAAATAAAGAAGAAATATAAATACGTAGAGAGAGAGAGAAGAAGAGAGAGATGAAGAAAAGGGAACTAAAAAAAAAAGAAAAAAGAAAAGAAATAAAAATAGAAAATTAAAATATAGAAACGAAAAAAGGAAGAGAAAGAAAATAACGATATCATTTTTTTAAGAGAAAAGAAAAGAAATTAAAAAAAGAAACATTTTATCTTTTCATAAGCGGCCTTTTGGGCTTAATTCCTTCTACTGCTACTCTCTGTCACAAATAGATCAAGCATTTTCAAATATTTGTACGTGTGTGTTATTTCTTCAAACAAATCATCCCGAGGAAGCTTTGAAATAAAGACGAAACGTTAATAAATATATAAATAATATTTTTATTTTTCCTGTTTTTCATTTTCCATTACATTAGAATATTATTTCCATTTTTATCATATATATATATATATATATATATATATATATATATATATATATATATATATATATTAGAGTTTTTTTTATACCTATAGACGATATTGTTTCGAGTTTTCTACCCTCATCAGTGTAAGAGTGGCGGTTGCAACCGGTCGCATAGGGCTGAACGCAGTTCGTTGATTCAACCTAGAATCACGAGCCTAACGCCATATATATATATATATATATATATATATATATATATATATATATATATATATATATATACAGGGTGATTCATAAGTCACTTCACTTAGCTATTTAAGATGTCATTTACAATTGAAGAGCGAATTTTTATTGTTATTCATATGGCCAAATTTGATGAATCTCCCAAACTTGTTGAAAGGCGATGGAAACGTGATGTGAACAGAATGCCTCCTTCGCACAACACCATAATCAATCAAATATGCTACAAAGAGTCGTAAATTCCTTGCAAAAAAAGAACGGAGCTATGCATGCAGAACGAAGGTGGAAATTTTGAAAATTTGCTGCAATTTTAAACTCCCATAAATGAATTTGTTGAATAAACTTTCTGTTTTGTATTACCGTATTTTTTAACTTTAGAATTTCAAAAAATAAGAAGCTAAGTGACTTATGAATTACTCTATATATATATATTCTATTTGTCAACAGACACGTGTTTAGTTGTCTCGAAGATTTATTAGTGTGGCTAACCCTAGCGAGATTCGAAACCGGGACTCCAGCGATTGACGTCACGTTATGTAGGAGGTTCCTACCATCCGTCTCGCCTCATGTTATAAAACCCAGCAGAACCAGCGGACTCAAACGCGAGTTGTGTGTGTGCGATCAATTCCATCCATCTAATATACTAATAACAATCAACATCTGCATTATAGAATTTTATTTTATTTCAAAAGCTAAATTGATGAGCATTTCGAACATGTAGATACAAAACCTCTGTTGTTTGGAACAACATCTTACTTAATTTCATCCAAAGGAACGAAAGTTAGTAACATCGTCCACGTCGTTGTGAAGCTTCTCACGGAAGTAATCAAGTAAGGGAGATAATCCTGTCATTTAAACTACAATGAACAGTAGTTTAAAAGAGAGGATTATCTCCCTTACTTGATTACCTATAAAGTCAGACTAGTGTTTATGATACGTTTTCACTTACTTACCGAGGCGTGTATAATCTTATACATCTGGTGTGGTCGGGAAGCCAGGTTCTGGATCGTCCGTAGACAAAATCACTCGGACGCTGGTGTTAATTTATCAGAATGTTTATTTTTTAAATATTTTTTTATGGAAATCGCTCCAGACAAGGCATGAAGCCACTTGATGTAAGGAGCTAAAAAAAAATACTACTTCAAGGTCAAAAACTAGCCAACGATAAGTGTTAGATGGATAGATTCCGGCCCAGAAAACGATAATTCTTCCCTCTTTGTCAAAAACATCGCTCGAGGAATGTGAGGACTAAAGGACAAAATAAGGGAAGCGTGGGTAAACGGAAATTTCACTTTCTACTCTCCTAAGCGGAAACAGAGAGTTGGGTTACTTGCGTGGGCGCATGAGAGAGAAAGATGTCTGTGCCTTCCATCAATGGGGTTAAAATAGGAAACATCGAATTTCACGTCTTCTTTGCTTGAAGGGTCGCCAGGAAGAGAGAGAATCTCTCCCCACCCTCCGAAATCCACGTGATTTCGCTGACTTCCGCTTTAGTGAGATCAGTTTTGGAGCCTATAAATGTCTAATGTAATTGTAGTAGGAGTAGGAAGAGTGGTGGTATTATTATTAGTAGTAGTAGTAATGTGGTATTATTATTATCAGTAGTAGTAGTAGTAGTAGTAATTTGGTATTATTATCATTATTATTAGTAGTGTGCTATTATTATTAGTAGTAGTAGTGTGGTATTATTATTATTATTAGTAGTAGTAGTAGTAGTAGTGTGCTATTATTAGTAGTAGTAGTGTGGTATTATTATTATTAGTAGTAGTAGTAATGTGGTATTATTATTAGTAGTAGTAGTATGGTATTATTATTAGTAGTAGTAGTGTGGTATTATTATTAGTAGCAATGTGGTATTATTATTATTAGTAGTAGTAGTAGTGTGCTATTATTATTATTAGTAGTAATGTGGTATTATTATTATTAGTAGTAGTAGTAGTAGTGTGCTATTATTAGTAGTAGTGTGGTATTATTATCATTATTAGTAGTAGTAGTAGTAGTAGTAGTAGTAGTAGTAGTGTGCTATTATTATTAGTAGTAGTGTGGTATTATTAGTAGTAGTAGTAGTAGTAATGTGGTATTATTAGTAGTAGTAGTAGTATGGTATTATTATTAGTAGTAGTAGTAGTGTGGTATTATTATTAGTAGCAATGTGGTATTATTATTATTAGTAGTAGTAGTAGTAGTAGTAGTAGTAGTGTGCTATTATTATTAGTAGTAGTAATGTGGTATTATTATTATTATTAGTAGTAGTAGTAGTAGTGTGCTATTATTAGTAGTAGTGTGGTATTATTATTATTAGTAGTAGTAGTAGTAATGTGGTATTATTATTAGTAGTAGTGTGGTATTATTATTAGTAGTAGCAATGTGGTATTATTATTAGTAGTAGTAGTAGTAGTAGTAGTGTGCTATTATTATTAGTAGTAGTAATGTGGTATTATTATTATTATTAGTAGTAGTAGTAGTAGTGTGCTATTATTAGTAGTAGTGTGGTATTATTATTAGTAGGAGTAGTAATGTGGTATTATTATTAGTAGTAGTGTGGTATTATTATTATTAGTAGCAATGTGGTATTATTATTAGTAGTAGTAGTAGTAGTAGTAGTAGTAGTAGTGTGCTATTATTATTATAAGTAGTAATGTGGTATTATTATTATTATTAGTAGTAGTAGTAGTAGTAGTAGTAGTAGGGTGCTATTATTAGTAGTAGTGTGGTATTATTATTATTATTAGTAGTAGTAGTAATGTGGTATTATTATTAGTAGTAGTGTGGTATTATTATTATTAGTAGCAATGTGGTATTATTATTATTAGTAGTAGTAGTAGTAGTGTGCTATTATTAGTAGTAGTAGTAATGTGTTATTATTAATATTATTATTATTATTAGTAGTAGTAGTAGTAGTAGTAGTAGTGTGCTATTATTAGTAGTAGTGTGGTATTATTATTATTATTAGTAGTAGTAATGTGGTATTATTATTAGTAGTAGTAGTGTGCTATTATTATTAGTAGTAGTGTGCTATTATTATTATTATTATTAGTAGTAGTAGTAGTGTGGTATTATTATTATTAGTAGTAGTAGTAGTAGTAGTAGTAGTAGTAGTGTGCTATTATTATTAGTAGTAGTAATGTGGTATTATTAGTAGTAGTAGTAGTAGTAGTAGTAGTAGTAGTAGTAGTAGTGTGCTATTATTAGTAGTAGTGTGGTATTATTATTATTAGTAGTAGTAGTAGTAATGTGGTATTATTATTAGTAGTAGTGTGGTATTATTATTAGTAGTAGCAATGTGGTATTGTTATTATTAGTAGTAGTAGTAGTAGTGTGCTATTATTATTAGTAGTAGTAATGTGGTATTATTATTATTATTAGTAGTAGTAGTAGTAGTGTGCTATTATTAGTAGTAGTGTGGTATTATTATTAGTAGTAGTAGTAGTAGTAATGTGGTATTATTAGTAGTAGTAGTGTGGTATTATTATTATTAGTAGCAATGTGGTATTATTATTATTATTATTAGTAGTAGTAGTAGTGTTCTATTATTATTATAAGTAGTAATGTGGTATTATTATTATTATTAGTAGTAGTAGTAGTAGTAGTAGTAGTAGTAGTAGTAGGGTGCTATTATTAGTAGTAGTGTGGTATTATTATTATTAGTAGTAGTAGTAGTAATGTGGTATTATTATTAGTAGTAGTGTGGTATTATTATTATTAGTAGCAATGTGGTATTATTATTATTAGTAGTAGTAGTAGTAGTAGTAGTGTGCTATTATTATTAGTAGTAGTAATGTGTTATTATTAATATTATTATTAGTAGTAGTAGTAGTAGTAGTGTGCTATTATTAGTAGTAGTGTGGTATTATTATTATTAGTAGTAGTAGTAATGTGGTATTATTATTAGTAGTAGTAGTGTGCTATTATTATTAGTAGTAGTGTGCTATTATTATTATTATTAGTAGTAGTAGTAGTGTGGTATTATTATTAGTAGTAATAGTAGTAGTAGTAGTAGTAGTAGTAGTAGTAGTAATGTGGTATTATTATTAGTAGTAGTAGTAGTGTGGTATTATTATTATTATTATTACTAGTAGTAGTAGTAGTAATGTGGATATTATTAGTAGTAGTAGTAGTGTGGTATTATTATTATTATTATTAGTAGTAGTAGTAGTAGTAGTAGTAGTAGTAGTAGTAGTAGTAGTAGTAGTGGTAGTAGTCCATTTCTTAGCCTGAAAGCCTCTACAGTCTGATGCTTATCTCGGGTCTTATAGTGCAAACGTGAACGGATAGCTTGAACCCTACTCGTGACAGGACGTTAGTCTGTCACCGGTTATACATTCCCAGATAGACTAGTACCCATGTATGCCCTTAGGTGGTGTGTTTTTCTTGCATTATTTTGTGTTCCCAAATGGTTACCCATTAAAGTACTGACCAGGGTAAACGTTGCTTAACCGAATAACGAATAATTAATTTTTAAAAAGTAGAAGAAAGAAAAGAAAGGAAAATATAAACAAAAGAAAAGAAAGAGAAATAAGAAAAGAGAATAGACCTTAAAAATATGAAAGAAAAAAGACGGGGCAGATATATGTGTGCACATGGAAGGGGGAGCGATAGGAAACAAAACAGAGATGAGATATGATTGCGTGCGAAAGAAAAAAAAAAGATAAAACATACGTTTTATCGCAAGAGGAAAAGAGACAGGGAGAAAGAGAGTTAGAAATAGAGAGATGGGGGAGAAAGAGAGTTAGAAATAGAGAGAGGGGGAGAAAGAGGGTTAGGGTTAGATGATTGTGAAAGAAAAGATAAAAGAGAGTTAGCTGCAAAAAACAGAAACTTTTGATCCTGTCTTTTGCAGCTAAATCTCTTCTCACAAATAAGTATAAAGTAAAAAGAAAAACAAAAAATATAGAAGAAAGAGAAAAGAAAGGGAAAAGAAAAAAAAAGAAAGAAAAAAAGAAAGAAAGAAATGCACAGTAAAATTATGAAATAAAAATGACGGGGCAGATATATGCGTGCAAATGGAAGGAGTGACAGAAAGAAAGAAAAAGGGACGAAAAATGGATAAACGGGAGGGGGGTATTGCAATGGGGAAGAGACAGAGAGAAAGATGGCGCGAAAGAAAAAGATTGGGTAGAAGATAGATGGGCAGGTAAGAACAGAGAGAAGAGAGGTAAGACGTGCGATACGATGGATGAGAAAGTGAGAAAGAAAAGGGGTCGAACGAGAGATAGATGGGCGGGGGGGGGGGGGCTCGACTGGCCGGCAGAAAAATAACGACCGGTTTTTTGTAGTTCTGTTTCGCTTGTCTTTGGCGCGCTTGTTTGTCCGACCGCTAAAGCCAGTGAAGTAGCCGCTAGTTGAAAATGGACGACAACAGAAAAAAAAAAAAAAAAATGGAGAGACGCAAAAAAAAAAAAAAAAAAAATTCGAAGAATAGAAAATAAAACAATTGACTCTGCCGCCAAAATGATTCCATATTCTTTTTTGCCTTTCATTCAAGAAAGATTCTGCGCCTTCATGTCAGTCTTTTGAACACGACACTTTCGGCGTTCCTTTGTTTCTTGTTCCTTTTTATCTCGGGGAAAACTGCACAATGGAACGTTTGCTAGGAAAAAAAAAGGTGAGTTTATATGACAACAATTCGAAACATGGAAAAAGGGAGGTTTGCGACAGAAACGCCGACTCGTTTTGTGATTGCCATGGTTATTTAACTTGCTCGGACTGACCGTTGGAGAACAATAAGTATCTATACTCATACTTACCATAGCGTGCGTCAAGTTCGAAGTTGTAAGCGAGAAACGGAGAGAAAGACTCGAGATGCGATCTTCATTTTCTATGTGAGCACGAGTTTCCCGCCGGAAAGCACGCGCTCATTCATTGGTGACACATAGAATCGATAAGTCCGTATCCTACTTTCGTATGTCCCTATTTACTTGCCTCCCCAAATGGGCAGAGTTAGACATGAGGTCATTTATTTAATGTAGGGAAAATTCAGCTTCCCAAATAGTGCAGTATCAGAACATATACTACACTTTGCTCCTAACCAAAAAGGCTTATTCTGGTGTGTCTCTTTTATGGTTCAGGTTATTAAATGTCGAAGAATGGATTCCTATTGTAAACGACACATCGTATACAACGCCACCTTGGCTTTTAAATAGATTTCTAACGACCCCTTGGCTTTCAGATAATATTCTTAACAACACCAAAGCTTCCAGATGTATTCTCAATGCCCTTGGCTTCCAGATGTATTCCTAATGCCCTTGGCTTCCAGATATATTCTTAATGCCCTTGGCTTCCAGATATATTCCTAATGCCCTTGGCTTCCAGATATATTCTTAATGCCCTTGGCTTTCAGATATATTCCTAATGCCCTTGGCTTCCAGCTATATTCCTCATGCCCTTGGCTTCCAGATATATTCCTAATGCCCTTGGCTTCCAGATATATTCCTAATGCCTTTGGCTTCCAGATATATTCCTAATGCCCTTGGTTTCCAGATATATTCCTAATGCCCTTGGCTTCCAGATATATTCTTAATGCCCTTGGCTTCCAGATATATTCTTAATGCCCTTGGCTTCCAGATATATTCTTAATGCCCTTGGCTTCCAGATATATTCCTAATGCCCTTGGCTTCCAGATATATTCTTAATGCTCTTTGGATTCCATATACATTCCTAACGCCCCTTGGCTTATAGGAAGATTCCTAACGTCTCCATGGCTTCCAGATAGATTCTTAACTCCTCTTGGCTTCCATATAGATTCTTAACAGCCCTTTTAGTTCCAGTAAGAATGTTAATTACCCCCTAACACCCTACTTGAGAGTTCATCATTCAAACTCCTCGGCCTAAACTGCTCAGGTAACATGAATTGGAACAAATACATTGAAGACATTGCCAAGGCTGCCGTAAAGAAGGTTGGCTCCCTCTACCGTGCTAGTAAACTCCTCACACCTGACATTATCCTGTATTTCTACAAAGCCACCATCCGCCCATGCATGGAGTATTGTTGTCACATCTGGGCTGGTGCATCATCTACTAGTTTCTCCCTCCTTGACAAGGTCCAAAAAAGAGTCGCCAACCTAATAGGTCCCTCACTGTCAACCAAGCTCCAGTCCATGTGACTTCGCCGCAATGTAGCATCCTTATGTTTGTTTTACAAATACTTCAATGGATTATGCTCTGATGAATTGGCTACTCTGGTGCCCCCTCGACGTAAATTCACTAGACTAACTCACAATCAACTAAATCTCATTCATTCACTGTGGAGGTCCCCAGATGCCGGAGAGCCTTCTACTCAAATAGCTTCTTTCCTCGTGCTGCTGGCCTCTGGAACTCTCTCCCTGCCCCATGTTTCCCCGACAGTACTGACATGCAGAAATTTAAAACTAATGTAAACAGACATCTCGCTGCGCAGATCCCAATTTAGGTTGAATCCCCCCCCCCATCTTCTCCCCTTTTCTTTTTTCTCAGTAGCCCCTTACGTCTACAGTGGCGTCCTGCCTTGTTTGGGGTGAACTATGTTAAAAAAAAGATAGATTACTAATGTGTGGGGGGGGGGGATTCCAGACAGATTCGTAACGCCCCATTTGGCTTCCAATTAGTTCTTTAACACCCCCTTGCTTTCCAGATAGATATCTAACGCCGATTGTATTCTATATCGATTCCTAAAACCTCTTGGTTTCTAGAGATATTATTAACGTTTCCATGACTTTCTAGATATATTCTTAACGCCCCCTTCGCTTACATACAGATTCTTAACGCCCTCTTGGATTTCAGATAAGTTCCTAACGATCTCTTACCTTCCAGATAGCTTCCTTACGCCTCTTTGGTTTCCATATACATAATTAACGCCTTTTCGATTCCATATAGATTTATGACATCACTTCCGCTAATGTTATGACATCACTTCCGTCTATACGTTAATTTGAAATAAGAAAGAATGGGAACACATACAGTCGGGAGTAGTATAGCGTCACTTTTGTCTATACGTGAATTGAGACCATTAATATATTAGGGTGATAGATAGATAGATAGATAGATAGATAGATAGATAGATAGATAGATAGAATAGATAGATAAAATAGATAGATATAAACGAATGAACAAATAGATCGATACATACATAAAAATCAAAATATAGAAGAACAGATAGATAGAGAGATATAGAATTTGTAATATATACAAAAGATATATATATATATATATATATATATATATATATATAGTGAATACTTCTTTCTTTCGCGTCTCTTTCCCTTTCTTTTCCTTTCCCTCGGCCCCCTCTACTCCAGCTCAGCGTTGGGTAAAAATAAAATTATAAATTACTGTAAATAAAACTTTTCTAACGGCATATATATATATATTTTTAAAATTGGTCACATGATTTTTATTTCTTCCTCTTCTTCTTTGCTTAACTCAATTATTCCTGGACTTCACCGACCGGGTAGGATCAAGGAAAAACTTTCTGCATGATGAGACCTCAGCTCTCGATAGCTGTAGATCGATAACATCGACATGTCAGTGTAGCAGACCTTGTACATGTTCGAATAAAAGCATTTACAATACAGCTCTATATCTTTATTGAGCACTCTTTTGTAAGCCCGGTTTGATTTCCTTTGGATTTCTACCCTGTGGATTTTTACTCTACCTGGATTACTAATATGTATATATATATATATATATATATATATATATATATAGATAGATAGATAGATAGATAGATAGATATATATATATATAGAGAGATATCTATATATATATATATAGAGAGAGATATCTATATATATATATATATATATATATATATATATATAGATGTATAAATAGAAATTAAAATATAGACGAAAAGATAGATAGATAGATAGATAGATAGATAGATAGATAGATAGATAGATAGATAGATAGATAGAAATATTCGGTTGGCCAAAAAGTTCGTTCGTTTTTTTTTGCTTCTGTCAGTTTATGGGGAGCCCAAACATCAAGTTTAGAAAGATAACCGAGTTTATGCAATTAATTTTCCATAGAGAAATAAGTTGTCCTTTTTTTTTTTAATTATTCAACATAATATTTATAAATTTCGACGAATGTGAAACTTGACAATATTTAACCACACTTTATAGACGACTAAAAGGTTTTCGATTTCACTTAATTATTCGCTATTCTTGAAATCCGAGGAATTCGAAGAATATTTACGAGTTGTTGTTTTTTTCCATTATTTTCAACAAGCCACTAGGTGACTTTAATCAAACCATTTATTATTATTATTGTCGCTGTTGTCGTAAGTTTTACATCTTACTTATGTTTCAGATTTAATTAAACTCCATTTAAAAAGGCCGTGCGGACGCGCAGCCATTTCAAAGTGATTAATGATTTACATAATGGCGGCTTCCGCGCAGCGAAATTGCCGCTAACAAATTCCGTTTATCACAATTACCTCCCTTGATTCCAAGAAGAACAAAAAGCTAAAATCGCCGTCGAAACAAAACAATACATCTCAAGTCCTTTTTATCACAATTAAAATGGCTGTCACGGTCGCATAACATTTATTAAAAACGGCTTTTTAAATGCTGTTTTCGAATTATAAATCTACTTATTTCTCCAAGAAAACAATCACATTAT
>OY744546.1:54336892-54431892 GCA_963556195.1 Sepiola atlantica | reverse complement strand
ATTCATAAACACGTTTTTCTCAGTAAGAAATTTTTCTTCACACACGCATTCATATTCTTACAAAGAATTTCTTCTCCGGAACATTTTATTTTCACGTACACAATTTCTTCATTGAAATGCACATGGGAAAATATGTTCAATCATATGAACTATTTCAACTCCACATACATTATACATATATACACACAGCATTCATCATTCCACATACACACTGTATACGTATTAATGTACTCTATTTCTTTGTCGTTACACACGTTCAATAAATCCTGTGAATTATTATTTTGCTTTGCATGTGACATTGCTGGTGTTATCAACATGTAACCGGGAATCTCCTAGAAGCCCGACACTGGTGACCACGACGAACAAGCTGTGTTGTATAGGACAGAGTAATTAATTTTGCCCCCCCCCCCCCCAAAAAAAAAAAACGAAAACTAACAATTTCTCCATTTCTTTAAACCTTTTCAACAAACTTCAAAAGCACGTGGATTTCACCTTACACAAGAATTACAACACGAACTCTAAATCACGTCAGACTATGGAAATGTAAAGAAGTAAAGGTGATTCCCGTTGTAATTGGAACGCGTGGAACCATAACGAAAAGCCACCATATATGGCAAGCTTTTTGCAGAATTGGAGACAATTTCTTTTCCAATTCTGCAAAAGGCTTGCCTGTTAGGAACAGCGAAATTGACTTGATGTTCAAAAAGAACTCCAACTAAAAACATCCAAAAGTGGTGATGAAGAAGAGAAAGAAAGAAAGACAATCATGATGATGATGATGATGAACAATCCCCAAAAAAAGCTGGAGAAAAGACTGGGATAAATTGGAATCAAAGGGACCATCGAAACCATACGAAGGACGGCAATGATCAAAACAGCTCCAATCTTAAGGAAAATCCTCAAATGCGGAAACCAACCCACATAAGCTACAAAGGGTAACCAGTTACAAGGAATTTACAACAGGGAGAAAATAAAACCACACGAAGAACACCACAACACGAACCAAGGAACAGAAAGTGCAAGAAACATCACTTAATAATCTCCCCCCCCCCAAAAAAAAAATTACACCGGCCTCAGCTATCACCACACAAAATGAACCAAGGAACAGAAATTACAAGAAACACCATAAAAAGTTGATAAATACGACCAGAATCTTTAGCCAAGAGATTCAAATGGAATTCGGAATAGAAAAGTGTGCACTGCTAGAGGTGAAAGGGGGGAAACTGGAGACGACAGAAGGCACGGAACTGCCTAATGAAGACGAGATGAGGGCGCTAGCTATATTTGAGAGTTCTGTAAGCAGACACCATCAAATCTACAGAAATAAAAGAGAAGATTGGAAAAGAATATTTGCAAAGAACAAGGAAACTCTTAGAAACGAAATTATATAGCAGAAATTTAGTAAAAGTAATAAACACATGGACAGTATCACAGCTAAGATACTCTAGTCCAACCTATGAATGGTCCAAAGAAGAACTAAGGCATCTTGATCAGAGGACTAGAAAATTAATTACCATGCACAACGCACTACATCCAAAAGACGATACGGACAAACTCTACGTGAAAGGAAACGAAGGGGAGAGGACTGGTAACTATAGAAGACTGTGTGGAAGACACACAAAAAGAACTGGAGAAATACATAACCTAGAACACAGAAAGGCTGATCACCGCAGTAAGAGACATTATCCCAATGAACAACTCGGAAACATCGAAACCAGAAACAAAAAGACAAGAAAAGAAAAGTGGGAAGAAAAACAACTACATGGGCGCTTCAGAAGACTGACAAGAGAAGAAACCGACGAAAATACCTGGGCATGGCTAAAAAAGAACACTTGACAGAGAAAAGGAATCTTTACTGATAGTCATAATCGCATTGCTGTGTGCAGCTAACTTCTTTAAAGCTAAAATAGATAAAACAGTAAATGCAGAGTGTGTGGACAAAGAGACGAAACAGTAAATCACATAAGTGAATGCAGCAAACTTGCCCAAAAAGAATACAAGAACAGAGACGACTGCATGGGGAAAGCAGTACACTGGGAACAATACAAATGACTGCATTTTGAACTCGTGGAAAAATTGTACAAACAAACCAGAGACAGTACTGGAAAACGAAAATTACAAAATCCTCTGGGTCATGGAGGTGCAAACAGATAAACTCATACAAGCAAGGAGGCCGGATGTCATAATAGTTGACAAGAAGGAAAAAACTTGCCAAATCGTAGACTTTGCTGTTCAAGCAGACCACAGAGTGAAGATTAAGAAGACAGAAAAATGAAGCAAATACACAAAATTTTCCAGAGAACTGAAATTGATATGGAGCATGAAGAAAGTCAATAAAACCAATAATCGTAGGAGCACTAGAAACAGGCCAAAAAACTTAGAGAAAAGATTGGGAGAAATTGGAATCTAAGGGATAAGTGAGACCATGCAAAGGACGGTTATGATCAGAACAGCTGCAATCTTAAGGAAAACCTTGAATGACAAATCCCACCTGTATAAGCTATGAACGGTAACCAGTCACATGGAAGTTACAATATGGAGAAAACAAAACCACAGGAAGAACACCACCTGAACCCAAGGAACAGAAACTGCAAGAAATTTCATAAAATCCCCTCCCCCCCAAAAAAATTTAATGCTACCAGCCTCAGCTGATACCACACAAAAGTCATAAAGCTTCAAGGAGGATGGGAAGACCAAGGAGGGAGAGCACTAACCAGACCTCCACTGGAAGAGGGCAGATAGTACTTATTGCCACCCAAATCCCAGAGGAGACTGATGGTCATTACCAGCGAGAAATAAATGTTTAGCTGTCGTGATACTGCAAAGTCATTCGTAATGGTTACTGAAAAGAAGTGGACAGTACTGGAAATCTAAAAAGTCTTGCCACTCAGACTCCATGAAACACCACCGGTTATTATCAGTGAGAAAACTCTTATTGAGTAAAAAAAAAAAAAAAATTTTTTAAAATAAATAAAAAATAAAATTTCATTATTAATAATATTAATATATTTATTACTATTAATAATAATAACAATAATAATACTATTAATATTATTGATATTAGAAGAAAAAGAAAAAAAAAAAAGAAACATCATTTGGTTCACCCCACCATATAACCAGATGCAAAAAACTAAGAAATTCTTAAATTTTATCAAAAATCATTTTCCCTAACAAAACTCTTATTGAGTAAAAAAAAAAAAAAAAAAAAAAAATTCAATTATTAATAATATTAATATATTTATTACTATTAATAATAATAACAATAATAATACTATTAATATTATTGATATTAGAAGAAAAAGAAAAAAAAAAGAAACATCATTTGGTTCACCCCACCATATAACCAGATGCAAAAAACTAAACTTGGTAAGAAATTCTTAAATTTTATCAAAAAACATTTTCCCTAACGAAACTCTTATATAAAATATTCAATGAAAATTACTTTGTCTTAAGTTGCATAAAATCGAAAGAATGTTTTTGAAGAGTTCACATGCAAAGAAATTTTGTCATGCGAAAAGGAAATAATGGAATTCGTAAGATTCAACGTGTTATGGTTTCACATGGCTTGCACAAGTTGGTTTTGTTGGCATTAGTTTTTTAAAAGTTTTTTTTATTTATGAACGTTACTATTCGCAACATAAATAATTTTAAATGAAATACAGTTGGGGAAATTAGTCAAAAACAATAGTCGACCTACTCATTTGTTGGCCTTTTGGCTAAGATCAAAGTGTAGTATCTGTTCCGATGGATACTGCACCCCATACTGGTATTGTCTTGGCCTTCGGGTCTTGATTTACGCCGGTCAATGGGTCTGTCCTGTGCAGTTCTGGGAGGTCCAAGTGCAAAAGAAATCCAAACAACTGCACTCAAGGGAACAGCCAGAATCCTGAAAAGAGCTCTCGGTTGGAGTCTGTAAATAGCGGGTGATCGTATGGCATTTGGAAGAATGCCCCGTCCGCAGCAAATGAAAGAAAATGAAAAGAAAAAGAAAAAAAGAGAAACATACACGCATCCTGACACTGTAGCCGGTGTACAAACATTTCATATTATGAACTATTCTCTTTTCGCTACTCAATCAAAGTGTAGTATCTGTTCCGATGGATACTGCACTCCATACTGGTATTGTCTTAGCCTTCGGGGCTTGACTTACGCCAGTCAATGGGTCTGTCCTGTGCAGTTCTAGGAGGTCCACCTTCCCAGGCTTTGCCTCCCCTCTTTGGGGAGGAGTAAGTTTATTGCTTACTGTCTGAGGCGCCTCTACCGGGGAATGCCAACGGGGCAGCCCAGGCAATTTTTAAACCCCACTTTCCCGACCTGACCTTGGGTCACATCTTACTTGTGAGAGTAAGATAAACACTAGCCTTGTGCCTAACTCCTGGAGAGGAGTAAATCAATACTCATGGGAAATTATATCTACGGACTTTCTTTACTTTAATCAATACTCATTTGTGTTATAAAAAAATATTTGATAGAAGTTATAAGCCTTTTCAGTTACTGTAAATATCAGTTCTTTAGTCACTTGTTTACGTTATTGGCCTTACTTCTTCTGAATAAACAAGATGGCTTCTTTGCTTAGAACCGATATTTATAGAAAGTTAAAAGGCTTTTAACTTTCTATTGAATATTCCATGATAAATGCCAGTATACTGAAATCATATGCCCTTAATAGGGTTAAGATGACAATAAAAGTGTAAAAATTTGGGAATTTCATTGCTTTTGTACATTTAGTGTATATGAATTTTCATCTTAACCCTATTAAGGGCATATGATTTCAGTATATTGGCATTTATCATGGAATGTCACTACTTTTGTAAAGGCTATGCCTCAATACAATGGTCATTTTAAAGTTTTTTTGGAATTTTCTGGAAAACTAAGGTATATGGTAAACTGAAATTAAAATGCCATCAACTAGACCCTAGAACCACTATCGCTGCCAAAAATCAGCTGAATCCATCAAATAGTTGATGAGATACAGGGTGGCACATATGTACGTACACACAGATAACATGATTTCATGATTGAACTTTCGCGATCTCTGGGTTGCCTTGACTAATGATGCTGAAATTCTACACACTTATAGAACCTATCAAATAAAAATTTTGCGCAAAGTTTTAACTAATTTGATTTATTGGTTTTTGAGTTATGATTGATCAAAGAAATGAGATTTCCAGCATAGGCCATTCGTGAAGTCTATTACGGGATAGAGCGCTCTCGCGCCTCCCTTGATTACATTTTATTTTAACGCAAATAGGTCACAATTGAGCAGGTGAACCAAAAAAAGTGTATTTTAATTTGTGTCGCCAATAATAATGATTACCTTGATTCTATTTTCTTCAGGTACTCACAGGAGGGACCATTCGAAAGTTGCCAATATCTCTAATGAAATTGGTACAATAAATATGGAAGGATTCTAACACAGCATATCACTGCCCCCTTCCCTGTTGGGTTATAAATATGTCAAATTTGTATTATTCCGACTTGAATGTTATCCTCACAACGTTTCGACCGATGTAACCTCCGACCTTGTCGAACTAGAGAATCTGCATATAAAGTTATGGACGAAAAATGTAGAGAATCTCTGACTGATATCTTCCGTATTGATGACGAGTGAACAAGATGAAAATGGTTACTGTTGAGAAAATATGGACATCTGTAGGGATCACGGAAATCTCCACGGTAATGTTACGCCTGCGCTCAGAGAAAAATAAAGCCGTAAAACATACTTAAAATTTCTTTTTATTCAAAAAAAAAAAAGATTCTAATACAAAATTTTTTTTGACAAGAATAATCATTTTATGAAAAAAATAATTTTTATTTATTTATTTTTTTTTTTTAAGTACAGATTTTCAAATTAGACTGAATGGCAGAACGTAAGTTTCTGAAACTTTCTTATGATTTTTTTTTTGTTTTTTGTTTTTTTGTACGTATGTGTCAGACACATATGTAGATATATTTGTTTTACACATGTTTCATAGAATAAGAAACAAACAAAAAAAAACTCTTTAGTTTTTTTGGCAGTCGCTTTTTGTGTGCTCTCACGAATACCGATTTCTTTTTCTTACAGATAGAACGAAGAAAAACGCTTTCGATTGAAATAACCGAACTAACTCGTACAGAAAGAAAAAAAAAATTGAAACATTAGAAATTCTCTTTATTTGACGACAAAAAAGAAATTTCGATAAAAAAGAAAAAAAAAACCTATTGGTACACATATGAGCACATGAAAAGCTACTATTTAAAAAAACAAAAAAAGAATTCCTTGTTGGTCTTAAAAATTGATACATGTCTAAAGGAAGGTTTGCTGCCTATGTATAGTTCAATGTGTAAACATGTTTTCAAATGTGTATTTGTTTTTTATGATTGGAAAAATAAACAAAAACAAAAAGAAACAGGACATTCAAGTTCACATCAAATTTTTCTTTTTTTACTCTAGTATTTTGTAGGTATTTTTTTAAAGTTTTTTTTTTTTTTTTTTTTGCAATGTTTTATTTTCATCGATGGTTCCAAGAAATATATTTACGCAGGCATACACGCAAACAAACTAAGAAAGATCTTATTCATACACAACAGGCAGTCAAAATGGGGAGGTAGTGAGGGGGTAGTAGTTAAGTGAAGTATTTCGCTATGAAATTGATTGTAAGCCCCGTCGAAAATATTGACATGATGAATGTAAAGCCGTCAGGCTGGCCGATATATCGCCGAAGTCTAATCAACTGCTTTGCCAATAAATTGGGAGGTCCGTCTTTCTTGATTGGCTGAAAATAAAACAAAATAAAATAAAATAAAATAAAATAAAACAAAACAAAACAAAACAAAAAATAAAATAAAACAAAAAATAAAATAAAATAAAACGAAATAAAATAAAATAAAACGAAGTAATAAAATTAAATAAAACAAAATAAAACAAAATAAAATAAAACAAAATAAAATAAAATAAAACGAAATAAAATAAAACAAAACGAAATAATAAAATCAAATAAAACAAAATAAAACAAAATAAAACAAAACAAAACAAAATAAAACAAAATAAAATAAAACAATAATAAAAAATAAAACAAAATAATAAAATAAAATAAAATAAATCTGCATAAAAATAGGCAGGAGAAAAAATGCAAAAAAGTAATTGAGGAGTATCTCTTGTGACTGTCTGCCAAAAAAATTTACCGATTTCAAAATGAATTGTTCCAAACTCGAACCAAACAGCATAAATAGCATTCTGTCGTCGACTTAAAAGCGACATTCGTTTTATTTAGCGAATATTTGACTGACAATTATTTTTACGTTAAGAGTAGCAGATAGGTAAGAAAGAATTCCCACCACCAAGTCTTGCTCGTCCGAATGAATAAATGTGAGAGTTTCTTCTCGCACTAACAGTAAAATCAAAATGAAAGAAAAAAAAAAAAACTCAAGAAAAATGCATACCTGAAAGATTCCATTCTCTTGCAACCATTCTTTGAGACCCTGATCGTTTTTGACAAGAATCGGTAAATACTCGCTGACTTTTTCTCGTGTCCACCAATCGACTTCAGAGTATCTGTTGAAAAAAAAAGAAACATTTTGAACTGAACAAGGAACACAGATTTAGATGTTTTACAAAATATTGAAATTTATATCCCATAAATACTTTCAAGATTTGTTTTACTTTGTTAAACCAGGGTTATAGTTGAAAGGAATCAGAGGCATATTCAGACTAGTAAGAAAGCTACAAGTTGAAATCGGATTTTTTAATCTCCAAAGAATACACAATCTGAATATTGGAAGACTTTAAAAGACGGAAAATTTTGGAGTCAGAGTCGGATAAATTTGGGAATCCTAGGAGTCGGAGTCGGATAAATTTGGGAATCCTAGGAGTCGGAGTCGGATAAATTTGGGAATCCTAGGAGTCGGAGTCGGATAAATTTGGGAATCCTAGGAGTCGGAGTCGGATAAATTTGGGAATCCTAGGAGTCGGAGTCGTGTCGGATAAATTTGGGAATCCTAGGAGTCGGAGTCGGATTAATTTGGGAATCCTAGGAGTCGGAGTCGGATTAATTTGGGAATCCTAGGAGTCGGAGTCGGATTAATTTGGGAATCCTAGGAGTCGGAGTCGGATTAATTTGGGAATCCTAGGAGTCGGAGTCGGATTAATTTGGGAATCCTAGGAGTCGGAGTCGGATTAATTTGGGAATCCTAGGAGTCGGAGTCGGATTAATTTGGGAATCCTAGGAGTCGGAGTCGGATTAATTTGGGAATCCTAGGAGTCGGAGTCGGATTAATTTGGGAATCCTAGGAGTCGGAGTCGGATTAATTTGGGAATCCTAGGAGTCGGAGTCGGATTAATTTGGGAATCCTAGGAGTCGGAGTCGGATTAATTTGGGAATCCTAGGAGTCGGAGTCGCATAAATTTGGGAATCCTAGGAGTCAGAGTTGGATAAATTTGGGAATCCTAGGAGTCGGGTTCGGATAAATTTGGGAATCCTAGGAGCATCTACTTACACACAATAACAGAACAAGGTAACATTCCCACACACACACCGTATCACATTGCCTCTTACACACATACACACTATGACTCACACACTAACAAATAAACATACACATCTTTAGCCCCTTGTTTGCCTTATTACAATGAACATTTCCAATAAAGAACACGAGTTGAATAAACTTTACAAAGAACATTTTCGTCATTAAAACTAACCTTAATATTCAATGTAAACTTATAGCTTTATAAATGCCTTATCTAAAATAAATTGTTAATTAATAATTTTTTCTTTCATTTTTAATTCACTAAATGTTATTCCTGCTTGTCGTCTTTTCCTTCCTTCATTCATTCACAAAACGCCATACATGCAGAGCGAGCTCTTGCTTGCTGGTGACCCTAATATTTCTCCTCCAATATATCTATACCTTTCCTTTGCCATTTCATTTCCAGTTGTATTTACTATGCATGTATTAGATGTAGCAACTCATGGCCGTAAGGTTGCCACCTTTAACTAAAAAAAAAAAAAAATGGCCTAACTTTTGATACATATACAACTTGCAGTTAAGATATTAATGGTGTTAAACATTAAGATTAGATGACGGTTAAATTTTTTTCGAAAAGGCGATGTACAATAGTTCAAAAACTGTATATATTCTTTTAAGATTATGACATGCTGAAAGTATTTGAGTTAAACTCGATCGAGTATTATGTTAAACTCGATCGAGTATTATGTTAAACTCGATCGAGTATTATGTTAAACTCGATCGAGTATTATGTTAAACTCGATCGAGTATTATGTTAAACTCGATCGAGTATTATGTTAAACTCGATCGAGTATTATGTTAAACTCGATCGAGTATTATGTTAAACTCGATCGAGTATTATGTTAAACTCGATCGAGTATTATGTTAAACTCGATCGAGTATTATGTTAAACTCGATCGAGTATTATGTTAAACTCGATCGAGTATTATGTTAAACTCGATCGAGTATTATGTTAAACTCGATCGAGTATTATGTTAAACTCGATCGAGTATTATGTTAAACTCGATCGAGTATTATGTTAAACTCGATCGAGTATTATGTTAAACTCGATCGAGTATTATGTTAAACTCGATCGAGTATTATGTTAAACTCGATCGAGTATTATGTTAAACTCGATCGAGTATTATGTTAAACTCGATCGAGTATTATGTTAAACTCGATCGAGTATTATGTTAAACTCGATCGAGTATTATGTTAAACTCGATCGAGTATTATGTTAAACTCGATCGAGTATTATGTTAAACTCGATCGAGTATTATGTTAAACTCGATCGAGTATTATGTTAAACTCGATCGAGTATTATGTTAAACTCGATCGAGTATTATGTTAAACTCGATCGAGTATTATGTTAAACTCGATCGAGTATTATGTTAAACTCGATCGAGTATTATGTTAAACTCGATCGAGTATTATGTTAAACTCGATCGAGTATTATGTTAAACTCGATCGAGTATTATGTTAAACTCGATCGAGTATTATGTTAAACTCGATCGAGTATTATGTTAAACTCGATCGAGTATTATGTTAAACTCGATCGAGTATTATGTTAAACTCGATCGAGTATTATGTTAAACTCGATCGAGTATTATGTTAAACTCGATCGAGTATTATGTTAAACTCGATCGAGTATTATGTTAAACTCGATCGAGTATTATGTTAAACTCGATCGAGTATTATGTTAAACTCGATCGAGTATTATGTTAAACTCGATCGAGTATTATGTTAAACTCGATCGAGTATTATGTTAAACTCGATCGAGTATTATGTTAAACTCGATCGAGTATTATGTTAAACTCGATCGAGTATTATGTTAAACTCGATCGAGTATTATGTTAAACTCGATCGAGTATTATGTTAAACTCGATCGAGTATTATGTTAAACTCGATCGAGTATTATGTTAAACTCGATCGAGTATTATGTTAAACTCGATCGAGTATTATGTTAAACTCGATCGAGTATTATGTTAAACTCGATCGAGTATTATGTTAAACTCGATCGAGTATTATGTTAAACTCGATCGAGTATTATGTTAAACTCGATCGAGTATTATGTTAAACTCGATCGAGTATTATGTTAAACTCGATCGAGTATTATGTTAAACTCGATCGAGTATTATGTTAAACTCGATCGAGTATTATGTATTATAATACTCAATTGAATTTAACTAATACTTTCAGCATGTCATAATTTTTACAAGCCGCGCGTGCATGGTCCTCCTCTGTATGTGACTCGATGTGGCGAGTGTAAAATTCAATAAATTTGGGCAATTTGGGGCATTTTTTACCTCCCCTTTGACCCCCTGGGGGCGCGAACCAGAATTTTTCTGAGGTCAAGGATGCTCATTTTATATCCAGAACAATTGCCTCTACATTTTGGCCAAGTTTCAGAGAAATTGAATGGATGAATCAAACGTTATGGGAGAAAAGGGTAATTTTTTGCCATTTTGGGGGCTTTTGACCCCCTGGGGGTGCAAACCAGAGTTTTTCCAAGGTCAGCGATACTTATTTTCTATTAGGAACAATTGCCTCCACATTTTGGCCAAGTTTCAGAGAAATTGAATGGATGGATGAAAAGTTATGGGGCAAAAAATCTAATTTTTTGCCATTTGGGGGCTTTTGACCCCCTGGGGGGCTAACCAGATTTATTTTCAAAAATCGGAGAATGTCACTTTCTAACCTGACCAAAGTTACAACTTCATGCAAAATTTCAGAGAAATTCAATGGATGGTTGCGGAGAAAAATCCGGACAAACAGTCGGACGGACATGCCTCAAAACATAAGTCCGGGGGACCAAAGAATATATACAGTTTTTGAGCTTTTGTATATATATTTTCGGAAAAAATTTAAACCGTAAACAACTTTTTATCGGCTGTCGGCATTACGGATACAAAAAGTGGAAAGGAAACGAGGTATAACGAAAAGAAGCCTTAGGGAGTTATAAAAATGATTTTACAAATTTAAGTATTTATGAAAAAAAATTTTTTTCACAACAATTTATAAAATTTATTATTTGGATAATTCGGACTACTATTCTCATTTTGAGTTATTTTCACAACGCTTAATTTATAAATATTTTAATCTTAATTATTTTTATATCAAGTCACTAAAAGACTTTGGTTCTTTCATCAGACATACTTCCGATTATTTTTTTAGCGAATAACTTTGATCCCATCGAACATGTCATCTAAGAAATAAGCCGATAATACTAGCATATTGATTTTTTTCAAAAGCGTTTTTCTTCAGATTTCATACGTAATACTAAACTGATTTTAACTCTAATACGTTCAGCATGTCATAATCTTTAAAATATATATACAATTTTTATCGCCCATGCACAATTTTTTTTTTTTATCGCCTTTTCAAAAAATCTTAACCGTCATCGATTCTTCACAAATACCTTACAGTTTTAAAATTCATTTAAATATCTTAACGTAATGAGCTGAAAACACTAAACAGAATTGGGTGCAAATTCGGAAAAGCCCCAATAATAAAAAAAAACAAAAAACAAATAATGAATAACTGCTGGTATCATATATGTGATCGGGACGGAACAAAGATATCGTACACCAAAAATTATGTAAATTGATGATTTAGTTAGGAAATGAATCATTGAAGTCTTCAGAACTGTCGAATTCTTTTATACTAAGGGAGATAATCAGTATTTTGTCATTTTTTCCCATGCTCGCTTGGGTGACGGAAGTAATTACAAACCGGAAGTAATTTTATGTCGCCGAGGAATTAAAAATCTCGTAATTCTTGATGATAAAATGAAATAAAACTTTTTATTTTAGCAAATGAAAGAAATAAAATGAGATTTATTAGTTGAATAACAAATAAAATTGATAAATTAAGTCCAAGTTGGAATTAATTTCAAGTTGTAATTACTTCCGAGTTGTAATTAATTCCGTACCCCGCTCGCTTGTCACGTCGCATCTTTGAAAAAAAAAAGGGACGTAAGTCAGCCCAGCGTTACAAGCTCAGCTTGTCGTGACAAGCGAGCATGGAAAAGAAATGACAAAATTTGATTTTCTGTGATAAAAAAAATAAAATAAAATAAAAATTAAAAAAAACTACTTGCTAAATTTACGTAATTTTTGGTGTACGATGTCTTTGTTCCGTCATGGTCACATACATAATACCAGGATGTCTTTATCTTCATTTATTATTTGTTTTCCTTGTTGAGGCTTTTCCGAAGTTGCACTCAGAATTCTTTCACAAAATTTGAAAATGTTTCACATATCCATAGCTTTTCATTTCTACGAGTCAAGGGCGATAACTCAATAAACAAGTGTATCTAGTACTGATTATCTCCCTTGGTATAAAAGGCTTCTACAGTTCAGAAGACTTCAACGATTCATTTCCTAATTTTATTCTCATGTTAAAACGATTAAATGCGTTCAAATCAAGACGATCCATAATACATTGATTCAGCTAACGCAATTCAAGAAGCAGCATTAAAAGTTTTGAAATCATCTTAAAATATTATTTATAAAATAAAAATGTTTATAAAATAAAAATGTTTATACAATTCCCATGAGAACATAATCAGTATTTATAATGTATAATTTTTCAAGATATGTTTTACATTTCCCCTCTTTTTACATATTTTTTATTGGTTTTATGTTCTTGTTAATGTAAGTTAATTTTTTTTATTAAGACTGTATAATATCGTATCATGAAGAAATAAGCATTTTCTTCATCTTCTGTAAAATAACAAATTGCATATGTAACAAACAACAAATTTTATAAAACTTATCAAAATTGTTTCTCCGAAAATTATTTTGTTCATAAAGTATTTGATTTTGTAAAATGTTGAATTTGCTTTCTGATTGTATTATGTCATTATATTTTCTGTAATCAAGTAGTCAATATTAAAAAATTGATTCATGATTTTTGAAATATCAAAATTGTGTCTAATTCAAAGTGATTTTTTTTTGTGAATTTAGTTCTTTTATATTTTTGTACTTTTAACATTTGATTTTATGGAAATGAATCAATTATTGTAAGCTGCTTCCTAATACTATGCATAGTTGCTAATTACTGGATATTACTAAGAAATAATTATTATTTAGTAGTAATTTTGGTCTTCACATGTCCACCCACCAGTTGTGGACTCCAGTCGCATGTTTGCCAGGCCTATATTATGGATCGCCTTAGTTCAAATAGATTGAAGTTAATAACTGTTCAACATGATTAAAATTAAATAACCAACAAAAAAAAAAAAATGCAGAAACAAAAAAGCAGAAGAGAAACATAATTGCCATTATGTTTCAGTTTTTTAGATAAGGATTGATAATCTATATATATAAAATAGTAACTGTCTGTGTGTGTGTCTGCCTGATCTTTGTGTCTTATGTTCACCCAAACCGCCGGGCAGAATTGCTTGAAAATTGGCATGTAGACTACTGACCTCTCAGTGAAGGTCATAGGCTATATAAGAAATATATCACTTCAACGCTGGGGGTCCCCGACTGAAAACTGTTTTCTCTTAGATTCAAATGAAATTCAAACCATAGGTAAATGACAAAAAATTATGTCTATTCCTAAAATTCTAGCAATTTTTGATAATATTAAGATGGTCCCCGGGGGCACAACTCCTCCACTGAAAACTGTTTTTCCTTTGATTCAAATAAAATTTTATATATACATATATATATATATATATATATATATACAGGTAAACTTCTATATCTCGAACTTGATGGGACTGAAAATAAACTTCGAGATATTCGAGGGTTCGAGAAATCGAAGTTTGAAATTGACACCAATAAACGATCAGGACCGCCAACTTACGAGATTTGCGTTGTATTCGAGACATCGGTGTTAGAGATACCGAAGTTTACCTATATATATATATATATATATATATATATATATATATATATATATATATATACACACACGCATAAAATCAAGAACACCTCTCTGTTTGTGCATGTCTGTCCATAAAAACGAAGAGATACTAGGGAGTGTACTTTCAATATAATTGTATTCACATGCACAATTTGCATGTGAACCATGGCCATCCCTACTACAGGCCAGGCAATCGTGCAACTGGGGTCTTTTACTGGGGGCCATGTGAATTTTCTTAAATATTCGATATAGAAGTTGCAAACAAAGGTAAAATTCCTCTGTGAGATTAGTTTGATGTTTTTATGTGTTTTACATACCAAATAATAAGAACCACAATGAGCTAATTGATAAATTTTACAATTGACAAATTCCTATAAATGAAGAGACAGGTAATTTTGAATAAACAAAGGCAAATGCATATTTCAATGAAGAATTTTTATTTCAATGTTGGATTTTTTTTAGAGATTTTGTATTTATGTCAAAAGATCATTACTTGTATATTGTGGTTAAAAAGAAAAAAGGATCCGCACCAGTTGATGATATAGTTTGCAACTTCTATATCGAATATTTAAGAAAATTCACATGGCCCCCAGTAAAAGACCCCAGTTGCACGATTGCCTGGCCGGTAGTAGGGATGGCCATGATGTGAACATAATGGAAGTATTTTTGCGTCTCTGGCTGCCCCTTAAAGAAGCCAATGACAATTTTCAAACATGTTACACAATGAAATTAATCTATTTATTAGCGTTAGTTTAAGAGTATTAACATATATCTGAATAGCTCGGCGAGCAAGATATCTGGCTGACAGCCTCAAGGTTGCTGTTAAAGTAAACTTTCCCTACCATGATGTTGCATATGATGCTATCCCACACTCTAACCCGGGCAACACCGGGTAGCTTTGCTAATTATATTATATTATTCAGACTACTGTTTCCATCGTGGATATTATTCTCACAACGTTTTAGCCGATGTAACCTTCAACAGGTGAGTTGTTTTTTTTAACTCTGGAATCTGTACAGAATTTTGAACAAAACACTTTTATTTCACAGGCTAGTTTGTTCTCGTTCCGTCGGCCATGTCTTAAGTAATTCACAATTGTATTCTTAGTATCGCCCGTACTGCGGCTTGAACATTCAACCTCTATGAGACTGTCACTTAGGACCGATTATTACTGAGCACTTTAACATGTTGCATCACAGGTCAGATCTTCTTCAGGTCGATCTTGTCAAACTCTGGAGTCTGAACGTCCAGAGCCCGCGACAACGTTAACAAAAAAGTGGAGAAAGTGAAAGCTACATCATGATCATATTCAGTTTTACGTCAGTTTTACATGCTGGCATGTTTTGGATGGCTTTAAGAAATTGACTTCCAAACTATCCTATCTCTGGCCAGGTTTTTAGTTATCCTTCAGGTCCATTTTTATCATTTCCTTTCATGTTTTCTTTGGCCATCCCCTGCGAACTGAACCTGCTACTTCAACTGTTCTACATATAATCCAAGAACTCTCATCCATTCTTTCAATGTGACCAATAGTATCATTGGAGTCTCCTGTTCTGCACACATCAGATTTAATCTTCCTCTGAGGTCATTAGATCTTTAACACTACACATAATCATAGCATTCTCATATCATTCCTCTCCATGCAAAGCATATTCTCACTCCTCACTGGCCCGGTTTCACTTCCATACATCATCACACTGCAGACACATCCCTGATAAACTTTTCCATTAGTCAGCAGTGGTAACGCTCTGCTGGTTAGTAATGGCAGAAGTTCCCTGAACTTACTCCATCCACTCCTAACTCTTGCAATCACACTAGCACCTGCTCCACCCTGTGCTTCAATGGTATCACCAAGGTAACAAAACTTCTTGACAACCTGAATAGCTTCGCCATCCAGATATACTTTCTCCACATTTGAATTCTCATCCATCTTCATCACTTCTTCATCACTTCTTGCACATACATAATTCCACTGCATTTTGTGTGTACCCAATGCTTACAAGTACCACAAAAAACTGAATTACACCTGGCTCCCTTTTCACAATCAATCTCTCTATTTCACAATCTCTCTCTCTCTATTTCACAATCTCTCTCTCTCTCTCTCTATTTCACAATCTCTCTCTCTCTCTCTCTCTCTATTTCACAATCTCTCTCTCTCTCTCTCTCTCTCTCTATTTCACAATCTCTCTCTCTCTCTCTCTCTATTTCACAATCTCTCTCTCTCTCTCTCTCTATTTCACAATCTCTCTCTCAGCTACACTGATTTATATACCAGTAGAGGCAAGCAATACTTACTTTACGCTCATCTGTTTCGGACTTGTGAAGTGATAATGATATAATTTTGCTCTCAGATACTTCGGTGGTGTGTCTGGGAAAGGGTTATGTCGAATAAGTTCCAGAACTTCCGGCTGCCCAGTCAGCAGTCGATAACAGAAGGTTAACAACCACGGATTGTGTTGGTAGTTCCCGAGAGCAGCAAACCACATTTGCCAATCGAGTCGAGGCTGGTGAGGAGCTGGAAACATTAAGACAGACGGTAGAATATAAAGAAATAAAAGAAATGTTATTTGGTAAAAGAACATTTTTTCTTTGCTTTTATATCAGATACATCATTAGAGATTTTACAAACAGTGATGAGGATCATAACACCGACATACCGTTTAAGTCATTTATTGTCTCAGTCAGAAGAGTTGGGTTTGTTTAAAAGTCTATGGGGTTTGGTTTCTTTAAACCGAAAATGGAACAGAAAAGGAGAAGGAAAGGCGCTGAAGCAGAAAGAAAAAAGGGAAAAACGAAAGAAGGAAAAAGGAATTAAATGAAAGATGAAAGGAAAGAGAAAAAAGAAACAAAGAAAAAAGGGGGGAAGGGGGGAAAAAAGGGGGAAAAAGTGGGGGAAAGGGGGGAAAAAAAGGGAAAGAAAAAAAAGGGAAAGAAAAAAAAGGGAAAGAAAAAAAAGGGAAAGAAAAAAAAGGGAAAGAAAAAAAAGGGAAAGAAAAAAAAGGGAAAGAAAAAAAAGGGAAAGAAAAAAAAGGGAAAGAAAAAAAAAGGGAAAGAAAAAAAAAGGGAAAGAAAAAAAAAGGGAAAGAAAAAAAAAGGGAAAGAAAAAAAAAGGGAAAGAAAAAAAAGGGAAAGAAAAAAAAGGGAAAGAAAAAAAGGGAAAGAAAAAAAAGGGAAAGAAAAAAAAGGGAAAGAAAAAAAAGGGAAAGAAAAAAAAGGGAAAGAAAAAAAAGGGAAAGAAAGAAAAGGGAAAGAAAGAAAAGGGAAAAGAAGGGAAAGGGAAAAGAAGGGAAAGGGAAAAGAAGGGAAAGGGAAAAGAAAGGAAAGGGAAAAGAAGGGAAAGGGAAAAGAAGGGAAAGGGATAAGAAGGGAAAAAGAAAAAGATATATTGCTTAATTCTTATGTGAATTTTCTAACTATAACACATTTTGATCTTGCTGGGGTGATTGGTTGTTTGCATGTTGAATGTTTTGGATGGTTGGAAGAAAGACAAATGCGATAAGTAGTGGGAGGAGTGGAAAGAGTAATAGTTGCAGCAGCAGTGTAGGGAAAAGGTGAGTAAGAGGATGATAAATAAATAAATGACCCAAATAAAGAAAAAGAGTAGCAGCTTGTTTTGCAGTGATGGGCAAATGAGATGAGAAGTGGTAGGAGGAGGGGAGGGATAGCAGCAGCAGCAGCATAAGAGGATGATGTAAATAAATAATAAATAAAGAGCAGAGTGGGATGAAGGAGAGAATAAAAAAAATGTACCAACGTTGACCCAACTGGTCACGGGTCGTCTATTAAATTACAGTAAAAAAATTTAATTTCAAAAAGTAAAGCACACTCAAATATATTCTCTACTAGAATATTTTTTTTCTACATTGGAAAACATTTTTTTCAAAATGAAATACAATTTTTTTTACGAAATCGATAGGATGCCAAGATTTTTTTATACATTAGAAAACATTTTTTTCAAAATGAAATACAATTTTGTTTACGAAATCGATAGGATGCCAATATTTTTTTATACAATAAATCAAATATTTTGAACGATCATCCATTCTTATTCAATGAAACTGAGAATCCGACATTGTTATTATATATCTTTTTTTTTAATATTTCTCAACGCCGACCGTTGACAGAGAACTACTTGAGAAATATTTTTAAACAAAAAGATGATCCGATTCTTCTCATATGGTCCAATCGGATCATCTTTTCCTTCTCCCATGTGTGTGCCTTCAAAATAAAATTGTTTCCAAATCTTCACTTTTTCTGAAGACGTTCGTTAATATGCACGAAACCGGTCAAATCTCTTGTTTTTGTTTTTCTCCTGCATTTTAACCTGTTTTCTGTTTGTCTCTTTTTTCACACATATATATAATAATAATGTCGGATTCTCAGTTTCATTGAAAAAGAACGGTTGATCGTTTGAAATATTTGATTTATTGTATAAAAAAAAAAATTTAAAAAATCTTGGCATCCTATCAATTCCTTAAACAAAATTGTATATTTTCTTCTCTTTCAAAAAAGTCAGAAATTTCTTTCAATTCACTCACTGACAAATACTGGACGTTCCGTGAGGTTGCCTGGTTTATAAAGGAAATCGTATTCTTTCCAATCCTTCATGTCATTGCTGCCTTCAATGATAACTTCAGGTCGGCCACCAACACCAGTCATTCTACAAAAATAAATATCGCTCGTTTAAATTTACAGTTCATAAAAAAAAAAAAATTTTTTAATTCAAATTTTATAAATAATTTTACAGCATTTTTTTTTTTTTTTTTTTTTTTTTTTAAATTTTAATTTTATAAAAAAAGATATTCGTACTTATCTGTCGCCACTTTATTAAGATTTTCAAATTTTCTATCTTTCTGCAACGAGTTTGTAAATGGCTAAAATTTTGACTGTCTAACGATCTGTATATCAACCCTAACTAAGTGGTGCTCTTAGAGAGTCGGGAACACTTCCATTGTCTTCCCCGGTAAATTTTACATAAAAATACACTTTTAGATTTTACGTAGATTCTCTAACCTTTCTTTCTATAGGGAACACATGCTGATACACTGAGTTTTATATAGAAAGATATTAAGTTGATTAAAGCATGAATTTATGAATTTGCTTGTTAAAAATTAAATGGTAACTTGTATACATCCCATAGAAAAAGGATACTAAAGGGAAATAACCCAGAATAGCAACAAAATGGATAACAAATTCTTTTTATGCAGAAAAAAACATGTAGCAATTTAGAAAAGACAGACGTCCAGATTAAGTTTCTCACGGAAAAGACACCAAGAGAAAATTGAAACGTTCACTTCATCTTTTTATATGAACAATTTCTGCATTTTTATTTGTATGGGAATAATGTATTTTCCGTATTAAATCTTAGGTTTTACTTGTTTTCTCGTGTTACTGTGTTTAGTTTGCTGTAAGCAGACTATTAAATGAAATGTCCGTCTCCCATGGCTTTTTAACTGTCTTTTTACTTCATGTGCTTAATCTTGATAAAATAGAACATTAATTTGTTTTGCGGTCAGAGGAGTTGGGTTTGTTTAAAACAGTCGGGTTAGAGTTAGGGTTAGGGTTTTCTCCAGCAGATTCCCCATTTCTGCTTACAGACAAGTAAAAAAAAAAAAAAAAAAAAAAAAGTCTTCAAAAGGAAAATAACTCCAAAGGGATAATCTGACATTAAACTTAAATAGAAAAATGAACTTACCTGATAAATATTGAACAAGTTTAAAAATTAAAAAATTTTTTTTTTCATTTTATAAATGAGCAAATGTGGTGTATGATAGCTATCCGAAGATTTAAACAACAGTTTTAGAAGCGAGGAGGGTGGGGGGTGGCATACAAGATGTCTTAGTGGTTGGTGCACCAGCCTAGATGTGGCAACAATACTATCTCTAGACTATTTTGGATTTCCGTCAGTTTCTTGTTCTTGTTTCCACACTTACTGATGCAATATGGTTGAATTGTTTTTTTACGTTAAAATAAAAATACAAATTTTGAAATACTGAAATGTGTGAAATAGGTCCATATCATGGCCATCCCTACTACAGGCCAGGCAATCGTGCAACTGGGGTCTTTTACTGGGGGCCATGTGAATTTTCTTAAATATTCGATATAGAAGTTGCAAACTATATCATCAACTGGTGCAGATCCTTTTTTTCTTTTTAACCACAATATACAAGTAATGATCTTTTGACATAAGTACAAAATCTCTAAAAAAAAAATCCAACATTGAAATAAAAATTCTTCATTGAAATATGCATTTGCCTTTGTTTATTCAAAATTACCTGTCTCTTCATTTATAGGAATTTGTCAATTGTAAAATTTATCAATTAGCTCATTGTAGTTCTTATTATTTGGTATGTAAAACACATAAAAACATCAAACTAATCTCACAGAGGAATTTTACCTTTGTTTGCAACTTCTATATCGAATATTTAAGAAAATTCACATGGCCCCCAGGAAAAGACCCCAGTTGCACCATTGCCTGGCCTGTAGCAGGGATGGCCATGGTCCATATTCAAAAAACTTTTCACTGCTCCAAAATTGAAAATTAAATTTTTCCGAGAAAAAATAGATGAAAAAATAAAAAGTCAACCATAATGCATCAGTAAGCGTTTAATCAGGAACAAAATCATACCACATTTTTGTTTTTCAAATGAAACTATTATAATGGGTTTTATGCAATAAGTTGTTTTGAACTAGTGCTGAGCAGAATTTCTCAAGATCCCTCTAATATTAATCGGAGTGAGAGGAGGAGAGAGGCAAGTGGGGAATGGGTGCAGTCTTACCTTCCTCTTGTTCCCCTCCCCAATAATGGATTAAGGTCACTAAATTTATATCATAATAAAAAAGAGATACAGAAATAGACTAAGATTGAAGAAAAAAAGCAATTACTTAAAACAAAGACAACATGAGCAACAACTCTCAGGCCTTCTTCAAGTACTCTTTAGCATAGGAGGCGGCGGCGACCTCTTTAGCATAGGAGGCGGCGGCCACCTCTTTAGCATAGGAGGCGGCGGCCACCTCTTTAGCATAGGAGGCGGCGGCGACCTCTTTAGCAGAGGAGGCGGCGGCCACCTCTTTAGCATAGGAGGCGGCGGCCACCTCTTTAGCATAGGAGGCGGCGGCCACCTCTTTAGCATAGGAGGCGGCGGCCACCTCTTTAGCAGAGGAGGCGGCGGCCACCTCTTTAGCAGAGGAGGAGGAGGCCACCTCTTTAGCAGAGGAGGAGGCCACTTCTTTAGCAGAGGAGGCGGCCACCTCTTTAGCAGAGGAGGAGGCCACCTCTTTAGCAGAGGAGGCGGCCACCTCTTTAGCAGAGGAGGCGGCCACCTCTTTAGCAGAGGAGGCGGCCACCTCTTTAGCAGAGGAGGAGGCCACTTCTTTAGCAGAGGAGGCGGCCACCTCTTTAGCAGAGGAGGAGGCCACTTCTTTAGCAGAGGAGGCGGCCACCTCTTTAGCAGAGGAGGAGGCCACTTCTTTAGCAGAGGAGGAGGCCACCTCTTTAGCAGAGGAGGAGGCCACTTCTTTAGCAGAGGAGGCGGCCACCTCTTTAGCATAGGAGGCGGCCACCTCTTTAGCATAGGAGGAGGCCACCTCTTTAGCAGAGGAGGAGGCGACCTCTTTAGCATACGAGGTAATCTTCCAGGAATTTTGCTCCACTGAGGTAGACATTCCACGTCTTTTGTTTATTTCGTATTAGTCCGTTTTTCTTATATTCCATCACCAGCCATTGAACTCACCATCTCGATGTAGAATTCACTTCTATGAGCAAAGTGTAACATCTGTTCTAAATGGGGATCGGTGACGTCACGGGTTTTTGTGTGGGAAACTGTATTTTGCGAGTCTGGGCTTTGGAAGCAAGCCGAACAAACGATTTCTCTATGTAGTCTTCCAATGATTAGGGGAATTAAATTCCCTAAGAGAATACACGTATGAGATTCCTTTTCCCCCCCTCCTCGAATGGCTAAGGACTTAAGCTAGGAATTAACTACGATAGAGTAGTAATTTGGTCTCTCCCTTAACGTTGGTGAAACATCTCCAAGATCGACTGTAAACTGACACATTGAATAAAACGGAATCAAAATTTAAAAGATTTGTTTTTCTCGTGAATCATGGTATGAAAATTTTTATTGCAAACACAGCGGACGGCGATGTTCACGGCAGTAGAGAAACGAAGAGGGAACTCAACCACTAGACGACATCGAGATGGTGCCCCTCCACGACGAAGAAGAGAAGGTACGAGAAATTAAAGACTACGCAATATCCTCTTTTCTGTCCTCCGTCAGTGAAGAAAGAATCCTTCTAGACTGAGATAAATTTTATTTTTGCTCCAATCTAGAGTTCCCTTTTTTTGGAGAGTTGGATTTTCCCCACATTAAAAACGGACAGTTTAACTCCGCCCTTGTGGGAAGGCAAGTAAATGGGTACTCTAGAATCTCTTACCGCATACCATTTATCCACTAAGCTATGCATCCAGTAGGGGTTTTAGTCAAATATCGATATTTAATCCTAGCAATGAGATGTTGAGAACAGATACTACACTTTGATCAGAACCAAAAGGCCAAGAAACCATAAAAATAATGTTTTTTATGGCTTAGCATTTTTAAGTGAATGAAAAAAAAAAAAAATGATTTAATTTATTATTGTATTATCTATTCATGGGGGAGGGTAGTGTAGTATCGGTTCTATTGTCATAAGACCGTCTTCCCAGGAATTACCTCCTCCTTTCAGGTATTACATCATCTTTATGAGGAAGGAGGTAATGTAGTATCTGTTCTGTCATCATGAGACCGTCTCCATTTTTGGTGTGTGGGGGGGGTTTGTAGTGTAGTATCTGTTACCATAATACCATACTACGCAATCATTAACTTTTGGTCGAAACTTCAGAAAAAGACACCCGAAGAAGGTCAGAGAGTTTATTGGCCATAAATGTTTTTAACAACAACCAAGACGAGAGTCCAGTATATGTTAAATTATATAAATAAGTAAAATACTTCAAAACGTAAAAAAAAAAAAAAAAAATTAAATTAAAAATCAAAAAATTTTTTTAAAAAAGAAAACGTTTTTTTTTTAAATAGAATTATATATATATATATATATAAAAAAATTTTAAAAATTAAAATTAAAAAAAAAAGTGTCGAAGAGTTGATTCTCTACCACATGATGAAATGACACTCGTCCAACAACCTCCTGGAAGACTCTTAGTAGTTTTCATACTCATCGAGGATCTGTTATTGACACTCAATCCGACAGGGTAGAGACCGAGACTGCCTTGGCAATACCAGCGGTACAGTCCAGCTCGATCCACCCTCTCCGAAAGTACCTTATCGGTTTGAGGTGTTGTTTATTGCTGATCGCCTGAAGCCGACAGGTTCCATTCTTTGGCTATTTTCATACCCAGTCAGAGTGCCCCCTAAGGAGAGCTGACTAATCTGTTTTTCAGCCTTGTGCCACATATTGCTTTGATAGAAAGCAAGTAAATGGAAACATTTGCTATTGCAGTGGTCAGCTGGTTGAAGGATATGGACTTCACACCCTTTCATGTAGAAAGAGCAGCGGCAAATTTCCTAGACACAACGCTCTGAACAATATCATCCAACGAACCCTAGACATTGCTTGCTTCACGTTGATCATCGAAGCAATTGGCCTCGATAGAGGAGACAGCAAACAGCCCGAAGGCATGACAGTGTTTGCCTTTGCAAACAGCAAGTCGTTAATACAGGATGAGAGTGGCATCAACACTTTTGCGCCCGTGTCAATAACTGAATTGGCGACAAACCTTGGATATGCAGCAAGCAATCAAAATACACTGTTTTTCAACCGATTTGTGTTGCAACCGATCGCCATGGAGATGACTGGGGTGATTGGTTACACCACACGGGACTTCAACCGCCTTGGTCTACTAAAAATACGCCACACGGGAGTCCATCATGAATTGACTCTCCATCGCCACTATTGGAGAAAATGTCTTGAGCCTGATCTCGGCCTGCCAAGCCATCAAAACATTCAATGAAACTTCCTGATATTTGCATATTGGTTTTGAAAAAGGACATTTTAATAACTAACTATTATTTGTCGTTGATTCAATAGATTTAATTTTCTCAATTTGCTATTTATGTTTTCTTAAATAGCGCTTGCGGTCTGCAAGTCACCTGTGCAATAATCTGCAACAGGTATATACGCGTGTATGTATTGTTTCATGGCACAGTCATTTTATGGCAGGAAGTGCAAAGAACAGTTTAAAACTTGGATGCACTTCTATAAAACAAGTCTGTTTTTTCCATTTTATATTAAAAAAAACAAAAAACAAAGTCATGGGAGTTACTTCCCTTGTGACGTATTACAAACTGAATTATTTCCCTTCCAACTTTCACACTTAATCTCCATCTGCCATATTAATAAACTCCAACATGACAAGATGTTTTTTCCATCCATTCATGTGTCCAATTCAAATTGTTATAACTGACAGATTTTCTTTAAAAAATAAATAAATAAATATAATGGTTGTATACAAGAAGTTGTTTTGAAATAGTGTCAAACAGTATCTTTTAGGATTCCTCTAAAATTATTGTTAACCAATTTGTGAGTTCTGACCATTTTATATTTAGAAAAAAATGCAATGGAATTTATTCACATGAAAAGCGATTTTTATTTCTAACATATGAAGATATCTCGTGAGATTTTAAAAGTTGGACCTAAATAGCATTTAAGCTGACACAAACTTTTGTACAGGGTGGGCAAAAATAAGGGTCCTATTTTTAAAAATTCATAACTTTTTTATTAATTGATTTTTTTAAATTTTTTTTTTTAGAATAAGTAAAGGACCCCTTCCGAAGCAAGCATGAGCCGTATTAGCCCTAAGGAACGTACCCTCATTTAGAAAACATTATTTTTGCTTAAAAAACTCAGAACAGTGTAAAAAAACAATACTTTAGTTTTTGTAAGTTTTAAGAAGTGTTTTTCGGCTAAAATTTGTTTTGTTTATTTCAAAAAATCTCGGAAGGGTCAGTCTCAAGACACATAAAGTTTGGTGAGTTTAACTTTTATTTTGTGGAAGTTATTCAAATTCAAGTTATTCAAATTTAAAGATAGGACCCTTATTTTGGCCCACCCTGTATTATTTGCATTATCTGGACTACTGTTCTCATCTTGGATGTTATTCTCACAACGTTTCGGCCGATCTAACCTCCGACCTTCTTCAGGTGCATCTCGTTAAACTTTGGAATCTGTACGGAATTTCGAACGGAACCCTTTATAAAGGGTTCCATTCAAAATTCCATAGAGGGTCTAGAGTTCAACATAAAGGTTCCCCGAATTTGAGCAGGCAAACCTGAAGAAGGTCGGAGGTTACATCAGCCGAAACGTTCTGAGAATAACATCCAAGATAAGAATGCTAGTCCGAATTATCCAAATAGGAATTGTCAATTTTCATCTAAACAATTCAGAAAAATTATATCAACCTTTGATTCTGGCTAGCCAATTTTCATTTATTATTGTTGTACCATGTTATTGGGACGATGAAATACTTTGCTACAGTTATTTTTTTAGATTATCTGTTCCCGCCCAGACAACTGATAACATGGAAACAATTTTCAGTTATAACAGAAATATCAAAATCAACAAGGGGAATGACTTACATTTTTTTTTTTTTTTTTTTTTTTTAAATCGAAAAATATAAAAAGGTTGTTTCCTTTGTTTCAACTATAACTATTCTGTATGCGTTAAAAATATTTGCAAAGAAATAAGAGTTAAAAACTAACTGCATCCCGGGCAACGCCGGATATGAACAGCTCGTATTTTATATTAGTCTCAGTCTCTTTGGGAAATATTTTTAAATATTTGTAAAAAAAAAAAAAAAAAAAAAAAAAAAAAAAAAAAAAAAAATTTATCAGTTTTTGTTGAAAGAATTCTTAGTCTTTTACTGTTTAGAACATTTTTTGGTACTTATGCAGTTTACGAACCTAGTTTTCATTAGAACATTCCGACAGGTTACGTAAACCACCGGAAGGTGCCGAAATTTTTTTTTTTTTTTTTTTTTTTTTTTTCCAGCATATTTTTCTTAGAGTAAAAATTTTCTGGATTATTTTGCTTATTCGGACTACTGTTCTCATCTTGGATGTTATTCTCACAACGTTTCGGCCGATGTAACCTCCGTCTTTCTTTGGGTGTGTCTTGTTGAATTCAGTAATATGTACAGAATTTCAAACGGAACCCTTTACTTTGAATCCACAAGGGTAGCTTGCTCTCAATTTCGTCAGCAATGACCGAGTAGAATTCTTAACTACTTCGTAATTGCATTCTTAGTATCGCCCGTACTGAGGATTGAACCTTCAACCTTCAGAAGACTGTCACTTAGAACTGATTATAACTTAGCACTTTTATCCGTTGCACCATAGTACCTTGCGGAACTACTGTATGTTACCACCGTGGATTAAATAAATGGTTCCGTTCGGAATTCTGTACAAATTCTCCGAGTTCGACAAGACGCAGCTAGAGAAAGTCTGAGGTTACATCGGCCGGGACGTTGTGAGAATAACATCCAAGATGAGAACAGTAGTTCAAATAATACAAATTATTAATCCTCATCTAAAAAATATTCTCCGAAACAAGAAAATTTTCTATTTGCAATATCAAATCCTGAAAAAAAAAAAAAATAAATAAAAAATTTAAAAAAATTGGAAGAGAAAAAAGGAGGAAATAGAAATGAAAAAAAAAAAAAAAAAAAAAAATTGGAAGAGAAAAAAGGAGGAAATAGAAATGAAAAAAAAAAAAAAAAAAAAAATTGGAAGAGAAAAAAAGAAGGGAATAGAAATGAAAAAAAAAAAAGAAAAAAAAAATTGGAAGAGAAAAAAGGAGGAAATAGAAATGAAAAAAAAAAAAAAAAAAAAAAATTGGAAGAGAAAAAAGGAGGGAATAGAAAAGAAAAAAAAAATTAAATCAAAAAATTGGAAGAGAAAAAAAGGAGGGAATAGAAATGAAAAAAAAAAAAACGGGCCTTACACTCTGAATAGTCCATAACTACTAGTAAGATGCAGGTTATCTACAGTTTTATACCAAGTTTTAATCTCAGGCATCAGGTTAGTGTTACTCTTCACATCAAGGACAGTATAAGGTACCTGCAAACAAGAACAACACAAGCAGCCAATCAAAAAACAGAAGCAAGAGGAAGAGGAGGAGGTTGTTGTTATGTAAGTGGAGAGAGGGGTTCAATCTGAGGAATTTGCCAGAAAAAGAAAAAAAAGCCACTCAAAATAACACTGCAAGAAATGATTAGCAACATTCCATAAAAGATTTGAAAAATCAAACTTTAGTTAAAGAACGCCATAATCTTAAGATACATACTAGCGGGACCCGTGTCCCGACGTTGCCCGGGAAAATTATAGTATTATATTCTTGTAAATTTCTCCAACTCTTCTGAACACTAGCCCAGTTTAATAATGAAATCAGCAGTGGTGATAACATATGCTCTCAATGGCCTATCATTTTTTGAATAATTCTTTTTCTCGCTGTTTTCTTCTTCATTATTTTTGCTGATTGGGCAAGGGAGACAACTCAAATTGTTTTTCGGAAAATTTCAAAATTTAAAAAAAATGGTGACCAATGGATTTAATTTTTTTTTTTTTTTCAAATAATGTCATTGATTGATCTGTTCATATGTTAATCTCATTCTGATATCTGCATTTCTTAAGTCTATCTGGCAAAGTTACTCCACAGATAATTCTTAAACATTTCAAAGTTTCTTCTCTTGCTCTGCCATTATCGTCCATGGAAATAAAATTGTACAGAAAAAATTACGCAAATTCATCCAGTATTTATTAAATTATAAGAAAAAGAAGAAAAAAAAACTATCTTACGTATCGGTAGACATTTCAGATTACTGATTGGGCAAGGGAGACAACTCAATTTTTTTTAGAGTGCATTTTTCACTTGCATCTACAGCAATAAATGCATTGTAAAGTCTTAACTTCAGAAAAGGTAGATTGCAAAGAAAAAAAGGTAAAAAGTAAAAATTTCCTCAGTGTAGAAGGATTTCTACTTCACTGACCGAGGACAAAAACGATGAAGTGTAGTATGAGAACAGAGTTTACACTTTGATCCTAGCCAAAAGGCTTTTGTATTTGAGATTTATTACTTAAAACTATATTTTATATTCTAAGTCTATATCCCCATTGTCACTGTTGATTTAGTATTATTAGATTAGGATAATGTTCAGGAGAGATGGAGAAAAATTAAATGTCATTTGGGGCATCCATAACTATATATGTCTGACTTTCAAAAATACATGCCTGTAAGGTTTTTACACTATTGGTCAATCACTATCAGCATAAGTTGGTCATTGGTCATCAGAGGACGGATTAGTGTAAAGTGACTCGATACATATACAGGGTCTGGCATAAGTAACTATATATTTTCTTTTGTTTGTAACTGTGTCATTTTTTTTTTTTTATTGAAATCGCTCCAGACAAGGCATGATGCCACTTGATTTAAAGAGACTAAGAACATAATACTTCAAGGTACAACATTAGCCAAAGTTTTGTTAGAAGAACCGTAGTTGTTCTATTGAGGGGGTTCATACCTTTCTCAAGTTTTAGTTACAAGCTGGAAGTACCCATTGTTATTTTGGTTAATTAAACCCCCATTTATGGGGGTTTAATTAGACATTTACATATTTACATCAGATATTTACATTTTCAGATAAAATTTAACGAAGGAATATACAAAAAAAAAACATGTTATTTTTAATGCAATTAAGAAAAAAAGCACGAGAAAGAAAAATGCAATTAAGAAAACTACGGATTAGTATAAAGATCTACGTTTGCTGCCAACATGTTGACTATGCTAGTTTCTTTTCGTTCAAACTACTGCCTGGTTGTACCTTTGCAGAGAACCGTAAGGTGCAGCAATATGCAGTGGCGCAACGGTAGAGTGCATTTGCTTGATTTCAGGCCACATGTCGTCAGTGACCTGCTTACTAAGGTAGGAGAACGGAACCTGGGAGAAGGAAACGGGAACATGAGCAGTCTTGCGACAAAGAGGGGTGGGGGGAAAAAAAACAGCAAAAAAGAACAAATGATGCTTTCTTGAGATTCTGAAAAGTTTAAAAAGTAGATTAGTAAAAATAAAACAAAAAGGAAAGAAATAAAATTTTAATCAATTGTACTATAGAGGCCATTGAAATATCTCACCTATTTTGTTTGGTTTTCGTTCACACATGCATCTATGTTTTTTTTTAATTTTTTTTTTTTTTGGGGGGGGGGGGGGCCTACACCGACAAGATGATCTTTTGCATAAACCGAAAACAAGACTTGTCGATGTAGAAAGTGGACCTTGGGTTTACTTTCGGCAGTTACCTCGCAACTCTCGCTTCCCTTATTTTCTCCTTTAGTCCTCACATTTCATGAGCGATGTTTCTGACAAAGGGGGAAGAATGGCTGTTTTCCGAGTCGGAATATATATTTTGACCTTGAAGTAGTTTTTTTTTTTTTTTTTCTTTTCTTTAGTTCCTTACATCAAGTGGCTTCATGCCTTGTCTGGAGCGACTTCCATAAAAATTTTTTAAAAAACATATACATAGTTTTTTTGCACCAAAAATAGATTTTTATTTATAATTAGTATACACTAAAAAAAAAATTTTTTTAAAAAAAAAAGAAAAAAAAGTGGATTAACAGAATTTTTCGAATTTAAAAGCAAAAATTAATAAACAATAGTTTAATAGTGGTCATAAAATATGTCTTATAGGTGGTCCAAGGTTGGTCATCAGCAATGAACTGCTTTCACTGCAGATTTTGGGTTTTAAATCATCATACTCATTCCACCTGCAACCCAAGCATTTCTAAAAAGACAAATGCTTCCTCCTCAAATGTTACCTCATGCTACGCACCAAACTATGTGATTCGACGAGAACACTCAACATCAGGCAACATCGAAAAGAAAATAGTTTCAGCAATAAAATTGCTAATAAAAGTTCAATTTTACATAGATTCAAAAAAAATAGAGTTTTATTTAAGGACAAAATGTACCATCGAAACCAAACATTGATTTAAACATAAAACGAAATTGGCAAGATATTCCAACGGTCCCTATAGTAAAATTGAACATAAACATTCAAGTGTAACTAAGGACAAAACAAAATTAAAAGACCCATGGTGCAGTGGATATAGTACTAAGTAAAATTCAGTTCTAATTGACAGTCATCTGAAGGTTGAAGGTTCAATCCTCAGTGCGGGCGATACAAAGAATTGCGAATTATTGAAGACTTCTTCCCAGATGCTACCTCCGTGGATTTAAAGGGTTCCGTTCGAAATTTCGCCCAGATTCCCGAGTCTGACAGAAAAATTCCGAGTTCGACAAGGTACACCTGAAGAAGGTCGGAGGTTACATCGGCCAAAATTTTGTGATAAAAACACCTAAGATGAGAACAGTAGTCCGAATATACCAAATTCTACAAAATTAAAAGATTTTAAAACTCATTGAAGTTTATAATCTAAGAACATGTTCCATGGATATAATGATAGAGTAGAGAAAGACTAACAATGTCTCTTCTTTCCTCCAGTAGATTGCAAAGTCAATTTTGAATGCTGTCAAGGCAAAAAAGAGTATTCTAAGCAGCACCTCTCCAGATGTGGCAGCAGGACTCCATCTTGGACTATCCGACTCTTCTCTAAGTAGATAATTGCATCAGGAGTGATGGAATGAGCCAAACATTTTCCCCAGATTCCTAGAGTGAAAGTCAGTCCTAGGATCTTATCAAAACACGGAAGTTCCTCAAGGAGAGAGCCGTTCATTTAAACTGGAGTAAAACGAGGCTAAAAAACTTGTTTAGATGACGTTGCGTGTTTTAAAGATTCCCTGCCGCCTTTTCTGTTTCGTTGTCAAGGCGAGTTATGATAAACACCTTCTGCTACATATTGTTTCAGTTCCCACTTCTTCCCACCAATTGCCCTACTTCCGGTTCTCATTGATAGTAGTTCTTACTCCCACTAGCAATGACGTCACCAGAAAAACTAGACTCAGTTAACAGGCCTTATATTACGATGGCCGTGCTACTACTGTTTCCAATGAAAGCATGGCACAAAACGAAGGAACCAACATTAATATTAATATTAGTAACTCGTTTTCTTCTGGGTTCTCTCGCGTATTAATATATGAATCTAAGAATAAATTTGTGTTTCGACATATTTGACACTCTAACAAGGTCGGAGCGGTTAGCTAGTACATAGAGAAAGATAAAAAAATTATCTAGTATAGATAAAAAAGAATAATCTTCATAAAAAAGTAAAAAGAAAATGGATTAGATCGATTCAAATACAAAAAAGGATGAACATCTTAGAATGAAAGAAATTTCAGATTTCTGATTGAACATTCAAAATCCTGCAACATTCAGAAAAACGAAAAAAAAAAGAAAAAAGGGGGAAAAAGGGGTAAAGGAGGGGAAGGGGGAAAAGGGGTGGAAAGGGAAAAAAGGGGAGAAAAAGGGGGGAAAAAAGGGGAGAAAAAAGGAAAAGGTACAAGAGGGGAAAAAAGGGGGGAAAACAGATAAAAACACAAGTCATAGACGAGAATATTCCAGAAGATCTGATCAGGAATATATGGAAGCATGGAGCTGTTAAACAGAAACTGAGGAAGGTTATTAAAAAATAAAGAAATAAAAAAAAGTTAAACACACCACAAGGCACAATTTCATTCCATAGAATTTTGTATTTAATATTTCATCATCATCATCTTTAGGGACACAGAATTATTTTACGATAATTCTGAAGCAATACCTCACTGAAACAATACCTCATATTCTTGTTATTTACATGTTTTGGACAGTTCTCGTCGCGGTTGTTGCTCTGTTCACAATTTTCCACGTTTCTAGCTGGAAATCCTCTTATATCGGATGCCATTTGCTCCGACCCTTTCATGCCGTCAAAAATTGTAGACTCTTCTGTTTTGAAAGTTAACTTTAATTATTACGGTATAATGTATGTTCTATGTCAGCAATTGTTATTATAACCAACGAGGTTATGTTTTCGGTCAAGTTTGTGTACAGCCAAGCATCCACATTATTTGACCAATTATTTGACCATCCACATCACTTGACCAATTATTTGACCATCCACATCACTTGACCAATTATTTGACCATCCACATCACTTGACCAATTATTTGACCATTCACATTAGTTGACCAATTGTCAGCAAACCTTGTCAAAATATCAGTCATGGTTCAACTTAAGACTGATTTGATTTTGGTATGAATGTCACGGAAAAAGGTGAATGTCACTTTTGGTGATAACTTTGGTTCTGTTCATCGTAGAGATTCACTACTTGACCCATATTGTAACCAATGAAGTCCTGCATTTTATATGACCTTGAAAAGTCAAGTCATGGTCCAAATTTCGACAGAATTTAAACTTCCGATGTTTTCAATTTTCATATATGGATCCGATGCTCTTTGATAAGAGTAACCACCATTCAAAATTTCATCCTGATCAGATAAATAGTTTTTGGATTATCACTCTTTCCATGGCATACGTTTGGGAATACTTCATACAATATGGAGAAGTAAGGCCAAGTTAAAAATTTAGCCCATCCTGATGTAGTAAGGCAGAAGTGTGCAGTCTCGACGGACTTACGTTCTTGTTACTATTGCTAATTTTGTAATTCTCACCTTTCTTGATTATTGGTTCTTATATTATTTTCATATAATTGGACGTCATAAACCTGATGAGGACAACAGTCCAAAACATGCAATTAACATAAAGGAGATCCAGAAATTTTTTTTTTTTTTTAAATTCAATCCAAAATTGGATTTTCACAATCCATTGTTTTATACACATAACTAGATGTACCTACGCGGTGTTTCCCCTGGATGCATTGGAGTCATTTTGGTTTTTGGTTTGTTTACACATTTGTTTTAAAAATTTATACAGAACAAGAAATAAAATTGTAGTTGTAAGGGAGGCAACTCTTTATATTCTTCAATTAATAATATGAGTTATTACCCTTGCTTATTTTTCAATCATAATTGAAAAATGTTTCCATATTACCAGTTGTCCGGGTGGAACTACATAATTTTTTTAAATAAACTATAGCGAAGTACGTTTTATCATGCCGATAACAAAAGAACATTTTTTTTAGTCGCTTTTAGAATCGGAATCGGAAATTGAGAACAGAATCTGTAATTGTATCGGAATCGGGAAAAAAAAATAATGGAATAGTCTGATCACTAATCTTAAAATACGTTTTTATCTTTTACTGTATAAGATGCTTTAAGAACGAGGATTTAAAACAATGGAATGTGACGCAATGGGAAAGGTGATCAAAATGCTTGAACCTCTCGAAATAGCGAGTAAATTGATGGAGTGGGGGAAGAGTTTGTACCTGCGAAAAAGGCCATAAGAATTGCTCAGTTTGTATGGAATGGTTGCTTTGTAGGGTAAAAGCAGGTCTTGCGGAAAAGATTTCTGCATCTCCGTGTGAATACGTGTATATGGAACCTAGAAAATCAAAATCAATATTACAAAAAAAAAAAAAAAGACAACGTGAGCAATAAGTGAAGTGGATGATTCTTCTTTATCTGAAAGAAATTTTAATTAGTTTTGAAAAAAAATTTTTTTTTTTTTTTAAATATTCATAATTATCGAGCTAAAACTAATTGCAAACACATTAAGCATAGTATTAGAAAACAATCATTGATTTCACTGGTTGATTAATAACAAAGTAATATCAAAAACAAAATATATCTATTATATCAAGGGCAGTGGTAAAAGTCAGAAACTACACAAGACACCCACAAAGCTGATATATTCTTTTTCGGCATTTGTCGGACAGAATGCAGGTGAGAGATATGGCTAAGAGAAAAGAGGCAACACACTAAATTGAAAATATCTCTGAATTTTCATTTGGACACCCAGAATTTGATAAAGAAAGTAATTATCTCTTTAAACGAGATTCATGCTGAGAGATAAAGCCTCTTAAATAATAATGTTATGACTCATTCAGGAACTTCCAAATTTAATGGCTGTCCAGATACGGAACTCCTGGTAGATTTTTGTGTGTTTATAGATAAGGCTGGGCATTATCTTAAGTGGTTGGTTTCTGGGTGATCAAATGGGGATGGGAGTGACTGAGGAAAAGACCGGACATCTAGGATGCGTTTTGATTTAGTCAGGCAAAAATCTCTCATTTGCAAGTCCGTTGTTCCAAAAACAAGTACCAGTGTAAACCTCTGTTACTTGTTTTAAACTCGAGTCGTGGTTTTGTTTGGAGGGGGAATTCTTTCTGTTGCAGCATTAACTGAGACCACGCGGTTGACACTGCGACCAGTGGCGGAATCAAGTAATAACTTTGGACCGGCACACTGGTACGTGTAGGGTTAGGGTTAGAGATGAAGTGTCTCAGCAGCCAATAACCAATGCAGGCAGTTTGTTCCAGGCTTCAGTAATTCTGGGCATTAAAAAAATGTTTTCTGAAAGTCATTTGAGCTGTGCTGTTTTCTGACTTCGTAAACACAAATCGTAGATCAAAAATGTGCACAGGGTTGTTGTTGACTTTATAAATTTTGTGGACGTTAACCAAGTCAGTTGCTAGATTTTGGAGCTTCAACGAATCCAAGCCCAAAGAGGCCAGGCATTTAGAGTATGGCATGTGTTAGGGTTAGATGGAGGGTATTCGCTTCGTGGCACATCACTGAACAGTTTCCAAACGTTCAATGTTCTGAGCAAGATGAGGCTTCCAGACTTTTTTTGTGAATTCATTTAATGTTAGTTTTCCCTTGTTCAGGGGTCAGACGATTTCTGATATTTCACAAGCTCACTTTTCAGTTCTCACGGGTTAGGGTGTTAGGGTCAGACGATTTCTGATATTTCACAAGCTCACTTTTCAGTTCTCACGGGTTAGGGTTAGGGTTTTATGGTTCAGATGATTTCTGATATTTCACAAGCTCACTTTTCAGTTCTCACGGGTTAGGGTTAGGGTGAGGGTGTTAGGGGTCAGACGATTTCTGATATATCACAAGCTCACTTTTCAGTTCTCACGGGTCAGGGTTAGGGGTCAGACATTTCTGATATTTCACAAGCTCACTTTTCAGTTCTCACGGGTTAGGGTTAGGGTTCAGACTATTTCTGATATTTCACAAGCTCACTTTTCAGTTCTCACGGGTTAGGGTTAGGGTTTTAGGGGTCAGAAATTTTCTGATATTTCACAAGCTCACTTTTCAGTTCTCACGGGTTAGGATTTTAGGGATCAGACATTTCTGATATTTCACAAGCTCACTTTTCAGTTCTCATGGGTTAGGGTTAGGGTTTTAGGGGTCAGAAATTTTCTGATATTTCACAAGCTCACTTTTCAGTTCTCACGGTTCAGCAGTCTTGAAATTCCAATCTGTGCGGTTTTGTCTAATCACATGCTTCCAAGTTTTTTTAACTTGACCGGCTAACCTTCCTGTAATTTAAGACATCCATGCTTCTGCAACAGTTTAATCAAGAGGATGAATGCCCCAAATGACTATACCAGCATAATCGATTCATCTTTAGGATAACTTCCATGCTGGGTAAGTGTAGTGCTTTTCAACAATTCCTGACCTGATGTGTTTGGTCTGACACTGCAAATTCTAAGTGTGACCGCACAATATCTGTTTTAAATTAACGGCTAACAAATGTAAAGTAACTGCACCGTAATGACAAGGCAATGGTCAGATGGATCTGTTCGGTGAAGCTTGAACAAAGAATACATTTTGGGTCTCTGCTCGTACAAGTCAACTTGGAAAGCCTCGCGGACATGATGCAGAAGAACAGACTGCGTTGGTTGGGGCACATTGAGCGCAGCAATGGCTGGATTTCTAAAGCCTAACAGTTGAATGTGCCTGCAGAAAAAAAACACCTCTGGCAGATCCTAGTTGTCTTGGGAGGACGTGGTCAAACGTGATAGGAGAGCCTTAGGTATGGATTCCGTTGAGCCTCACCAAAGACATGAATGGAGGGGAAGACTTAGATGAAGACTAGACAATCAGGCTCCATCCTCATCAGAGGATTAATTGTGGCCTGATTCAACAAATAAACCAGTTGTTGATGATGATGGTTGCTGGGCAATGCCAACACACCGGCATTTTTGACAATTATAGAGATGAGTGTCCGCAGACCATGTGGCTCTCGTGGTTGTTATCTGGGTATTTAACGCTCTTTTGAAGCCAATGATAGCAAGGCATTCAGAGTAGAAGCCCTTAAAAAGTGTTGATTAAACTGTGGAAATAATTCTGATACCAGCCAATGTTTTGCTACAGATTTACAAAGAGAAAAAGTATTCAGATTAGAGAAGAGATTAGAGAAGAGATTAGAGAAGAGACTGGTGAAGACGTGAAGAAAAAAAAGTTATTACTTACGAGGCTGATAACGAACATGAACGAAGCAACTCCTGCCATGACGCAGACCCCAAACGAAGAAGTCAGTCTTCGAAACAAACCCTTTTCCGTTTGCCAACATCTGAAACGAGACGAAACAGTAATTACACTGGGAACGATTTTAATTTTTCATTTTATTCTGATTTTTTTTTTTTTTCGGTCGCATTTGTTTGTGTGGAGACCAGCATCACTTGACCAATCATCACTAAACTTGGTCAAAATATTGGTCACGGTCTAGAACAGATTTAATGTTGGGATATCTAGATCAAGTATCAAGGTGAAAGTTACACTTTTCGCGATAATTCCAGTCCTTTTCAACACAGACTCCATCTGTCCAAATTTGATGTATGGATCCGATGCACCTTGATAACAGCTAAATCAAAATGCTAAACCCAATTTTTTAAATCTTAAAAAAAAAAAAAAAAAAAAAAAAATCCACCAGAATGCATGTCGGTTTCTTTGTAAATAAGTCACAGGGGAATATTCCATTTTTGGGGAGCTTTTTTTTTTTTTTTTTTTAAAGGGGTGGGGTATAGTATCTTTTCTGTTGTCAGTTGTCATGAGATCACCCTCCCAGGCATTACTTCTTCTCCTTAGCATATGTCAGCAAGAAATTTTCACAATCGGCCAACTAAACACTCACATTATATATATAAGAGAAAATATGTGACCGGAAGAAACATTTTTGCTAACATATATTTTTTTAGATAAATATGGTTTTATGTTTTTTTTTTTTAAGTGAAATCGCTCCAGACAAGGCATGAAGCCACTTGATGTAAGGAGCTAAGAACAAATATGATTATCGCAAAGACAGGAGATGCCTATTGGCCTTAGTCTTGAAAAGACTAAGATTATAGGTAGAAGGAAAACAGTCAGCAGTAAGAGAGTTCCACTGGCAAACATGTCCAAACTTTCTAATACATGGATATATGAAACGGCAGACTGAGGAAGACACATCGAAAATAACTGCCGGCAAGAAGACTGCGTGTCGAGGAACTTGTCCGGACAAAACAGGAACAACGGACAAATGAAAGTTATCAATTTGGTGACAAAAAAAAAAAATGAAAAAAAAAAAAGAAGATTCTTGGAAACATGTTATCCCTCAACGGTCAGCCTCTATAAAGGCAGGGATAGAGGAAATGCGATCGGAGTCGAGCTTTTCATATCGATGACCAAATAGCTAAATCAACCAATGGTTGACTGCCCTTTGGTCACAAGATCAGGGACTCCATGCGTTATGAAAAAGCGACCCCAACATCACAATGATTAAAAATTTGCGAAGAATCTAGTCATCAATACAATCAAAACCCCACAAAATGTTCTCAATTTTTTACAAAACCATTTCACCGAAAGTTGACAAAAATATGACAATACAAACCTAATGAGAGAGACGAGGACTTCAATGGCTAAGGAGATGGCGCCGACAATTATTGTGTACGGGACGACCTTAGCAAGCATATCCGTGAATTCAAACTGCGTAAAAGCTACAAATATAAAAAAAATACATTTTTTAAGTCATCGAATATTTTGAAGATTAGAGATTTTGGTTTTTGTTACTGATAATAGAAATCATTGTGCGGAATGTTCTACGACTTATCAAAGTGATTACATAGAATAATGTATAATTGTCATGGAAACAAACAGTGTACGAGTCATGATATACATACGTGCAAGTGTATGCAGGGGAGGAATATCAGGTGTAATTTTGGACAATTTCGGGAAGCACGAGCGGTTTTAAAGGATGCAGTGTCTTGGCAGACAGTTTAGGTGCTTCTGTATTATTGGGGGACAGATTACATTTTCATTTTAGAAGAGTCAGTTGAAAGGGAAGATAATTCAAAATTATTTTTCTCAATATATCCTCTGAAATTATATTTCTTAATTTTTTAGATGAGGATTGATAATTTGTACAATTTTGGTTATTCAGACTACATTTCTCATCTTGAGTGTTATCATCACAACGTTTCGGCCGCTCTAACATCTGGCCTTCTTCAGGTGTATCTCTTCGAACTCGGGAATATTTCTGTCGAACTCGGGAATCCGGACGAAATTTTGAACGGAATCCTTTACTTAATCCATGGGGGTAGCATGCTCTTGTTTCGTCAGCCACAAAGAATTGCGAATTACTGAAGACTTTTCCCAGTCATGACTTACGGAACAAGAGCATGCTATCCCTGTGGATTAAATAAAAGGGTTTCATTCGAAATTCCGTCCAGATTCCCGAGTTCGAAGAGATACACCTGAAGAAGGCCGGAGGTTACAGCGGCTGAAACGTTGTGATGATAACACTCAAGATGAGAAATGTTGTCCGAATAACCAAAATTATACATATCCTCTGAGGTTTTATTCGATTTTTGTATTAAAAAGTCAGAGCCGAATATCACCGAGCGTTGTGATTGATTGATAAATAATCCTTTCCGTATCTTATGCAGTTTACAGACCAAGCTATTTTTTTTATATAGGATTTTCAAGTTAATTCAATTTTTACAGTATCATTTGTTTATTAAATTACTAGGTGAAAGTACAGACTAGTTAATCAAACCCCCACCTCCTCATGTTAAGAATGGCTTTCTAAATTATAACATTATTATTTTAGCCTGATCCGTAAACTGCATAAGTACCCTTTTTTTTTTAATTTACTTTCTTACTAATTTTCTGGGTTTTCCTTTATTGGTTATGGTTACAACAACAAAAACAGTTTGAATTATCTCCCCTTTCAACTGACTCTTCTAATTTAAAAATGAAGATTTCATACGGAAGCACCAAAGTTTGTGCCATGCTTCGATAATTCTGAGCAGGAAAAAATGTTTTTGATACTGAAAGTCATGAAGTCTGTTGTCTAACTTGGTAGGCATGTCACGTCAACACAAGAAACAAACATTTCTACAACGAAAGCTTGCAAAAAATAAAAATAAAAAATAAATAAATAAAATAACATTTTTCATTTAAAATTGCACGATTGTTGATTTTCAAAATATTTCACTTCAATAGATTCTAATCCGTGCTTCAAAAATGTTAATTTCCTTAAAAAAAGCGACAATCTGCGCATAACATCGCCAGGACTACACTTATCCTAACGTCTTAAGAACTTGACGTCTCTTTCTGCTCGTGTCGTGATTCGACCCCTCAGGGTTAATACCATCAAAATGAGAAAGAAAAGAAAAAAAAAAAAAAACTATAAGACAGTCTCGCCTGACAAGGTTGTTCTACAACGAAAGCTTGCAAAAAAAAAAAAAAAATTTTTAATTTAAAATTGCACGATTGTTGATTTCCAAAATATTTCACTTTAATCCGTGCTTCAAAGATGTTAATTTCCTTACTTAAACGTGAAGATGTTTCAATTTGATTAATATAAAGAAATGAACTTTAATATCTATTATGAATGGAGATTTGGTATCTGTCTGAAGCCGAAACTATACTATTACTTCTATTAGTTGTACTATCTTGCAATGCTCAGTTTAGAGGGGTAGTGTAGTATCTGTTCGCTTGTCTTGATATCATCCTCTCTGGCATTACCTCCTCCTTTGCGGAGGAGGTGTAGTATATGTTAACTCATTACGATAAAAAATCTGCTCTCTCTGGTCACACATATTTGCTAATTTGTTTAAAGACTCCAGCTTTAAGCTTTGTACCCTTGGCATATAAACAGGTACTTCGGCTAGTTTAGACTATTTTAATTATAAACAACAAAAACTTTGTGCGTTTTTCAGTGGGCGGGAGAAGGAGAGAGAGCAAATATGGCCTCCCATGCACAAAGTGGTTTCTAATAAGAAGGCTTATACTCCGAGGCTAGCTTAACCAGCAATTTTGTTCTTAATAGCTATGCATGGATAAGGACATTTTGAGCTGGAAGAAGACAGGGGACGAAGAGGGAGACACGAGCGAAAGAGGGGCAGGGACAGTCTATTAAGTGTGGCAACCTTCCTATGATAAAGGAGTCAAAAAAGATGAGGAATTTTTTGTGTTTATTCTAGGCTAGGCATAAAATGCTTCTACTGTTTCCAGCACACAAAATATATTAGAAAAAGAAAAAAAAACAAAACGCGTAGCACTTAAAGAAATTTCTTTCCTTCCTCACAAATGACCTAGATACAAAAAAAAAAAAAAGGTATCAGTGTACAAGTATGGGAGGCCAACAATACAATAATTGAGGAAGACTAAATATTGGCTTAATGGTTTCACCCCAAACAAGGCAGGCCGCCATTGTAGATGTAAGGGGTTACTGAGAATTAAGGTGTAGGTTTCTGGTGTCATCCTAAGTTGGGAGCTGTGCAGCGAGATGTCTATTTACATTAGTTTTAAACCTCTGCATGTCGGTACAGTCTGGGACACAGGGAGTAGGGAGGGAGTTCCAGAGGCTGGCAGCACGAGGAAAGAAGCTGTTGGAGTAGAAGGCTCTCCTCGACATCTGGGGACCTCCACAGCGAATGGATGGGATTTAGCTGATTGTCAGGTTGGTCTAGTGTATTTACGTCGAGGGGTTAAAGTTTTCACGAATGGGCTGAGAGACCAGGGTTCAATTCTCAGTAGAGTCATACAAAAGTTTTTTAAAAATATGGTACTTGATGCCCTCTTGTGAAACACTCAGCATTAAAAAGTAAGGATCAAGTGTAAGTGGAGTAAAAAAAGTAGTTGTAGATGAGCAGAAGTCCGAAGCTCATAGTATCAATGCCGGCAGGCGTCTCGGATTCATTCTGTGACCAACCCTTATCCTGATCTTCAAAATCATATTCCGAGATCATTTGTTGACATCTACGCAGACGACACAACTATCTATGGCAGCACCTCGAAGAGCACTGAAGATCAAGTTCTTTCCGACTCTTTGTCTCTTTCCAGACTTCGCGCGGATATTTGTTGAGGCTGTTTACATGTACTTTGTCCAAAAAAGTAGAAACTTTTTTTTTTTTAGGGGTCGAAATACGAGTGGTGAGATTCGGTGGCCAACAAATGCGTGCTCACTTTACGTATAACTTATATAGGAAAGTGATCCCCCACCCCCCCCCCCTAACATCTAAAATGGCTGTTTACATGTAACTTGCCCCAAAAAGTAGAAACTTTTTTTTAGGGGTCGAAATACGAGAGGTGAGATTCGGTGGCCAAGAAATGGGTGCTCACTTTACGTATAACTTATATAGGAAAGTGACCCCCTCCTAAAATCTAAAATAATAAAAATTTTCATAATTTTTTTTCATAGCGGATATTTGTTGAGGCTGTTTACATGTAATTTGCCCCAAAAAGTAGAAACTTTTTTTTTTTAGGGGTCGAAATACGAAAGGTGCACTTCTATAAATTTACCGAATTTTCTAACCCAAAATGGCGGTGAAAAGTGACGTCAATGAGGCGTCTGAAATTTGCAGGCGGCGCTAAGATAAAAAAAAAAAAAAAATCCTAGTTTTACAGAAAAAAAATTACTATTCCCCGATCTATGATGTAATTTTTGTTTTGTTTTGTTTTTTTGCGGTAAAAAAAATATTAGACATTCTATTTTTTTTTTTTCATTTTATTGTGAAAATAAAATCAGTGTTTTTTTTTATAAATTGATCTGAAAGATGAACAGTAATTTACAATTTAACAAACAATAAAAGTTGGACGGGGAGGGTGGGGTCCCAAATATTTTAAGTGTTTATTTTTGTTATAATCATTTAAATTCTATTTATTATTGGCAGAATTCCGTTTGCAAGCAATTCCCCAAACAGCTAATGTCCCCTGGTTTACAGAAAACAAATTACTATTCCCCAGTCAGTTTCTTCACTTTTTTTTCAATTTAAAAATAACATTCTTTTTACATAATAACATTTGTGTTTTAATAAACATTATTTTTTTAGTGATTTTTAATGTTAAAAATTTATAATTTAACAAACACTAGTTTTGCAAGAAAACATGTAAATGTTTTATCTAAAAAAAAATTTAATACAGATTTTATTATTTAAAAAAAACAAAATAAAGCCTTTTATTTTTTGTTCAATTGTAAATTATTCTTTGTTATCTTTCAACTATTTATAAAGAAAAGTGATAAAAAAATAAAATAAATATTAAAAAAAATCATTTTTATTTGAAAATTTTTTTTAAAAATTACTTTTTATAAAAACAGATTTTATTATTTAAAAAAAATTTTTTAAATAAATAAATGAAAAATTTTTTGTTTTTTGTTCAATTGTAAATTATTCTTTGTCATCTTTCAAATATTTATTAAAAAAAACTGATTTTATTTTAACAATGCTAGGAGGAAAGTTCCCACTCTTTATCTCAACGAGAATTTGTCCACACAGAACAATGCTCATTTGCATAAGTGAACTCTTGCCATTGCATAAAAATAACAAGATTCTATCTTGTAAGCGGAACGCTCTGGGTCCAATCTCCGACATACAGTGCGACCTTCACTCTTTCTCCTTGTGAACCCGCACGGTGGCTGCTACAGTTAAGTCAGTTTTGTGCCGGCCAAAATATCAGTTGAACGACGTGTTGTTTCCGTCGGTTTTAATGGCAATGTTTACTCAAACCAAAATTTTATTCTCATATTCAAAATCTTTCATTGTAGACACATAGATCTTTGCAAAACAAATGGGACCAAATTTTTTTTGGTAGCTCAATTAGTCACTGAATTATGACCGTTCAAGATTTGTTGGAAATTAGAAAATTTGCCGTTTTGTGCACTATTGGCTAAGAACTAAAAATGTGGGCTTTAAACAAGTGAAATAACTTGACAAATTTTATTTTTATCTTGCGGTATATGAAAAACAAAAAGAAAAAGACAAGAAACTAGAAAAGAAAACATTTTTCATTAATTCAAACCATAAATCAGAAATTAAAAAAAAAAATTTTTTAAAAAAGAAAAAAAATCAAAGAAAAAAAAAGAAAATTTAAAAATCAAAATAATTTTAAAAAATTAAAAAAAAATTTAATTGAAAAAAAAAACAAAAAAAAATCAAAGAAAATAAAAACAAAGAAAATAAAAATTAAAAAAAAAAACAAAGAAAATAAAAATTTAAAAAAAACAAAGAAAATAAAAATTTAAAAAAAAAACAAAGAAAATAAAAAATTAAAAAAAAAAAAAAGAAAAATTTTAAAAAGAAATCAGAACTTACCAATCTTTGTCTTGAGAGTTTTATAGTCCGGTCCAAAATTCAGACTGAAATATTTCACTAAAATGTAAATGAGGTAACCATACGCTGCAGCTGTCAAAACCCAATCTGTTACTCGATACCAGAGGATTTTTTTTTTGGCATGACGGGCTAACACAACAAAAAAAAAAATTTAAGTTGAAGCAAAAAAAAAAAAAAAAAAAAAAAAATATGGATTCAAATCTCAAATTAATGTTTAAAGAAAATTCTTTACATGATTTGCTTTTTCACTAGTTTTTTTTCAGTTTATTATAATTTAGAAATGAAGAAATGTTAATCAGGGGTCTAGGATTTGGAGGAGGAGTGCACGGGAGGGGTCCTCATAAAATCCCAAGAGTGCCTTGAAGAGGTTAAACACTATAAATTTAACGAAATGTAAACTATACTTCCACCCCCACCCCCGAATCAATGCTGAATAGATTTTTGGGCCCTACTTCAAAAATTGAAAAAAATATATAAAAAATAATCTAATATGGTGTTTTGTGCTGGGTGCAAAAGGACAGGGTTCCTCATTCAATCCCAGACAACACTAGGTATCCCTGTTAATCTATATATAAAATTAATTAATTTCTAGCAATTTATTTCCACTTTTTAGCAACAATGAAAGAATTTTTTTCTGAAATTCGAGGAACTATTATAATTTATTTTATTTTTTTTTGGGGGGGGGGGGAGATTTATAAAGAAAATTTAGCGGTTGTGCAGTGTAGTTAACAGAAAAATGGGAATGAAAAAAAATAGACAAATAGTCAATAAATGACTATTACCAAACGCAATAAAAGTTACTTTTCTACCTACCTGCCTATTTTTTTTGTTTATTTGTTTTATAGTCTTTGAAAGCTTCTTTTTTATTATTTCAATTAAAATGTTTGGTCAAACGTATTACGTTTGACTGAAAATCAAAAATGGCGGACTGACACTTCACCGGACATTTCTGAAGTCTGATTTCTTTTTCGACATTCTCTCCTTTCAATTAGGTAGAAATGTAAATTTTATTGCCTTTTGAAACAATTGTTATGTATTTGTTTTTTTGTTTTTTTCTGACAAAAAGACAGAAAAACCATCGATCAAACTTCGGAGATGTCCGTCGAAGTGTCAGTCTGCCATTTTTTAAGTCTAAAGGTGAGATGATCTGACTGAATTTCTGAATTGAAATACACAAAACGCTTTAAAACAAAAAAACAAGGCAGGGAGGTAGAAAAGTGACTTTTATTGCTTTTGGTAACAGTTATTTGTTTTGTTATTTTTCACCTCTTTTTGTGTTAACTACACTGCATAATCACCAAAAAGATTTAAATAAATCTTTGAGAATTTAGAACATTTGAGATGACATGCCATTTCTAAAAAAAAAATAAAAAAATTTAAATAAGTCTTTGAGCATTTAGAACATTTATGATATGACATGCCATTTCTAAAAAAAAATAAAAGTCTTTGAGAATTTAGAACATTTATGAGATGACATGCCATTTCTAAAAAAAAAATTAAAAAATTTAAATAAGTCTTTGAGAATTTAGAACATTTGAGATGACATGCCATTTCTAAAAAAAAAAAAAAAATATTCTGCAAAAACGAAGAGAAATTTTTTTTTCTTTTTTTTTTTTGAATTGTTGAAAATATGAGTTCAGATTGTTAGTGAAAATTTGACTGGTGTTTATTCCTATTTTCTCCCTTTTCTTATCTTTCTTCTACCGAGGTGTGACAACCACACAAATCACTGACAAACTAGCAGACAATGACAATATGGCAAACCAGAAGAATCCCCCCCCCCTGACTCAAAGTCCGCAGCAAACGGTGTCCAGTCAAAGTTGGTTCCTGATATTAAAGACTTTCTGTTTTGGTTAAAAATAAGTAATTGAACATGTTCAAGTTTGATTGTTATTTAGGAAAATAATATGTTTGTTTTTCATTTTAAAAATATATTTTAGAAAAATAAGTAATCAAATATGTGATTTGATTTTTGGGGGAAAATTTTTTTTTTTTGAAACACTGAAATATGAATTTTACTACCAATCATAGTGCTGTCAAAAAGAAAAAAGACAAAAAAAAAACAAAAAAAAACAAAAAAAAACAATACATATTTGAATAATTATTTTGTAAAAGAAATTATTTAAAATATAAATTAGTACAAAACTTTTTCTGATTTTCTCTAACAAGTATTTTACTACTACTACTACTACTACTCAGGAATCAACTCTGACTAGACACCGTTTTCCGTAGACCGAGTTAAGGATTCTTCTGGTTTGCCGGTAACATTACTATGAGATTGATTTTTAGAGGCCAGACACCATATATAAAGGGGAGGCAATATGTTTGCAAAAGAACAAGAGAAAGCAACCATGTACAGAGGTAGGGGGGGGGGGGGCTAATGATGCATGAAGAATAACAAGGGCAGATAATAATGTAAGAATAATTCATGGAAGAAAATTATTTACGTTTTCGTTTTTGGAAGAAATCGTCATCCAAGAGAGAAACACAAAGGGTGATTGTCAAAAGGTTAAAAAAATTGTAATTTCCGGTCAAAATGATGCCAATCTGAAGCAAAACCTGAAAAGATAAAGTCGAAAGAAATTACTAAGTACTATTAATTACACACACACACACAATCTATATCATACATATATATATATATATAGTCTCGGAAGTTCTTTTTACCTTCAAAACTGGGGAAAAAAAAAAAAAAAAAAAAATTTGTTGAAAGATTTTAGTCTAGTAAGTCAATCAATCTACTGCAATCACTATTTTAGTTTACTTCCAAGAATATACTCTAATATAAATATATTTTTATATATGTTTTTATATATAAGGGATCGTCAGTTGTTTACCATGAAAACTGTTTCGGGATTTTAAAAACAAAACAGTATTTCTTTATCATGGCATCCCAGCAGTGTTGATCAGACACCACCTCCCTATTTAATAATTATTTTTTAATTTAAAAAGTTTACAAATATTTAATTTAGTTTTGCCTCCAGATTTGTTTTTCTAAAGTATTAAAATATAGTTTCCTTACCTGTGTTGTTCCTTTCAAAGTGGGTATTTACTATTTTACAGAACATCTATTTTATAGAGTTAGATGATTCCATTATAATAACCCCCCTTTTTTCCCTTGGTTATTTTCTTTGTCTACAAATGTTTTAAAATTAAAAATATATATTTATAAAAATATTTCATATATACATATATATATATACATTTATTTATTTATTTTATCATGGACTATTTACATATGTTATACATTTTTATAGTAGAGTTTTGGATTTCTTTTATCAATTTCTTTTGATTTATTTCATATAATTTAAAAGCGTCAGGATAGCGTGTTATTGCCTTATTTAACTGTCTAAATATTTTATTTTTATCTCCACCTTGTTTAAGCATTCTTATTACTAATGAAGTGACTGGAGGTATAAAATCCATTAACCTTAAAGTAACGCGGGCTATATATATATATATAATGAATATTTGTTTTGTCTATTATCTATGTATGTATAGGTTTCGTCCTTTATAATCGGGACTCATCAGCATAGAAATATGACTATTCACTACTGGTCATGCGATTCGAGACCTCGGATTCCGAGTATTTTACAACTCAAATCCCGACATCCAGAACCACTGGGCCACCGATGAATGGTGAATAAACAGTGATAATTTTAACACTTTATCTGGCGGGTTAGTTATATATATATATATATATATATATACACACACATATATACTCTGTTCACACCTCATAGAAGGCTTGATGAAGGGAATGGTTCCAGAAAATTTCCTACAGACTATACTAATAAAAAATAAAAAAATAAAAAAATAAAAAAAAATAAAAATAAAAATAAAAAAATGAAATTGGGATTTACTTTACTTCTAAAATCGTTCAATAAATTCGGCTCGAAATTGTAAGTTGCATGTTTATTTTTTCTTCATTCTCAGTTTTTTTTAAATTCATTATTATCATATTTCTTTTCTAACTTGTGCGCTTATCATTTTCTGCTGACTGATTACACCTATATATATATATACATATAAATATGCAAAATAAAAATGGAATTGAGGATAAGCGAATCAACAGACTAACAAAAATATAAACTCAAACACATTAAAGCTCTACCAAGATATTTCATTTACCAGAAAGCAACCATCCTCGGTTGGAAGTAAGAACTTTAATATATATATATATATATATATATATATATATAGTAAAGTTATCGGTGTGTCCTGGCATCACAGTTAAACGGTTGATCGAAGAGCCAAACTAACCACAGATTTGGAATCAACAGCTTCGATCCGATATCCGTATCGATGTAAAAAGTTATTAAACATTTTTTTTTTAAACTCGTTATTCAAAATTAAAAGTACGTAAACATAAAATTAGAAACAAAGGTTCTGACATGTTTAGCGTTCCCTTTCCAGTCACCGAACAAAATACTTATCAGTAAGAAAAATGAATTAAAAAAAAAAAGTCAAGATTGGGATATTTTTAACAGGAGCCAAGAAAACAAAAAAAGGGGTGTACCCCCCCCCCAAAAAAAAACAAAAAAAAACAAACAAATAGGCCACAAATTAATGTTACCAAACTACCTACATGGATAATTTATTTTGTGTTTTAACTTATTTTAAAGAGTTTTTTTCTTTAGTTAAAGACAAACCAGTTGGAACGAAAAACAAAATGGCTGATCATGAGCCCTGCACGATAGATAACATGGCTTGTAATTTTGTGTGTGTGTATATATATATATATATATATATATATTGGCAGCATCTTCTCTTGCAGACAAGTATTGTTGAATATAAGAGACAACTCATGTCTAGATATCTTTTGGTAGATCCTGAAAATACTTGGGAGACAGATCCAAACTATGGCAAATTCCCCTCCGAAACTCGGATCCTGATTCGGACTATTGAAAGGATCTACCAAAGGATATCTAAACATCAGTTGTCTCTTATATTCAATAATATACATATATATATATATATCTTTTGTTCGTTTGTCAATGTTTTCTTGATTCATTCAACTTTCATTCATGTTTTTCTCTGTTGTCTAACATTTTTATAACAATTCAAGGGACCACGTCTCACAATCCGCGCCTTGTATCAGAGTCAAATACGTCCTAAAAATGATTACTGTTGCCACATCTGGAAAGAAACTGCTCAGAGCAACCTTTCCTGCCTTGGTAGAGCATGTCCTCTTCTCTTTCATACAGCCTCTTCTTCAAAGGAGAGAGGTTGCTAGTCTATCGTTATTTTCATGGTAGGTGCTCGACTGAACTCCAATCTCGGACTCTCCTTGTAAAAAATTCACAGCAAAAACTCGTGTAGCTACAACCACTGTAAATCATTTTCTTTTCTTCTTATGTGTACCTCATTATTACATAAAAAATTTGTTTTGGTTAATTTGGGTTTTTGTATAGCCTGTAACTACGGCGTTATTTTATTTTCTATACTTTCAAAAATTAATGCAGAGATTTTTTTTTTTTTTTTTTTTTTTTTTACATTTGTAGATTAATACCCTTTACTGAATAACCTCCCCTTCCTCGTCTCTCCAAAAAATGAGATTCTGTTTTTGTTTTTTTAGGAGTTTGTTGTTTTGTTTGTTTTTTTGTTTTACGGCATATCAACCCTTTTCGGGTTATTTAATGCCGGATCCGGTCATTTTGGTAAAAGTTTTATGTGTCAAGTTTTATATAACTTCAAATATTTATTCATGGTGTTTTGTTTGGTTGTTTTGTTTTACGGCATATCAACCTTTTTCGGGTTATTTCATGCCGAGTATGGTCACTTTGGTAAAAAATTTTATGCTTCAAGTTCTTTATGTCTTCAAATATTATTCATGGTGTTTGGTTTGGTTGTTTTGTAGATGAAAATTGTTGTTTTTGGCTTTGCAGAATATGATTGCGTTTTGCAAAGGATAAGGAAAAAACAATAACATCAATGTTTGGTGCATTTTTGGTCAGGAAGCCACTTTCTTCAGACAGCCTGATCTGGTTGCACTAGATTTTAGGGATTTATTTTATTTTACTATTAGAATTTAGAGTGTGTGTGTGGGGGGGGGGGCAATTTCGTATATAATTTAAATGTAAAATGATCCCCCATTTCAGGGCAGTTAATTTTTTTTCAGCACTAACCTTAAGTCCGAGTGGCTGCTAGTTAGATTTAGGTTAGGGTTAGAAGACCGTAAAAAAAATGTTTTGAAAAATAATTTATTGGTGAAAAAATAGTTTAGTGGAATGTTTTACAAAATAAAATTTACTGGGGAGGGTGAAATGCAGCTGTGTCACTGGAAATTTGATCGGAAAAAAAAAAAAGCTTTGTGAAAAATATCACTTTCTTGCAGAAATTTAATAGCTCCTGCTTTGTCTCTCATCCGGCCATTCAATGCAAATATAAAAAACCGCGCGCGCGTGGTCCCCCTCTGTATGTGACTCGATGTGGCGAGTGTAAAATGCAATAAATTTGGGCAATTTGGGGCATTTTTGACCCCCCTTTGACCACCTGGGGGCGCAAACCAGAATTTTTCTGAGGTCAAGGATGCTCATTTTATATCCAGAACAATTGCCTCTACATTTTGGCCAAGTTTCAGAAAAATTGAATGGATGGATCAAACGTTATGGGAGAAATGGGTCATTTTTTGCCATTTTGGGGGCTTTTGACCCCCTGGGGGCGCGAACCAGATTTTTTCCAAGGTCAGCGATACTTATTTTCTATTAGGAACAATTGCCTCCACATTTTGGCCAAGTTGGATGGATGAAAAGTTATGGGGCAAAAACTGTCATTTTTTTGCCATTTCGGGGCCTTTTGACCCCCCTGGGGGGCTAACCAGATTTTTTTTTTACAAAAATTGGAGAATGTCACTTTCTAACCTGACCAAAGTTACAACTTCATGCAAAATTTCAGAGAAATTCAATGGATGGTTGCAGAGAAAAATCCGAACGGACGGACATGCCTCAAAATATAATTAAAACAAATAAATACGATTAAAAAATATTATCGGCTTTGAAAGAAGTTAAGCTATCTGGTAAAAATGAGTGCTCCGAAAGAGTTAATTAACAGGTACAAAAATTAACATCGGTAAGAGGAGACAATGCAAAACCCAAATTAACCGAAAAGAAATTGCTCCGGTCAATAATAAGTAATCGATCGATTCAACGAAATCAGTGCGACAAAGTAACGCTGACGAATCAGCGATGCTTACCTGAGAATAGAAAGCAAATCTTCGTAAATGCTTAATTGGAGCGAAAAATAGAAATGGAACAACGATTTCAATCAAAAATGTGGCAGTCACTCCTAAATGCAGGAGCCACGATGGGAGATGATGCGCATACCAGGCCAACGGGGTGGGAATGCACTGCAGAGAGAGAAAGAAAAAAAATATATATTAACGTCAAACTTTTATAGAAAATTACACGTTAAAGAATTTTACTCCAAAAAATTCTAAATAAAAATCACCCATTTGAAAAGAGGTGGTGTATTTTATATATTTTACGAGCAGAATCAGTGTCCGGCATTGCCCTGGAAAATTGAGGAAAACCAAGAATCTAGAAATAAATTGATTGAAAAAAAAGACCAGAAACACCATTTTCAATCCTTGGCCTTTTGTCTGGGAGCAAAGTGTTGTATCTGTTCTGATATTACACTTCATCTTTTGTCCTCGATCAGTGAAGGAGAAATCCTTCTAAACGAAGGCATTTTTGTTTTTTTGTTTTAACTTTGATTCACCCCAAACAAGGGGCACATTGCCACTGAGAGGTAAGGGGCTACTATGAATTAAGGGCCAGATTTATAGGGAAGGGGTGGGGGGTGGGGGTCTAAGAAAATTGTGCAGCAAAATATTCGTTCACATTCAAATTTCTGCATGTTGGTACCCTGTATGACAATAACATTTATTTATATTCAAAACAAACTACTTACATTACCCGTTTTTTCTTGGATATTATAGGTGTTAATGTTGGGTACGTCAACTAGTTTTAAATAGTTATTTTTCAGTCTGGTTGTACTTAGAATCGTTCAAGGAGAAGCTGTCTGGCAGGGTTATAAGGGTTCGATTACCAAAGCGTGGGAAAATGGGAGGAAGAAAAAAGGGAAATCCGATGTAGAATGACATCATCAAGAAAGGGAGAAGCGAATTGTCACGAGAGAATGACTAGGAAGAGAGTCCTAAAGATGTGTTCTTAAACAAAAATAAGAAAAGGTCCCCCCCCCCTCCCACCGCTGTCAAAAAGAAAATAAAGGGACAAAATAAAGGACCAACTGTTCAATTACAAATCATCTTGGGGTTACTTTAATATCTCTTCCATTTTTTTTTTGTTTTTTTTTGCTTAATTATCCCTTTATTTGTTTAAGTGAATTCAAGAATATTTTTTTATAAACTCAATATTTTGGAAGTAATATTGGTTTGAAATTCATCCTGTTTTTATTTAATTCAATCAATCAATTTAGCAAAAAAATAAACAAGCATTTCTAACATATTGATTCCTATAATAGGCAAACAAATTTTATTTATGGAGATCAGATTAAAAGATTATTTATAAATCAAATATAGATTTGCATTTTTTTCCACATTACTTTTAAAATGATTTCAAGTTAAAATAAAAGTTCATACCTGAGATTCAAAGTGATAATTCAGAGCTGAAAAATATTTTTTTTAAATAAAAAAAAATATATTTAATAGAAAAAAATATGTATATATATATATGAAAGAAAAAGAATTTTTAAATATAGATATTTAAAAAACAAAAGATTTAAATATTTAAAAGATATTAAAAAAAAAAAAATATTTAAAAGATATTAAAAAAAAAATATTTAAGAGATATTAAAAAAAAAAATATTTAAAAGATATTAAAAAAAAAAAAATTTAAAAGATATTAAAAAAAAAAAAATTTAAAAGATATTAAAAAAAAAAAAATTTAAAAGATATTAAAAAAAAAAAATATTTAAGAGCTATTAAAAAAAAATAAATATTTAAAAGACATTAAAAAAATAAATATTTAAAATACATTAAAAAAATAAATATTTAAAATACATTAAAAAAATAAATATTTAAAATACATTAAAAAAATAAATATTTAAAATACATTAAAAAAATAAATATTTAAAATACATTAAAAAAATAAATATTTAAAAGATATTAAAAAAAAAAAAATATTTAAAAGATATTAAAAAAAAAAATATTTAAAAGATATTAAAAAAAATATTTAAACGACATTAAAAAAATATTTAAACGACATTAAAAAAATATTTAAAAGACATTAAAAAAATAAATATTTAAAAGACATTAAAAAAATAAATATTTAAAAGACATTAAAAAAATAAATATTTAAAATACATTAAAAAAATAAATATTTAAAATACATTAAAAAAATAAATATTTAAAATACATTTAAAAAATAAATTGTCCACGTGTTACGCACAGATTTCAATAAAGGCTTTCCGTTGTGTTGTCCACATATTGGACACGCGTATGCAATACGAGCCAGAGAAGTAAATGAAATCAGCTCCAAAGAATTGGCTTTTCTCATCTTTGGATTCTTTGCTTGTGTTTAAAATTCTAATAACATTTAATTTTCAATTCAATTAATTTTGCAAAAAATACAACAAGCCCATTTCAGTTACCATGTAGGGAAAGGGTGGTAGAAATTTACACAGAAGAGGATACATTAACTAAGCACCTGTCCAAATTCACCTTGAATTGCTGCGTTGTTGGCGCATTTATTACCTCTCTTGGGAGACTATTCCAAGATCCAGAGATCCTGATTGAGAAAGCGGCCCTCCTCTGATTCAATCGAAATCGGCGCTGAAATAGTTTCTTGTGGTGTCCGCGTAAACCTCTTTCTGGTGCAGGAGTGAATAATAGGCCCTGAGGTATATCGTAATGACCATTGAGGAGATTGTAGGCCAAAATGAGATCACCGCGTAATCATCGGCACTCAAGGGAGAAAAGGTTAAGTTTCTTGAATTGGCTTTCACCCTGCACCATTTGAGTATTGATTTACTCCTCTCCAGAAGTTAGGCACAAGGCCAGTTTTTATCTTACTCCCACAAGTAAGATGTGACCCAAGGTCGGGTCGGGAAAGTGGGGTTTAAAAATTGCCTGGGCAGCCCCGTCGGCATTCCCCGGTAGGGGCGCCTCAGACAGTAAGCAATAAACTTACTCCTCCCCAAAGAGGGGAGGCGAAGCCTGGGAGGGTGCACCTCCTAGAACTGCACAGGACAGACCCATAGAACGGCGTAAATCAAGCCCCAAAGGCCAAGACAATACCAGCCTATGGGGTGCAGTATCAATCGGAACAGATACTACACTTTGATCTTAGCCAAAAGGCCAAGGCCAAGGCCAGTCTTTGAATGGTTTGATTGTTTTGGGAGGTTATCTTTAATGAAAATCACTCCAGACAAAACATGAAGCCACTTGATGTAAGGAGCTAATAAAATAACTAAAAATACTTCAAGGTCAAAAACTAGCCAACGATAAGTGTTAGATAGATAGATAGATAGATTCCGACCTACAAAACGGCAATTCTTCCCCCTTTGTCACTCATGGAATACGAGGACTAAAGGACAAAATAAGAGAAGTGAGAGTTACGAGGCTGACAAAAGTAATCCAAAAGTTCACTTTCTACTCTCCTTACGGCATATCAACTCTTTTCAAGTTATTTAATGCCAAATCCGGTCATTTTTGTAAAAGCCTACATGCTTCAAGCTTCCCACATCTTCAAATACTCATCCACGGCGCCTGGTTTGGCCGTTTTGTAGAGGAAAATTGTTGCTTTGGGCATTGCAGAACATTGAGTTTTGCGAAGGGAAAGGAAAAAAAAATCAATAACATCAATGTTTGGTGCATTTTAGGTCAGGAATTTGGCAGAGAAAATAGTCCCCCTTTTCCATCTTGAGGTAAATCGTGTTAAATATATTTTTCACAACCAATTGATCACCCCCTTCCTTTCATCTCCATATAAAATTTTAAAAATAAATGGATTAATCGTAGTCAAGCTCCATTTTCATTGGCTACTACAAGATGTAGGGGAGGGCACTACACATTTCCCTAGATTGCTCCACTTATCCTTGATGTTCACCTTGCAATGCGAACAGTTTAGTAACGAGATAGGAAGTAGAATTTTTTTAGTCTTTAGTTGGACTGGACTGAGGATTGAACCCTGATCCCCCGGCCGATTAGCGAACAATCAAATCAATCATTACGTCAAATATAACGAAGTAATTTAGCTGCTTACCTGTAAGTCCCCACCAGGTGGGACACATGCTCGTCAGTTTGACCACACCCGATGCAAACATCAATCGAAAAAGAAGCCACTTCACCAGGAAGAGAGCGATATTGTCATGGTGATGGTAGCGGGCCGTTTCCCAGATTACGAGATTCATATTTAGCGGAGCGATGATTATACATAGAAAACCAGCTTCCAGCAACAAGATGTCCCTGAAAATGAATAAGGAAATACCCAATACAGATCGTTACAAAAATACATTTTTTTTTATAATTATTTTTTTTAAATTAATTTTCTTTTATATTAAAGAAAAAAGAAAGAAAAAAGAAAAAAAAAGAAAAAAAAGAAAAAAGGAGAAAAAAAAAAGAAAAAAGAGAAAAAAAAGAGAAAAGAAAAAAAACGAGAAAAAAAGAAAAAAAAGAAAAAAGAGAAAGAAAAAAAAAGAAAAAAAGAAAAAAAAAAATTAAGAAAAAAAAGAAAAAAAATTAAGAAAAAAAAGAAAAGAAAAAGAGAAAAAAGAAAAGAAAAAAAAAGAAAAAAAAGAAAAAAGAAAGAAAAAGAAAAAAAAGAAAAAAAAGAAAAAAAAGAGAAAAAGAAAAAAAATTAAAAAAGAAAAAAAAGAGAAAAAAGAAAAAAAAGAAAAAAAGAGAAAAACAGAGAAAAAAGAAAAAAAAGAAAAAAAAAGAAAAAAAAGAAAAGAAAAAAAGAGAAAAAAAGAGAAAAAAAGAGAAAAAAGAGAAAAAAGAAGAAAAAAAGAGAAAAAAGAAGAAAAAAAAGAAAAAAGAAAGAAAGAAAAAAAGAAAGAAAGAAAAAAAGAAAGAAAATGGTTTCAGAAATCCTATGGTAATAAGGAGAACCTTAAAAGATGAAGGTAGAGGACGGCCATGTATCCTTAAAAATGAACATGTGAAAACAATTGTTGAACAAAACCCGCGTCAAAGTGTCATAGAAATGTCTACGGCACTTGATGGCAGTATTTCAACATTATCTGACAATCTGAAGAAAATTGGTAGCGTTAGAAAGCTCGCTATATTAGTCTTGCATCTTATCAATAAATAAATGTTTGTTTCTGAACAGCCTAATCAAAATATATTTTCTTCAAAAGTGACTGTTCAGTTTTTAGTAGGGTGTTCAGTTTTCTATGCAAGTTTAAACTAGATTAAGTCCTGCCTACTTGATTTTATAACAAGAGGAGCTTTTTCACCCCCAACACCTAGTCGCGACCTCTGCGGTCATTTGCAGAATATGAACTATTCGTTTTCGTCACAACAGAAGATGGGCAGCATTTTCTGTACGTGTTTCTGCTCCTTGAAACAGATTGCCAGAGGAGGTTTTAATGATGCCTACCATATCCAGGTTTCAAGTCACCTTCGACAATCATTTAAATGATACATAGATCCAATATCTCCCGTCTTTTTACATGGCTTGCAGCACTTTGATATTTTTTGCCAATAAAACTGACTGATTGATTGGTGGATTAAAAACAGGGCATTAGTCTAAAAAAAAAAAAGAAAAAAAAAAAAGAAAAAAAAAAAAGAAAAAAAAAAAAATCCTGAAATGGTCACTTTATGTTAAACTTACAATAAAGTTGAACCTCCGGCCTAAAAATTTAACACCTTGATCAAAATTTAAGTAAAAGAAAAATAACAGCCTGAAAAACTATGGTTCCAAATATTAAGACATTTTTCTCTTAGATAACCGTTAAATGCCTTTTGTTTCAAATATGACACATTCCAACAAAATGCCTATTAGTAAATATTCGAACGAAAATGTGTGAAACTGCAACCCGTTTCACATCTGCAACAAGCCTATTGGCAAGTGTGAGTAAGTATTAATATGATGTTGCATCAGCACACCTGCTAAATAGATAATTTAGTATCTTCGATGTTAAACCAATATCAAAAAATAAAACATTTAAGAGAACTCATAGGAAGATGTGTGCAGAACAGGAGACTTTGTTGGTTTGGCCACATTGAAAGAATGAATGCAAGTTTCTTGGGTTACTAGATGTAGAACAGTTGAGGTAACAGGGTTAGTTGGCAGGAGAAAGTCAAGGAAAAAATGGGAGAAAACAATACTGTTCTACATCTACTAAGCCAAGAACTCTCATCCATTCTTTCAATGTGACCATACCATCAGAGTCTTCTGTTCTGCACACATGTCCCTATACTGTCAAGATTTAATCTTTTTCCGAGGTCATCAGATCTAAGCCCGTCTTTAAGCCTCACATCACACATCCATCGTACCATTCTCATATCCTTTCTATCCATGCAACGCATATCCTCAACTCACTAAGAAGAAATAGATTGACTTACCATTGAAAATGGAAGAAAGTTTGTCCCACCTAGAAAATAAAATATTATCAACATTTTTATATCAGCATTGTTTGTGATTAAAACTAAAAATTAAAAATCGAAATTTTAACTTTCAAATCATTTTTAAATTGAATGTAACTTAAACTTTACAAGAAAAAAAAAATAATATTAGCAAACAAATTTGTATCATTCGGACTACTATTCTCATTTTGGATGTTATTGTCACAACACTGATGTAACCTCTGACCTTCTTCAGGTGTATCTTGTCAAACTCTAGGTTGGTCGGTCGGTCGTTTTGTTTTGTTTTACGGCATATCAACCCTTTTCGGATTATTTAATGCAGAATATGGTCATTTTAGTAAAAGTTCTGTATATCTTCCAGTTCTGTATATCTTCCAGTTCTGTATATCTTCCAGTTCTGTATATCTTCCAGTTCTGTATATCTTCCAGTTCTGTATATCTTCCAGTTCTGTATATCTTCCAGTTCTGTATATCTTCCAGTTCTGTATATCTTCCAGTTCTGTATATCTTCCAGTTCTGTATATCTTCCAGTTCTGTATATCTTCCAGTTCTGTATATCTTCCAGTTCTGTATATCTTCCAGTTCTGTATATCTTCCAGTTCTGTATATCTTCCAGTTCTGTATATCTTCCAGTTCTGTATATCTTCCAGTTCTGTATATCTTCCAGTTCTGTATATCTTCCAGTTCTGTATATCTTCCAGTTCTGTATATCTTCCAGTTCTGTATATCTTCCAGTTCTGTATATCTTCCAGTTCTGTATATCTTCCAGTTCTGTATATCTTCCAGTTCTGTATATCTTCCAGTTCTGTATATCTTCCAGTTCTGTATATCTTCGAGTTCTGTATATCTTCGAGTTCTGTATATCTTCGAGTTCTGTATATCTTCGAGTTCTATATATCTTCGAGTTCTATATATCTTCGAGTTCTATATATCTTCGAGTTCTATATATCTTCGAGTTCTATATATCTTCGAGTTCTATATATCTTCGAGTTCTATATATCTTCGAGTTCTATATATCTTCAAGTTCTATATATCTTCAAATATTTATTTATGGTGTTTCGTTTGGTTGTTTCGTAGAAAAAAATTGTTTTCGTTTTCATGTTTCCCCATTCGCGCCTTGAAACAGAAAATTATAATAATATTTGTCTTGGAGTTTGGTTTCTTTTACTTGAAAGCGTCAGTTTTAATTATTCAGTCTGATAATGTAATCTATATATTTAGTATTTTGGTTGTTTTGTTTTACGGCATATCAACCCTTTTCGGGTTATTTAATACTGAATACTGTCGTTTTGGTAAAAAGTTCTTCATACTTCAAGTTCTATATATCTTTAAATATTCATTCATGGTGTTTCGTTTGGTTGTTTTGTAGTAAAAAAAAGTTTTTGTTTTTGGCTTTGCAGAACATGATTGAGTTTTGCAAAGGGAAAGGAAGAAAACCAATAACATCAATGTTTGATGCATTTTTGGTCAGGAAGCCAGTATTGTCGAACTCTAATCTGTACAGATTAGCTGTTGATATAAAAGTAGAAGAACTATGGGTATTATATTAATTTTTTTTTAATATTTGTCATTAATTCTTCATCCCTCTGATAAGCTTTTGAAAATTTTTTGTTATATTTTTTTTTTTTTATATGTACAAGTGATTTGTTTATACGTATCATTGTTTTTTTTTTCCTCTCCTATGCTACCAACATATCAATCTGTGATTCTTTCTGTCAGCGGATGCTTCTCTAGAAGTTTTTTTTTTTTTTCTGTAAGACGTGTTTCTATAGGCACTGATGAAGAGACGTTTTGGACCAACTTTATAAAATTATGAAATAAAATAAAGTATTTCCAAACTGTTTTGGAAACGATCGTACGCCATACTGGACTTGATGTTGTAATTCTTGGAACAGTAAAAGTAATACTTTGATTCATTAAATGTTATATACATATATATATATATATACAGGGTGGGCCAAAATAAGGGTCCTATCTTTAAATTTGAATAACTTGAATTTGAATAACTTCCACAAAATAAAAGTTAAACTCACCAAACTTTATGTGTGTGTAGACTGACCCTTCCGAGATTTTTTGAAATAAAACAAATTTTAGCTGAAAAACACTTCTTAAAACTTACAAAAACTAAAGTATTGTTTTTTACACTGTTTTGAGTTTTTTAAGCAAAAATAATGTTTTCTAAATGAGGGTACGTTCCTTAGGGCTAATACGGCTCATGCTTGCTTCGGAAGAGGTCCTTTACTTATTCTAAAAAAAAAAATTTTTTTAAAATCAATAAATAAAAAAGTTATGAATTTTTAAAAATAGGACCCTTATTTTTGCCCACCCTGTGTATATATATATATATATATGAGAAAGGAAGGATGAAGGTAATCCGACGTAATGGGAAATGAAAAAGGAAAAACCAAAAAGGATGTTTTTATATATATTCATCAACGTTTCGTCTTTATTTGTAAGACTTCCTCAGGATGACATTTTTCTTAATATTATCATCCTGAGGAAGTCTTACAAATAAAGACGAAACGTTGATGAATATATAAAAAAACATCCTTTTTGGTTTTTCCTTTTTCATTTCCCATATATATATATATATATATATATAACTTCTTTGTAATATAGCAGGAAAAATCCCAGCAGAGTGCTCGATTAATTGAGAATTAAAATTAAAAGCGTAATATTTATTTATTTTGGTACAGAAAAATTAGTACAACATTCGTACCGTCGGTTTCAAGCACAGAAGAACTTAGCAATCTGGCTCTCTTCAACTTCTGAGATGACAACAGAAGCTGAAGAGAGCCGGATTGCTAAGTCTTTCTACGCTTGAAACCGACGGTACGAATGTTGTACTAATTTTTCTGTACCAAAATAAATAAATATATATATATATATAGAAGATATATATATATATATATAGGTAAAAGAGAAATGAAGCGAGAAAGAAAGAAATAATTTGAGCATTTCCTCACCTCATAGAGCGAAAGGTATAATAACCAAAGGAAGCCATATTCTACGCTCTTCATAAAAGACTTGATGGTCATGCAAAGGAAGGATAAGATTATGCCCGCTAAACACAGAAGTTCCATGCCTTTCTCCGTTGAGAGTCCGAGGTAGGGCATCAGGCGCAACAGAGTCGGTTTCCCTTGAAGTATATCCGCAAACGAATTGGCTCCTATAAGAAAATGTAAAAATTACCAGATGGAAATATGATGAGATTGACAATAAAACAAACAAAAAAAACATAAAAACAAAAGCATTGATTACAATTGACAAAATTATTTCAAACAAATTTTTCTTTTTTTTCTGAAAAGAAAATGCATGAAGATTCGTAAGAAATTAACATAACTGTCTTTTTTTTTTTTACATTACAATGAGAGGTTAAAAGATGAAAATCTTTTAAATAAAGCAGAGTTGTGTTGTCAGGAGGCATAAGGTCAGACTAACTCAGACTCCTAGGATTCCAAAATATTCGACTGACTCCTTATTTTAAAGTCTTCAAGTCGACCACATTCTTTGGAGATTAAAAATCCGACTGACTCGTGGAATTCTTACAGATTAGATTCAGCAGATGTTTGGAAAAGATGCGATGGGTGTAACACAAATTAAGGAATGGTTCAACTGACTTAAAAATGGCCGCACATCAGCGGAGAGTGACCAGCGTTCTGGCAGACCCCAAACTGCTCGAAGTGCAGCTGTTGTTGAGAGGGTGCGAAAAAAAAGAGATAATGCGGAACGCGACGAAGGATATGAACACCATTTCAAAAGAAGACTTCCAGAGGTGTTTCCGTCAGTGGATGGATCGGTGGGCTAAGTGTGTGTGCAAGCACAAAGGGCCTACTTTAAAAGAGAAGTAGGGTCCCAACCCGTCACGTATTTGAAATATTTTTTTCTGGCCTAAGGTCGGATATGTTTTAGACAGACTCGTTTATAATATATATATATATTTATGCAAACATTGTTAAAAATAACAGAATTCGTCTGTTTAATTATACCTTTTTTATTCATACAATTTTTTCTGGTAGTCTTTTTTGTATCAAAAAAATTAAATGTTCCATAGGGTTTACGAACGTTTCCAATTCTTCGTCGAATCATCCTCAGGTGTCAAAAGCAATATTTGCATAAATGAGAAAATGCTGCCTAAATACATATATATATATATATATATATATTATTTATTTTTATTTACACAAACATGTACAAAATCTGCAACACTGGCACGTCGATGTTATCGATCAACAAGTTATAAACTGAGATCTCATCAGGCAGAGTGAAAATCTGATCTTAACCTTAAATCATATTTGGAAAGAACCTTTCCAAATATGATCTAACAATTTATAATAGCTGTTGATCGATAACATCGACATGCCAGTGTCGCAGACTTTCTACATGTCTGTAAATAAAAATAATCATATATAAAAGCTCTATTTGATATTGAGCACTTTATAAACCCGGTTGAAATTCTTTGGATTACCACCCTGTGGATGTTTTACCTGGATTATTATTATTATATATATATATATATATATATATATATATATATATATATATATATATATGTATGTATATATATATATATGTATGTGTGTGTGTGTGTGTTTGTGTGTTTGTCAGAAGCAACTTTGAGGATCTTGGAGGTGATTACAAGGAGATCTGAGGAATTTGTACAGAAGCAAAAAGAAATATTTCTAAGGTATAAAAATAAATAGGGAGGGAGGATCTCAGCAGAGACCCTGAGGATATCAAGATAAGAAAGGGTGTAAAAGTTGGCAGAGTCGGTTTATCAAAATGTCAGTGATGCTTCAAGACTCCTAAGTTTCTCTGGAATTTACCTGTCTCTTCATGCACCGCAAATGCTAAGAATTACATGTTTAGAAGAGAGGTGGGGGGGGGGGGGATGGGTATATTTTAAAAGCATGTTTTTGTTGAGGTTATTGAAAAAATACGAATCTCCACATTCATAAAAATTAGTCAAGCACCTTTCATTTGTCTGTTTCTTGCCTCTATGTGACTGAAACTTTCTTTCCTTGTTAGCTATTTCTTTTCTTGTTAGCTATTTCTTTCCTTGTTAGCTATTTCTTTCCTTGTTAGCTATTTCTTTCCTTGTTAGCTATTTCTTTCTTGTTAGCTATTTCTTTCTTGTTAGCTATTTCTTTCTTGTTAGCTATTTCTTTCTTGTTAGCTATTTCTTTCTTGTTAGCTATTTCTTTCTTGTTAGCTATTTCTTTCTTGTTAGCTATTTACTATTAAACGGTTATTTAAATCACAAATGCAATAGCATTAAAAATAAAGCGAATTTAAGAAAAAAAACCTTATTTAAAAAGATAATTACAAAATTAAATCCACCATAATGTATTTCGGTATCTTTATAAACAAGTCAGCCATATTAATCTTATTTATAGTTGGGAAAAAAAAAAAAAAAAAAATTTTTTTACCATTTCAAAATTTGAAAGGAATTTACAAGTTTTTAATTTGTCAAATAGAAAGTCATTTAAACTAGCTTTAAAATTCTCAGCAAATCCTCATGTATTAAAAGGTTGAAAGTTTTGGAAGCTGTTAACATCCAATAATTTTATAAGTAAAGATTAAAACAACATTACCTGGACAATAATTAGTTAAATAATTTTATAACAATTATTAAATTAAATTAAATAAAAAGATAAATAAGTAAAGAAAAAAAAAAAAAAAAAAAAAAAAAAGAAAAAGGATAAAAGGCTCCCGGGAAACGCCAGGTAGGTATAACTCGTTATTTAAAAAAAATCATTTCTGATTACTTTTTCTTTTACTGCCAATTTCGGGTTTCAATTTCACTTTTTTCAATATTTGTTCCATTTTAAATGTTAAGCGCATAAAACTCTACACTTAAGAAAATAATATCAACTTCAAATCATCTATTTTATGTATTATTCAGACTATGTTATTTTTACGTTTAACCTAAACAATCGTTGAATTAAAAAACAATATAGTCAAACGTCTACATACAAATTTAATTCGTTCCGAGACCGAAGACGAACTGTAAACTGAACTCTTCATCTCGTTCTGAGTGCTGCCGCATAGCGGACTAACCACAAAACTTCGACGTCGTATGTTGGATTTTCCATCGGGTGTCGAGTCGCTAATTTGATTGAATTTCACATCGTACGTTGGAAAAAGATTCGTATGTAGAGGTTTGACTGTATAGTTAATTAAAACAAAAGTACCTTTTTACACAGCAATATCAAATTAGTTAACTTGAACACAGATTACCTAAGCAAATTCAGAGATTACCTAAGCAAATTCAGAGATTACCTAAGCAAATTCAGAGATTACCTAAGCAAATTCAGAGATTACCTAAGCAAATTCAGAGATTACCTAAGCAAATTCAGAGATTACCTAAGCAAATTCAGAGATTACCTAAGCAAATTCAGAGATTACCTAAGCAAATTCAGAGATTACCTAAGCAAATTCAGAGATTACCTAAGCAAATTCAGAGATTACCTAAGCAAATTCAGAGATTACCTAAACAAATTCAGAGATTACCTAAGCAAATTCAGAGATTACCTAAGCAAATTCAGAGATTACCTAAGCAAATTCAGAGATTACCTAAGCAAATTCAGAGATTACCTAAGCAAATTCAGAGACTACCTAAGCAAATTCAGAGACTACCTAAGCAAATTCAGAGACTACCTAAGCAAATTCAGAGACTACCTAAGCAAATTCAGAGACTACCTAAGCAAATTCAGAGATTACCTAAGCAAATTCAGAGATTACCTAAGCAAATTCAGAGATTACCTAAGCAAATTCAGAGATTACCTAAGCAACTCATAAAACAGATTCGGTGCTGCCATTGTGTAAACGTGAATTAACGTGTTTTGGCCGAACCGTTAGTACGAGAACGAGCCCGACTGTTGCATTTATTCATTTAGATCGGATAATTACTTCAATAATTTATATTTGAGAGCAATATCAAATTATTCTAGTGTTGCTTCTCGTCCATCTTCCTCGGATCACTCGAAATATGCAGCTGATCTAGAAGTTGACCTGGGTTCAGTTGTAGATTGAGGCATGAAATGGCTTGTTTCATTTAATCCAGTTAAGACTCATCTCGTGCTTTTCAATCGTAGGTGTATCCCTATTTTTCCTGAGCTTCTCATGGATAGCTCTGCTCTTGAAGAGAAATCGCCTCTAAAACTTCTTGGGTGTTTCTCTCTCATCAAATCTTTCTTGAAGTTCATACATTAGATCCATTGCTCTTTCTGCTTCTCGTAAAGCCGGTTCTCTCTATCGCTCCAAACACTTTCTCACACCTGTGGCTATTCTTTATCTCTACAAATCTACAATCAGACCATATATGGAAAACTTTTGTGATATTTCGGCTGGTGAATCTGTCCAATTTGAGGGTTCTTGATAAGGTGCAGAAATGTGTCTAATTTGATTGACTCTGCCCTTTCTTCTTCTCTGCACTCTCTCTCACAGACGTGATGTTGCTAGTCTCAGTCTTTTCTATAAATACTATTACAGTATGTGTTCTTCAGAATTATGTGATCTATTCCTTGCTTCTTTTGTTCCAGCTCGTTTGACTCGTTGGTCTAGTGGTCTCCATCAATTTGCTGTTTTGATACCTCATTGTAATACAGCTTCCTATTCCAGTAGCTTCTTTCCAAGAACCGAAGGCTTGTGGAACTCTCATCCTGCTGACTGTTTTCCTCCTACCTATAACCTTGGTCTTTTCAAGACTAATGCCAATAGACATCTCTTGTATTTGCGATAATCATATTTGTTCTTGTTTGCTCCTTACATCAAGTGGCTTCATGCCTTGTCTGGAGCGATTTCCATAAAAAAAAAAAAATTAAAAATTAAAATAAGCAACAGAAAATATACCTCCCTCCTTCAGAAATGAAGGGGAGATAATGTCAAATACACCCACTATTTATTTGCATCTATATGAGGACACAGTTGGACGCAAAGTCAGTTTAAAATTTGGGGGAAAATCCAACTTCCAAAAAAGGGAACTCTAGATTAGAACCAAAGTAACTGTACAGTCCCGTCGGTACTCCATCATAAATGAATGATGTTCCTGGAATCATTGGGTGTTTCAGGTCTTTCGACATAATACACCCTCCTCTAGGTCACCCAACTGGCAGTGGAGGATTTAAGGGTGGGGCATTAAGGCAGTTGCATCACGGGGCCAATGGGATTTTTATTCAGAGAAAAACATTTGTTACTATGTTAAAAAGCTGAAATTAATTATAAATTAAACGTGACTGTTGATAGCCTTGCTGCGATAATATAAAATATAACATGGTACATCATAAATATAAATGCTCTTTATATTTCGTAGTCAACAATACTTCTTTATTATGAAACAGTATTTACTTTTGTGTAATATATTTTACAGTAATAAATGCGAACAATAAATTCTAATAATTCTATATAAATATCATTTACATGTGTTTATAAATTTGTTTAAATCACTTTTTAAAAATTCATTGTTTTTTGTGTGGTACTTAAAAAATGACAAAAACAATGTACAGTACCATATGAATCAGTGATAGATATATAAAACATATGCAAGAACTTTGTACGTTTTATGTTGTAAAAAAAAATGTTGGGGGCCAAAAGTTTTGTCTTTCCCAGGGGGCCAAAAGTCTCGTCTGCCCCAGGGGGCCAAAAGTCTCGTCTGCCCCAGGGGGCCAAAAGGCTTAAATCATGGCCATCCCTACTACAGGCCAGGCAATCGTGCAACTGGGGTCTTTTACTGGGGGCCATGTGAATTTTCTTAAATATTCGATATAGAAGTTGCAAACAAAGGTAAAATTCCTCTGTGAGATTAGTTTGATGTTTTTGTGTTTTACATACCAAATAATAAGAACCACAATGAGCTAATTGATAAATTTTACAATTGACAAATTCCTATAAATGAAGAGACCGGTAATTTTGAATAAACAAAGGCAAATGCATATTTCAATGAAGAATTTTTATTTCAATGTTGGATTTTTTTAGAGAATTTGTACTTATGTCAAAAGATCATTACTTGTATATTGTGGTTAAAAAGAAAAAAAGGATCCGCACCAGTTGATGATATAGTTTGCAACTTCTATATTGAATATTTAAGAAAATTCACATGGCCATGGCTTAAATCCATCACTGCCAACTGGGATTAATCAAACCCTAGTTCGTGTCTAGATGACTAGTTACTCTGACTCCCTTGTTTCTAGTCTTTTTTAGGCACAGCAATCTGGAAGTTCTTTGTCGTTTCGGTGGTACTTGCGAATGGCTTTTGACCTTGATGCAAAACCCCTCTAGTTGTAAGCATTTTTGTATTGGCCGGTCTAAATTGAAAGAAGGGACAATTTGTTTTCCGCACCGTCATCTTCCGAAACAAATGCGCGCGAGGGAATTTCTGGCCTAACACCGTCTTTCCAACCGGACCTTCTTTTCAACCGAACCTGTAGGCGAAGACGGACGTTGGGGTTTGGGTCACTAGCCTTGGAAAAAAGAGGTAAGCACGCAAATTCTTTAAATTTTTTCTTGCAATTCCACACATTCTTCCAATTTCCCTGTTTGTTTCTGGAATATATCTATAAGAATTCCTTTGTCTTTTGTTTCAGTTTCACGTTGAAATATTTACGTTCATCCCAGCCACGTGCTTTGTAAATAAAGGATTTCAGCAGTGAAATTCGTCTTTGGATTTTTTTGGCCAAACTTTGCTGCTGTTACACTCCCTATAAACGACTTAATTTGAAAATAGTCGATAGAAGAAAAAAAGATGGCCACATACCTTTAAGTTCAATAACTCTGGCTGGCAGGATTCCATTATCACCCAACAAACCTGAAAAAAAAATGGAAAAAATTATTTTAAAAAATTGTACTTAAATAAAATTAAATAGTATTTTAGTAATTATAGGATCAAGTACAATGGCAGTTTATAGAGAACATTCCCGAATCAAACATGTGGAGTGTTAGTTTTTTTAGTTTTTTTATTTTGCTTTTTTTTTTAGCTTGATGGAAAAAAATTCACTTTTTTCCTGACTAGAGATTTTTATTAAAATAAATTAAAAAAAAAAAAAAAAAAAAAAAAAAGAAAAAAGAAAAAAAAAAATCCAATAGTTGCCAAAAATTCCCCTTTATTTTTATTTTTATTTGTTATCTTTTAAACTCATTGCCTATTACTTGACTAGTTGGAATTATATATTAATGTTATATGAGTTACTGCCCTTGGTTTAGGAATGTCCATCATTGCTAGGATCTATAAGAGTCTGGTAGCCATGTTGGGTTCAGGAGTTGAGTAACAATTTGACCAGAAGGACTGTTAAAAGAAATTGGATTACCAGTTGTTGGTATGAGGATATTTAACATTATATTCAATAAATTTGGAAAAAAATAAAACAAGCGTGGGGGGGGGGGCAGAAATTTACACAAAAGACAATACGATACATAATGGTACCCACTCATCCACTCAAAAGCTTTCCATATTCATTTCATTCTTCGCCACCACTGACTTCTCGCAGCCTGGACTCTCCTCCAGCGCTCACAGTAGACACGGCTACTAGTTTTCCTTATCAACCCATCATGTCAACCCAAAATCTCGATGTACTTGCATAACATTTTTCTTCAAATTATCATCCTGAGGAAGTCTTACAATAAAGACGAAACGTTGATGAATATATAAAAAAAAATATCTCTTGTTTTTTTTTTTTTCCTTTTTCATTCCCCAATATAATGCTGTCCAGTTTTGCCTCGAATTATGTTGTTGTTGGCACATTTGCTACATCTGGAAGTCCATTCAAAGTTCCAGGGATTCTGATTGAGAAAGCTGCCCTCCTCCTTCTGTTGAATCAAAATCAGCGGTGAAACAGTTACTGGTAATGGCCACATTTCTAGTGCACGAGTGAATAGTACGTTCCGGCGGAGATCGTAATGGCCACATTTCTAGTGCACGAGTGAATAGTACGTTCCGGCGGAGATCGTAATGGCCACATTTCTAGTGCACGAGTGAATAGTACGTCCCGGCGGAGATCGTAATGGCCACATTTCTAGTGCACGAGTGAATAGTACGTCCCAGCGGAGATCGTAATGGCCACATTTCTAGTGCACGAGTGAATAGTACGTTCCGGCGGAGATCGTAATGGCCACATTTCTAGTACACGAGTGAATAGTACGTTCCGGCGGAGATCGTAATGGCCACATTTCTAGTGCACGAGTGAATAGTACGTCCCGGCGGAGATCGTAATGGCCACATTTCTAGTGCACGAGTGAATAGTACGTTCCGGCGGAGATCGTAATGGCCACATTTCTAGTGCACGAGTGAATAGTACGTCCCGGCGGAGATCGTAATGGCCACATTTCTAGTGCACGAGTGAATAGTACGTCCCGGCGGAGATCGTAATGGCCACATTTCTAGTGCACGAGTGAATAGTACGTCCCGGCGGAGATCGTAATGGCCACATTTCTAGTGCACGAGTGAATAGTACGTCCCGGCGGAGATCGTAATGGCCATCGAAAAGATTGCAGGTAAAAATGAGATCAGCGCGTAAACGTTGGGGTTCAAGGGAGAAAAGGTGAAACGTCTCGAGTCAGCTTTTGTAGGGCAGATCCCGTGGTCCCTGTACCATCCGAGTAGCCAGTCGTTGAACTCTCTCCAAAACTAATTAACCCATCATTATTTTTTTTTTCCCCAGATAGCTTAGACGTCACAGTGGGTAATGAGGGCTATATTTAGTTTAATTTCGTTTTATGAGACTAAATTGAACTAAATATAGCCAAAATTGCCCACTGTTACACCTAGAAGCTATCTGAAAAAATAATGATGGGTTAATTAGTTTTAATGCAAAGACAGCAGAACTTGAAAACAAATGTACTGATAGGATTAAATAAAACCATTGGGCAGAGTTTTATGAAATTATAGAATATAGTAGACATAAACGGGAGTGTAAGGAGTTGGGTTTGATTTTTTTTGGGGGGGGGGGGGGGCAAGGCGTTCTGGCCCTCCCCTTAAAAATAAATGCACCCATTCGAGTTACACCTTAGTCCTTGTTGGTTCCCCATTTATAAAATCTGGGGGACTTATGTTTTGAGGCATGTCCGTCCGTCCGGATTTTTCTCCGCAACCATCCATTGAATTTCTCTGAAATTTTGCATGAAGTAACTTTGGTCAGGTTAGAAAGTGACATTCTCCGATTTTTTAAAGAATATCTGGTTAGCCCCTCAGGGGATTAAAAGGACCCGAAACGGAAAAAAATAACATTTTTTGCCCCATAACTTTCTATCCATCCATTCAATTTCTCTGAAATATGGCCAAAATGTGGAGGCAATTGTTCCTAATAGAAAATAAGTATCGCTGACCTTGGAAAAAATCTGGTTCGCGCCCCCAGGGGGTCAAAAGCCCCCAAAATGGAAAAAAAAAAAAATGACCCTTTTCTCCCATAACGTTTGATCCATCCATTCAATTTTTCTGAAACTTGGCCAAAATGAAGAGGCAATTGTTCTGAATATAAAATGAGCATCCTTGACCTCAGAAAAATTCTGGTTCGCGCCCCCAGGGGGTCAGAAGCCCCCAAAATGGCAAAAAAAATGACTCTTTTCTCCCATAACGTTTGATCCATCCATTCAATTTTTCTGAAACTTGGCCAAAATGTAGAGGCAATTGTTCTGGATATAAAATGAGCATCCTTGACCTCAGAAAAATTCTGGTTCGCGCCCCCAGGGGGTCAAAGGGAGGGTTAAAAATGCCCCAAATTGCATAAATTTATTGCATTTTACACTCGCCACATCTAGTCACATACAGAGGGGGACCACGCACGCGCGGCTTGTTATATACTGTTGCATGTGGTGTTATTTATCCCCCCCCCCACCAAACCCCTGCACACACACCTCAACCAACACTTAGTAATCTTGCTTGTAATTGGATATGTCCACTAGGGCAAGTATTTATTCTCGTAGCGATATAATCAGTATAATTAGATGTTCAGCTGAAGGCAAATAATACGTATTTACACCTTGTTTAAAAAGCAGAAATACCAATTGCCAGAAGGAAAGAAAACGAAAAAGAAATTAGCGTTCAGTTTTACGGCGCCATCAAATCCAAAGACTATTTACCAAATCGCTTAAACAACACGATAAAAGAAGTATAATTATTTCAGAGATAGAAAAGTACTTGGCTTTTGCGTGAAAAAGAACGAGATATGGACGAGATTAAATATTATATTAACAGATTTTATGCTTGTTTTATAGCGGATTAACCTTTTGCAGATTGTTAAATCTCTCCCTCTTGGACAAGGTCCACAAAAGAGTCGACAACATGATAGGTCCCTCACTATCCACCAAGCTCCAGCCCCTGTCCCATCGCCGCAGTGTTGCTTCCTTGTGCCTGTTTTACAAATACTTCAATGGATTGTGCTCTGATGAGCTTGCTGCTCTGGTGCCCCCACGACATAAATTCACTAGACCAACCCGACAATCTGCCAAATCCCATCCATACACTGTGGAGGTCCCCAGATGCTGAAGAGCTTTCTACTCCAAAAGCTTCTTTCCTCATGCTGCTGGACTCTGGAACTCCCTCCCTGCTTTCCTGACGTTACTGACATGCAGAAATTTAAAACTAATGTAAACAGACATCTCGCTGCGCAGCTGCTAAATTAGGTTGACCCCCCCCCCCCCCAAAAAAAAACCGTCACCCTTTTTTTCTCAGTAGCCCCTTACGTCTACAGTGGCGGCCTGCCTTGTTTGGGGTGTAGCTATGTTAAATCCAATTATTTTGGTAAAAGTATTTTTATGTTTCAAGTTTTTAATATCTTGAAATATTTCGTTCTATTCATTTAACGTCACTTTTCCCTTGTTCAGGGGGTCAGACGTTTTCCTGATATTACGCGAGCTCACTCTCCAGTTCTCACGCTTCAGCAGGTCAGCAGTCTTCCAAATTTTAATCACTTGCTTACAATTTTTCCTTGGCCGGCTAACCATCCTGCGATTTCACCTATGTGCAACATTCATTCTTTGTCTTAACGTACAAGTCGATCCACACAAAGTCTCTCAATAATGTTTTTTTTTTATTACTAATGAGTTATTACTTATCCTCGAGTGGACTCTGGGCCTTGATAAGAGTTAATGAATTTGTCAGGTGGACAGTGAGATAACACTGATTGGTAACGATGGTTGAAATTGGGAAGAATTTGATTTAGGAGAACGGCTCAACAAAAATTTGTTTACATTGAACTTAAAAACGTAATATGTTGTATTCAGCTGGGAAGCAGACCCGCAGTATTGTGTTCCACAGACGGATAGTTCTACGAAAGAAACTCTGCTCATGGAAGTTCCGTTTAGTGTTAGGTACGCAGAGGGAGAAAGGGAAATTATTGACAGTGGTTGTAGCTAGACGAGTTTTAGTTGTGAATTTTTACAGGGAGGAACCATAGATTAAAGCTCAGGCAAGCACCTGCCATGAAAATAACGATAGAGCAGAGAAAGACTAGCAACGTCTCTTCTCTGAGAGAAAGAGGCTGTAGGGAAGAGAAGAGGGCAATCCCCACTAAATTTTGAAGTTGGTTTTGGACTGTCAAAGCAGGAGAGGGTGCTGTGAGCCCCCCCCCCCTTCTCAAATGTGGCAACAGTACAGCATGCATGTCAAATTCAGGGTCGCAAGAAACCTGTAGGTTTATTAGAGTTGTTATAAGGGCCAGATATGAGTCGCTTGATAAAAATTGATGTTGACTACATGTTATTATTTAAAATTAAAAACATAAAATATGCAGACTAATTCGTTATTTAAAATTAGAAACAAAATATGCAGATAAATGATTTTCATGAACACAAAGTAAATAAAAAAAATTAAATAATACCGGAATTTTAAACTGCAAAGATTTGTATGCAATTGTAACGACTAAATTTTGAAATTATGTGTAAAAGAAACGTTCCGAATAAAGAGAAGTCGTTTTTCTGGAGGATTCGAACCCAGTCACAAAGTCACTTTTGAGTTTGGAGTCAGGTATTCAACCTCTCAGCCACCAAGAACTATCACGGAAAAGGAAAGAGAATTAAGTTCTATATGTCGAGGCAGCAGACTTGTAATATATATATATATATATATATATATATATAAAGTAACGCATGATCACAGGTGCAATAATTTATTTCGACCCTCCAGCCTTTTCAAGCATCAAAGCGAAGCGATTATATGTTTAAAAAAAAAAAAAAAAAAAAAAAAAAATTGATTTTTTTTTTTCAAACATGTAACTTCCTCGCTTGGATGCTTGAAAAGGCCGGAGGGTCGAAATAAATTATTGCACCGGTGATTATGTGTTACTTTATTTTATTCTTGCTATGTTTATTACATTGAGCTCTCATACTCGGATTTCCTTCTGGAATTTATTTCACTCTAACACACACATGTATGTGTGTGTATATATGTATGTGTGTGTATGTGTGTGTGTGTGTGTGTATATATATATGTGTATGTGTGTATATTAATAATACACAAAATATTAACGAAAATAATGAATGTAATTGTAGAGATAAAAATGAATGCCATCTATACACAGTCAACTGTAATGATCAATTAATTAATTTTTTTTATCGAAGAAAATGAATCTCTTAAGCATTTGGTTTCAGCTTCCCTTGAGTTTGACCCATGTCACTACCAGGATTGCGGAGTCTGATTGTATACGGTCCGAATCGGACTCTTATGATGAAAAACTTTCTGACTGTATTTTTTAAATCTTCCAATATTTAGTAATAATTGAAGTCAAATGATCCAAGCATTCTTACAAGTCCAACTAACCAAAACCTCAGACACCATAACTCTGGTCACTACAAGATGAACAACGGCAGTCACGAGACGAGGTGAATTTAGGTATGGAACTCCAAAATGATAAGAAATGGGACAAACGCCACAAAGGTTGATGAGGGAAATAGTCTAGGAAAATGGTGTGAACAATGAATCGCTAAAAGCGAGACAAAACGAAAATTAAAATATACGTTATCTACATTTAACATCCCATGATTTTATAAATCGAGATTAAATTATTAATTTGGGGCTGGGATCAAAGTATAGTATCTGTCGTGGTAGATTTCAATATATATCTTAATAATAAGGAAAAATATTAATTAAATTGGTAAGTTTTGTTGATACGAGAAAAACACGTGCGTGAAGTTGTCATTATTTTTATTATTAATTTATTATATTATTTATTATTTTTATTATTTTATTAATTATTTTTATTATTTTATTAATTATTTTTATTATTTTATTAATTATTTTTATTATTTTATTAATTATTTTTATTATTTTATTAATTATTTTTATTATTTTATTAATTATTTTTATTATTTTATTAATTATTTTTATTATTAATTTTATTATTTTATTTATTAATTTATTATTTTATTTATTAATTTTATTATTAATATATACATTTACATCATCATATGTCGGCTTCCAATCATGCCGGCCAAGCAGGTTTTAAGTACTGACTTTATATCGCTCCAAAAAGAACAAACCTTGCCGTAAAAATAAAGGAAATATTTTTGAGGAAAAAAAACAATTTTTTTTTTAAATAAAAAATAGTGGCAAAGGGGAGTTAACTGCGGCGACGTGCTCCATATCTTACTCAACTAGATCAGAATAATAGCGTGACCTTCAATTTCTTTTGTTTTATGATTAATATGGATTAACCTCTCTTGCGACGATAATCTAGAATATAATTATTATATTATTGTGTGTGCGTGACTTTTTATTATTTTTTATGAACAAATGCTATTCTATTTTTATCCATTTCCTTTTTTTCGACCGCAAGCTTATTTTTATTGGAGCGAGATAAAGGCAATACTTAAAACCTGCCTAGCAGGCATGAGCGGAGGCTGGCACACGACAACGTAAATTTCTTTAGTAATCAAATTTTAAGACATCTTCACGTGTTTTTCCGGCGTCAATTAAACTTGAATTAATTTTTTTTTTTTTTATTATTTTACTATTAATCAGATATTTATTTAAATTGAAAATTTAATAGTATAAAGTGACACGAATTTTTTTAAATCCTATTTAAAAAAAAAAAAAAAAAAAAAAAAAAATGGCACTCTAGAAAAACATTCGACTGAGTTAGCGAGCCGCTATTCCGAATTCACAACAGCAGGCCACAATCAATAGACTGTCTTTCCGGGCATACTTTTTGAAAAAGTCAAAATCTTTTTCATGTAATACTTTATTTGGATCTCTTGCACTTGGTTCACCGGGTATATTCGCAACAAAATACTAAGCAATAAACATCTTTCCAGCCAGGAACATGTCAGTAATAAACAATCAGTTGATAAGCAACTATAAATACAAAGCATTGCTTCGCAGATTCATTATTTTCTTGGAAAGTATTTTTTGGATTTTGTGGATTGAAGGAAACGGGTTAGCGTTAGGGTTAAGGTTAGGGTTAGCGTTAGGGTAACAGGGTCGACACATTATTTTCAAATGTTGCTGATTTGCGGTGAATAAATTTAAATTTCCTCGTGTCTTACGTGGTGGGAAATATGCCTGGTAGGATGGTATAATAACAGAACAGATACTACACTATCTCCCACCTGAATTGAGTATTGAAAGATAGTACATTAATAGAAGTAATAGTTTAGTTTCGGCTTCAGACAGCTACACAACCATACTTAGTTATATATATATATATGTATATATAAATAAATACACATGTAAGGAGAAACTATATTTAATAACTTTAGAAAAACAAATCTGGAGGCAAAACTAAATCAAATATTTTAATTAAAAAATAATTATTAAATAGGGAGGTGGTGTCTGATCAACACTGCTGGGATGCCATGATAAAGAAATACTGTTTTGTTTTTAAAATCCCAAAACAGTTTTCATGGTAAACAACTGACGACCCCTTATATAAAAATATATTTATATTAGAATTCTTGGAAGTTAATATAGTGATTTCAGTATAATTGATTGACTTACTAGACAAAAATCTTTCAACGAAAATTTTTTTTTTTTTTCCCCCCAGTTTTGAAGGTTAAAAAAACTTCTGAGACTAATATATATATATATATATATATATATATATATGAGTTGGGCGGTTTTGAAATTTGGGTTTCGTTTTTTTTCCCTTAAAACCTCGGTTTACGGTTCGGTTTTTTGTTTTTTTTGAAAAAAATTTTTTTACTATTGAAGCTATTCATTCTCTTGTGTGATGATTAGTTATTATTCAACGTTTAGTTGAATTATGCCACTGTTTCGATAATTTTTTGACTGAATCATTCTCCATGATATGAATCATAAGTTTTAAGGTGTTGACTGTTGTAATCAAAGTTCTGATACCTTTTCAACAGTTAACTCGTTAAAACAGTGACCAAAGATTCATGAAAGATTTCTGCAGAATAAAACTGAGTTTGAATATACATTCTATCTAATTCTTTAACTCATCAGAAGCTAAAATATAACTCAGAAATGCAAAAAATTAAAAAACAAAAATTTATTTAAACAAACAAAATAATTTTACAAATAAAATTAAGCAAAAATGATGACCAAAATGAAATATTGTCAAAATTATTTGACAGACAAAAATTTTAATTTTTTAATAGGTGAAAATGTTTTTACTCATTTTCTTAGGTTGTGATTGAGAAAAACTAGTTTCTCAGCATGGTTAGGTTTCAGCCTACAGCTCCGGTCACTAATGACAAGTCCAGCCTTACTAAATATCCCTTCACTCGCTACAGAGGTAGCTGGAATACTCAAAAGTTCTCTTGCCAGAATACAAAGATTCGGGTAGAGCCTCCCATTTTTCTTCCACCAGACAAAAGGACAGGCTGATGGGTCGAAAGCTTTTCCATACAGAAATCGATCTACCTCGTTTTTAATCCGAGATATTTTTTTACCGCTGGTATCAATTTCTTTTGTTCTTGCCTGACCTTTTTTTCCGAGAAAACCCCAAAAGTCTTTTTCCCCTTTTGGTTCACTACTTTGCTGTACTTCTGCTGAAATGTTTTCGTCCGTGTCATCGGACAGAGTCGAAAAATAAACACCATATACTTCTCGAATTGCCGGTGTTGACTGTTAGGATGTCTGTCATTTTATGTGCTCGAAGTTCTGTCAACTGTGTTGAGGTTAATATTTGTTTTTAAGACAGGGTAATAAAACTTTATAGACATGCGTAAAAGACTAGTAGTACACCCGAAAACCGCGCCAAGGGAAAAGGAAGGATGGTTAAAAAAAGTAGAGATTATTAATTCACCTAAAGTCATTTTTTAAGCTTTAAGGTAATTTTAGTCATAGAATTCATGACTTGGATTAAAGTTTAATAATTAAACTTTCGAATAAATTGTCAACTCTAAATAAATACCATATTAATAATTTAGTAAAATATAAATCGTTGCATAGTCTACTTTTTGAATAACCCATTTTTTGGGAGAGAAAACGGTATAGTTGAGAGATAGTTCTCTAGAAATGACAATTTATGTATGAAGTGGCTTTTCAAAAGTAAACAATGAAATGCCTAATGTTTAAAATAATTTAAAAAATCCGAATAAAGTGATACTAGCATTGCAACTACTTTTTTTCTTTTTAAATGTTTATACTCGCTCGCTACTTTTCGTTTATTTACTTTTACAACAAGTATTTTTTTTTTAATTTCATTTTAATAACTTATTTTTTTAGATAACTCTGAAACAAACATAAATAATTATTTTACAATTTTGAGTTGAATCAAATAGATTTTCGACATCATACGGAACGCGTTTGATTTTTTTCTTTTTCATTTAAAAATAGTTTATGCTAAAAATACGATGTCATGTTGTCTGTCGTATTTCTTTTGTTCATTTGAAAATTCAAAATATTAATGATAAACAAACTGTAAACAAAGATTTCTTCCTACAAGTCAATTAAATGTTTTATCATATATTTGTTCAATCTGTCCTCTTACTAATATAACATTTTTTGGTAATATTCAATTTTATTCAAATCGGAAAATCTTTTCAACCGTGTTTCCTTGTATATGGTGGCTTACTGTAGTAAAAACACAATACCGAACGGTTACGGTTTTAAAAAAAAAAAAACCGATTCGGTATTCGATATGGAGACGAAACCGAAAAAACGCGGTTTTTCGGTTAAACCGTCCATCTCTAATATATATATAATTATTTTTGTGAGTTCTTATAAAAATATGTATTTAAGTATACAAGGAGGGTAGAAAGTCGACCTTGGGTTTACTTTTGCCAGCCTTGTAACTCAATTCTCTTATTTTGTCCTTAAGTCCTCACATTCCATGAGCGATGTTTCTGACAAAGGGGGAAGAATTGCTGTTTTGTGGTTCGGAATCTATCCATATAACACTTATTGTTGGCTAGTTTTTGACCTTGAAGTAGTTTTTTTGTTGAGCTCCTTACATCAAGTGGCTTCATGCTTTTTTCTGGAGCAATTTTCATAAAATCCATACTATATCCAAAAATGTATCAAATTGCAAGCTCAATGAGGTTGTATTACAAGCTTCAGAGCATGTATATATATATATATATATATATATATATATATATATATGTATATGTATATGTATATGTATATTTAGGCAGCAAGTCATTATCTAAGCGAGCGTTTTTGAACATCACGGAACTTTCACGTTTGTATATTTTCCTCGTGAGGTTCTCAAACCGTCGAGCCATCTTTCTGGTTTCAGGTGGCAATCCGTATAGTACTTCGCCGATAGTTTTTAATTCGGCCATTTTCTCGGGCGCTTTCGACTTTCGTAGTCGTCTTCAGGATTAGGGTTTTGTTTGATAGAATAAAATGAACTCAACCACACACCCTTTTCTCTTTCATTCGGCCGTAGCGATAACTATAAAAAACTAACTCCAGTCTTCTTATTTAAATTTAAAAAAACAAAAAAAACAAAACCCTAATCCTGAAGACGACTACGAAAGTCGAAAGCGCTCGAGAAAATGGCCGAATTAAAAACTATCGGCGAAGTACTATACGGATTGCCACCTGAAACCAGAAAGATGGCTCGACGTTTGAGAACCTCACGAGGAAAATATACAAACGTGAAAGTTCCGTGATGTTCAACAACGCTTGCTTAGATATATATATATATATATATATATATATATATATATTATAGTTCCATTCCAATGACCATAGGAAAAATAAATCCAAAACCATAATTTTCATATTTCAGTGAATTCCTGTGTTTCTTCTTTGTCTCACAAATTTTTTTTTCTTTTTTTTTTTTTTTTTTTTTCAAATTTAATACTTTTTCTTACGCACACTTTACAGCAAAGTCAAATTGAATTTGGAAAAAAAAAAACCCAAAAAACAAATAAATAATAGTGAAAATATTATTGTTTGTGAAACAAAAAAGGAATTACAGATATTCGCAAATATATGGAAATAAAGTGAAATAACAGATGAAAGTTATGATTGTTCAACGATATATCAAGATAAGGAAGCTGGAAGGACAGGTATAAGTTACGGATTGATTGTTCCTATGGTCATTGGAATGCAACTATAAAATATATGTGTGTATGTGTGTGTAAAACAACAAACGGTAAAAAAAAATTTTAAATACAGGAAAAAAACAAAAGAAAACGAGAGATTTTACCGGTTTCGTTCGGATCAACGAATGTCTTCAGAAAAAGTGCAGATTTTAAATTCATTCGATAACGGTAAAAACATGAAAAATTTTAAATCTTCACTTTTTCTGAAGACGTTTTTGTTGATCTGAACAAAACCGGTAAAATCTCTCGTTTTCTTCTGATGATTTTTTTCCAGTATTTACAATTTGGTTGTTTTTTTCGTTTGTCTTTTTTCACACATCTTGTCTTTCACGACATTTCAGTTTTATGATATATCGCGCATTTTACCCTCATATATATATATATATTTATTTATTTATTTACCGGCTTTATATATAAGTGATTGATTGATATCGATAGATATATATCGAAAAAAAAAAAGTTATCAAAGAGAACATCGCAGTTATTCATGAATAAATTCAACACTAATGAGAAAGAATTAAAATTACAATTTAAAAAAAACCTGCAATTAAGGCAGCCCCCCCTCCTCTAACCCTAACCATTAAGGCAGCCCCCACCCCCTCCTCTAACCCTAACCATTAAAACAGCCCCCACCCCCTCCTCTAACCCTAACCATTAAAACAGCCCCCACCCCCTCCTCTAACCCTAACCATTAAAGCAGCCCCCACCCCCTCCTCTAACCCTAACCATTAAAGCAGCCCCCACCCCCTCCTCTAACCCTAACCATTAAGGCAGCCCCCACCCCCTCCTCTAACCCTAACCATTAAGGCAGCCCCCACCCCCTCCTCTAACCCTAACCATTAAAGCAGCCCCCACCCCCTCCTCTAACCCTAACCATTAAAGCAGCCCCCACCCCCTCCTCTAACCCTAACCATTAAAACAGCCCCCACCCCCTCTTCAAACCCTAACCATTAAGGTAGCCCCCACCCCTCCTCTAACCCTAACCATTAAGGCAGCCCCCCCCCTTCCATAACCCTAACCCTCTTTGCCGCCATTAATGATCAAATGCAAAAAACGTGATAATCCGTTTGTGATTTGGATTAAAAGATTTAATGTTGATTATCTGCCACTTCGTTGTAATAGAGTTTTACATTAGTCTTGACACAACACCTCCATTCCACACATCAGGACAGAGTGGACCTGGAAAGGAATCGAAGTATTTTCTATACGAATAGATGTCGTCACATTTATGCTCGTATCTGTATCGAGAGTAGGAAGTTGATGAGGAAAGAAAAAACAAATACTCCCATCTTCTGCTGCAAAAAATTGCCAACTTCCGAGATGAACAGTTGACATAAAAAATAAGTTAAATAAATAAAATAAGTTAAATAAATAAATAAAAAATAAGTTAAATAAATAAATAAAAAATAAGTTAAATAAATAAATAAAAAATAAGTTAAATAAATAAATAAAAAATAAGTTAAATAAATAAATAAAAAGTAAGTTAAATAAATTAATAAAAAGTAAGTTAAATAAATTAAAAAAAGTAAGTTAAATAAATTAAAAAAAGTAAGTTAAATAAATTAAAAAAGTAAGTTAAATAAATTAAAAAAGTAAGTTAAATAAATTAAAAAAATAAGTTAAATAAATTTAAAAAAATAAGTTAAATAAATTTAAAAAAATAAGTTAAATAAATTTAAAAAAATAAGTTAAATAAATTTAAAAAAATAAGTTAAATAAATAGAAAAAAATAAGTTAAATAAATAGAAAAAAATAAGTTAAATAAATAGAAAAAAATAAGTTAAATAAATAGAAAAAAATAAGTTAAATAAATAGAAAAAAATAAGTTAAATAAATAAAAAAAAATAAGTTAAATAAATAAAAAAAAAAAAGTTAAATAAATAAAAAAAAAAGTTAAATTAATAAAACTAAGTAAAATAAATAAATCAATTTATGTTTGTCAGTTTCGCGATAAAAAGAAAGGTTAGAGAATCTACATCGAAACAAAAAGTGTATTCGTATGTAAAATTTTCCGGGAAAGACAATGGAAGTGGTCCTGAATCTATGTTCCCATCTATGTGCCCCCATCTCTAAGTGGGCACTACCCCCTTAAAACTCCAAATACGTTTATACGAGTTTAATGAAATTTAAACCATATGACACTAATTCAGAGTTTTTTTAAAAGTTCAGCTTTTTCTAATTAAATGAAGGAACAAAAAAAAAAAGTAATATGAGCATAGTGAAAAGGGATATAGCAGTGTTCCTCAATCAATCCCGAGCAACGTCAGGTCTTCCTTTTAGTTTTTAATAAATAAAAAACAATCGCCTCCTGAGTCACTAAAAAACACAAAAACAATATCAACCGCCTTCCTCTGGTATCTACACAACTTTCTGGCTCACCCTGCTAAGGGAAGATTTGGTTTGTTGTTTTGTTGTACAGCATGTTATTTCTTTTCCTCCCACAAGGTAAGATGTGACACAAGGTCGGGAAAGTAGGATTTGAAAAGCCAGCGCCCGAGAAGATGAGCACTCTGGCCTACAAAAAATGCCTATAAACTATAACTTACTCCTCCCTAAAGAGGGGAGGCAAAGCCTGGGAGGGTGGACCTCCTAGAACTGCACAGGACAGACCCATAGACCGGCGTAAATCAAGCCCCAAAGGACAAGACAATACCAGTATGGGGTGCAGTATCCATCGGAACAGATACTACACTTTGATCTTAGCCAAAAGGCCAAGTAGATATTTATCTTCCTCCCACAAGGTAAGATGTGACACAAGGTCGGGAAAGTGGGATTTGAAAAGCCAGCGCCCGATAAGGTGAGCACTCATGCCTACAAAAAATGCCTATAAACTATAACTTACTCCTCCCTAAAGAGGGGAGGCAAAGCCTGGGAGGGTGGACCTCCTAGAACTGCACAGGACAGACCCATTGACCGGCGTAAGTCAAGCCCCAAAGGACAAGACAATACCAGTATGGGGTGCAGTATCCATCGGAACAGATACTACACTTTGATCTTAGCCAAAAGGCCAAGTAGATATTTATCTTCCTCCCACAAGGTAAGATGTGACACAAGGTCGGGAAAGTGGGATTTGAAAAGCCAGCACCCGAGAAGGTGAGCACTCTGACCTACAAAAAATGCCTATAAACTATAACTTACTCCTCCCCAAAGAGGGGAGGCAAAGCCTGGAAGGGTGGACCTCCTAGAACTGCACAGGACAGATCCATAGACCCGCGTAAATCAAGCCCCGAATGCCAAGACAATACCTGTTTATGGGGTGCAGCATCAATCGGAACAGATACTACACTTTGATTTACAGCATATCAACCTTTTTCAGGTTATTTAATGCCGAATCCAGTGATTTTGGTAAAAGTTTTTATACTTCAAGTTCTTTATATCTGAAGATATTTATTCATCGTGTTCGGTTGTTTTGTAGAGGAACATTGTTTTTGTTGTTAGCTTTGCAGAACATGATTGAGTTTTGCAAAAGAGAAAGTAAAAACAATAACATCAATGTTTGGTGCATTTTAGGTCAGGAAGCCGATATCCTCAGACAGCCTGATCTGGTAGCACTAGGGGAAGGTTTGGTTTCTTTTCTCTAATTAATACCAAATCAACTCTTTTGGTAAGTTATTTAATGGCAAATCAAAATGCCTTCTTTTGTAACCGATTCATTCAAGAAGTTGTTATTTTACCCATGAAGATAAGGGAGGGGGGGGGTAAATTTCAGGTTCATACCTTTCCCCCAACAGTAATCAGTGCTTAAATGACCGCAGTAGATCCAATTGGCATAACTAATTCTAAAGTCTGGTATCCATTAGGCAAATTAAGCACCTTCCCTGTTGGGGGAGTGGAGGGGAGTATATTCCAACAAATGTCACATATTTGAAATCACTAACTTTGGTCGACTGTCAAGTGAAACGATTTTTTGCAGATTTATTTATTTTTTATCTGAAATCGCATGTTGGAAAAAACGTGACAGATGAAAAACCTATTGTGTTGACTACAGTAACTACTCATCGAATTGATCACACCAGGTGTGGGATAATGTTAGACCTTGTCATGGAAATCTAATTGTCACGTCACTGATTGGTTCCTTTTGTTAGGGAGTTTGATCAATAAAAATCCTGACTTAAGTCGGTACCCCAAATCAAAATTTTATTTTCATTTTATCTCAAAGCTTTTTTTTTTTTTAAATATGGAAATCGCTCCAGACAAGGTATGAAGCCACTTGATGTAAGAAGCTTAAAAAGAAAAAAAATTTACAAATTTTAAAAAATAAATTAAAATGAAAAAAAATTTTTTTTAAATAAAATAAATAAAACATTAAAATTAAAAAAAAATAAAAATAAAAAATAAAAACTACTTCAACGTCAAAAAGCTAGCCAACGATAAGTGTTAGGTGTATAGATTGCGACCCAGCAATTTTTTCCACCTTTGTCAGAAACATCGCTCATGGAATGCGAGGACTTAAGGACAAAGTAAGGGAAGCGAGAGTTATGAGGCTGCCGAGAGTTCACTTTCTACTCTCCTGAAATGTGGGTACACAGATCTTTGAAAAAGAAATTAAAAAATAAACAATGATACCAAATTTATTTTCACAGCTCAATTAGCCACAGGATTATAACTGTTAAAAGATTGTTGGAAATTAGAAAATCTGGTGTCTTGTTTGCTATTGGTCCAGAAGCCTATTTTCACAGTATATAACTAAAAATGCAAATTTGAACCTTGCAAAAACAGACAGATGACAATTTAATAATAGGGCAAAAATTTCATTCGTTAAATTTTTCAACTTGGATTTTTGGGGGGGGGGGGTGAAAGACAACTTAAAACCTATATTAAGCCGAGCATATTGACAAGTGGCCCCTTTTTCCTCAAGATAGTTACCGAAAATAATAACCAAACTTAAAGTAGCCTGGAAAAAAAAAAAAAAAAGAAAAAAAAAAAAAAGAGAACTTTTTACGACACGAAAGAAAGAATTGTACATTTTATAAAGAGAAAAAGTTAAATTTTGTTTACGTTTAAATTTTATCAAAATAAACCCAAAAAGCAAATGAGAAACACAAATTAACACAAATTGAAATTGAAGGTAAAAAATATTAAAAAAATTTTCACCTGTTTTCGCTCTTTAAACTCCACTTGTTTGTGATCCCGAATTAAAAGCTGAACGACAATATTTGATGAGTTTTGAATTTGTGGCATTTACACTTATCTTATTCAACTGACCTTGTGTAGAACTTAGCCCTCGTGGGGAGACGGGTAAATAATAGCTCGTAATAGTAACATAGAAAACAACTATACTATATTTGCAGTGCCTATGCACAGGATACAACTTAAAATAAAGCCCTATACAAAGAGCTAACAACTTTTCTCAAGTAAAATTGTACAAGGAACCCAACCGTGACATTAATTATGTAATTTAGGGGGTTCAAATTTATATCGTAGGATCTCCATACACACCAGACATTAATCAACGAAATAATACTCCATCTCTGATGTATAGGAAAGGCACAATTCTGTCTGTGTCTGGATAAAAGTTAGAAACTACACAAAATACATGTGTAGACCTTTCACCATCGGATTAAAGTGTGACTCCAATGTGGTTATGGTCAACATATTATAATATTCATTCCCTTGTGGTTACCAGAAACCAATTTACTGCTGGAAGGGGCAGGAGGTTATGTCAAAAACTGCAAATTTAATAGGTTTGATTCACCAGATTTTTTTTTTTTTTTAAATTTTATTTTTATTGTTTGCTTGTTTTTTTTTAGGGTTGAGGCTATGTGTTGCATGGAGAGAAATGATATACGATGGATGTGTGATGCAAGTCTTAAAGTCAGGCTTAGATCTGATGACCCCAGAGGAAGATATGATTAGCCCAGAGGAAGATTAAATCTGGACAGTATAAGGGGGATGCGTGCAGAACAGGAGACTTCATTGGTAGTGGTCACAGTTTAAGAATGGATGAGAATGCTTGGGTTAGTAGATGTAGAACAGTTGAGGTAGCAGGGTCAGTTGGCAAGGGAAGGCCGAGAAAAATACGAGAGGAAGTTAATAAGAAAAAATTTGAGAGAAAGATGGATAAATGAAAACTTGGCCAGAAGTAGGGTTGTTTCGAAAGGCAATTGCTAAAAGCTGTCCAACACGTGCCAGCATGTAAAATAGATGTTAAATTGACTATGACGACGATTATCATTTTCTCCATCTTGATTTATGACATATTCATAGAGATAGGGGATCTCAGTAAAAACACTGGTCCCCATCACCACACCGGGTTGGCGTAAGGAATGGCATCCATCCTATAAAAATCTTGCCTTAATTAAGGAAATGACTTCCAAAGAAACTTAACCAGAGATAAGTTTGGAAGTCAATTTTTAAAAGCCGTCCAACACATGCCAGCATGTAAGACTAACATTAAACCAACTATGATAATTATTACTTGTTAAAAAACACTGAAGCGGGATCAAATGGCCAGTCAGATTTGTCTAATATATATATATATATATAAATATATATATATGTATATACACACACACATTTTAAACTTTTTATATACAATATATACACATTTTAAACTTTTTATATACAATATATACACATTTTAAACTTTTTATATATAATATATACACATTTTAAACTTTTTATATATAATATATACACATTTTAAACTTTTTATATATAATATATACACATTTTAAACTTTTTATATATAATATATACACATTTTAAACTTTTTATATATAATATATACACATTTTAAACTTTTTATATATAATATATACACATTTTAAACTTTTTATATATAATATATACACATTTTAAACTTTTTATATATAATATATACACATTTTAAACTTTTTATATATAATATATACACATTTTAAACTTTTTATATATAATATATACACATTTTAAACTTTTTATATATAAAATATACATTTTAAACTTTTTATATATAATATATACACATTTTAAACTTTTTATATATAATATATACACATTTTAAACTTTTTATATATAATATATACATTTTTAACTTTTTATATATAATATATATATATATATTATATATATATATATATACACACATTTTTAACTTTTTATATATAATATATATATATATATTATATATATATATATATACACACATTTTTAACTTTTTATATATAATATATATATATATATATATACACATTTTTAACTTTTTATATATAATATATATATATATATACACATTTTTAACTTTTTATATATAATATATATATATATATATATACACATTTTTAACTTTTTATATATAATATATATATATATATATATACACATTTTTAACTTTTTATATATAATATATATATATATATACACATTTTTAACTTTTTATATATAATATATATATATATATATATACACATTTTTAACTTTTTATATATAATATATATATATATATATATACACATTTTTAACTTTTTATATATAATATATATATATATATATATATATATACACATTTTTAACTTTTTATATATAATATATATATATATATATATACACATTTTTAACTTTTTATATATAATATATATATATATATATATATACACATTTTTAACTTTTTATATATAATATATATATATATATATATATATATATATACACATTTTTAACTTTTTATATATAATATATATATATATATATATATATACACATTTTTAACTTTTTATATATAATATATATATATATATATATATATACACATTTTTAACTTTTTATATATAATATATATATATATATATATATATATATATATATATATATACACACATTTTTAACTTTTTATACATAATATATACACACATTTTTAACTTTTTATATATAATATATATACACACATTTTTAACTTTTTATATATAATATATATATATACACATTTAGCTTTTTTTATATATACACATTTTTAACTTTTTTTATAATATATATATATATACACATTTTTAACTATTTTTATAATATATTTTTATACACATTTTTAACTTTTTATATATATATATATATATATACACATTTTTAACTTTTTATATATAATATTTATATACACATTTTTAATATTTTATATCTAATTTATATACACATTTTTAACTTTTTATATAATATATATATATACATTTTTAACTTTTTTTATAATATATATATATACATTTTTAACTTTTTTTATAATATATACACACATTTTTAACTTTTTTTATAATATATATATATATATATACACATTTTTAACTTTTTTTATAAATTATATAGATACATTTTTAACTTTTTTCATAATATATATATATATACACATTTTTAACTTTTTTTATAATATATATATATATACACACATTTAACTTTTTATATAATATATATATATATATATACACACATTTAACTTTTTATATGATATATATATATATATACACACATTTAACTTTTTATATGATATATATATATATATATATATACATTTTCTCTATTTTCATATAAATGCCCCCTCCTCCGAGGAACACCGGTTATTCTTGCTTGTAGAAATTGAAAACCATAAAAAAAACATAGTAATATGAGATTGTTGGCTTTTAGCAGGAGTACACGGAGGGGGAGGGGACGAGTGAGGGGGAGGGGGGGGATCCCTGTTCATTCCGGGTCTGTCCGCTCTATGAAGTATATTTGCATAAAGTAATAATAATATGCAATAATATTTTATGTAAATGAATTTGTTCTGCAAGTTTTTGCCATTAACGCTCTTCGATTTTGACAGAATACAAAGAATGGAAAATGTCTCGTCAGACCAGTCCTCGACGATCACGCGGCAAACAGGCGAGAGGCCATTACACAACACGCAAAATAGCTTTTCAGCCGATATCTGACAACTTTGAATAGAAACAGATAAAAAATAAAATACATCTGTGCCGAGAGCAAGCATGTTAAACGCACTTTCTTTTCTATCGATAACAAAGGGCACTCTATTGGCGCAAAAGGTAAGAGAGGAAAAACAAAACAAAAAAAAGAGAATGTTTAATTAACCATGAATAGAATTATGGGGAGAGCGGAACTTTGTTGGGTGAAACTCTAGCTTAGCAGATACTTTTGAAAAATTTTTTAAAAAACTGAGGAATATCTGTGATGTACGTACCTGTCACGAGCTGAATATATCCTATACCAAAAAGCACGTAAATTAATCAAGTATTTTTTTTTTTTATATAAAAATAAATTAAATTTTAGCGATTTACGAAGACAAAGTGCAAATATGACAGCCATTTTGATTTATTCAAAGGGGGATAACCGTAAATAAATTCCGCTTATCCCCCCTTTGAATGAATCAAAATGGCTGTCATATTTGCACTTCCTCTTCGTAAATCGCTAAAAATTTTTTTTTTTTTTTTTTTTTTTTTTTTAATAAAATAAAATAAAAAACTACTTGATTAATTCACGTGCTTTTTGGTAAAGGATATATTCAGCCCGTGACATCAAATCAAACAGATATTTCTCAGTTTGTTTTATTTTTATTTTTTTCGAAAGTATCCGCTAAACTGGAGTTGCACCCTTTCTTGAAATAGGCAATCATCTGAAACAACTCCCACAGAATAACAAGTATATAGTTTTATAATAGACTAAAAACAAAATCTGTTTCTGAGCTGGTTGCTTTATTTTGACACCAATGTTGAATAACTATCTCCATGAAGGCGGTGGTTATAGGTTAGGTTTTCAGTATGCTAGACTGTACAAAAATAAACCTAGTGACAAACCAACTCTAAACATTGTTTTACCAATCGTCAAACTTGGTTAAAAAAAAAAAAAAAATCGGTCATGGTCCAAATTTGGTCAAGATATCCCAAAATTAAATCAGTTTTATGGTCACGGAAAAGGTGAAAGTCACTTTTGGCAGTAACTTTCTGTAACGGTTCTGTTCATCTTAGAGATTCACTACTTGGCCCTTAATGTAGCCAATGAAGTCCTGCATCTCATATGACTTTGACCGTGAAAAGTTTGGTCAGGGTCGAAATTGACAGAATTTCGACTTCCGATTTTTTCAATTTTGATGTAATGTAGTACTATCGCTTGCCGGGGGAGTGTGTACACTGTGATCCGTGCCGTGGGGATTTTTCTGGAAGGGCTGTTAACGTCCTGGCACAGTACCCAGCTCCTCAAGTGGCAACAATAGGCAAATCCCTTTAATGAAAGAGTTAATTATACCCAGTCAGGTATTTTGGTGGTTGCACGGTAACGTCATTAATTCTCTGAGAATTAATTATTTGGCAGGGACCCTTGGCTGGAAATTGAACGTTTTGTAACGAGGGAAAATATATTATATATATAAAAAATACAATCATTTTTTTTTTTTTTCAAAGAAACATTTAAAACTCAAATTTGTTGAGCTTGGCGCGTGCGACCGATTTGCACAAATGCTGTCACCAAACTGTTTTCAACCCCCTTTGCTGCAGCCTAAGCAAGAGGAAGGGAGAGAAAAGGAAAGGGGGGGAGAGAAAGGAGGAGAGACAGAAAATACAGCCACCATTGTTCCGAGTTTCAACATATCTCGGGTGATAGTCTGTCTGCTCTCTGACCCCATCACACGCATCTGCCACTGAATTGATCCAACTTCGACCTTTAGTTTTCCAAAACATAGCCCGAGCCTCTGGTACGCTGGCATGTTTGAAGTGCAGAGCAGTTACGATACTTGCGGGTCTCCCCCAAAAGGGCAGTCCAAGTTAGGTAAAAGGTCTTTTAAATGTGGGGAGACCCAGCTCCCACAAAATGGGAGTCACTATTCTTGCCACAGTAACACATCCTTCAATAAGTCTCATGCCTGACATATAGATGGTGCTATTTAATAAAAAATAAAAAAAAATTTAATTTAAAAAAAAATAAAATAAAAAATAAAATAAAAAATAAAATTAAAAAAATTAAAAAATATTTAAAAAAAAAAAATTTTTAATTTAAAAAATAAAAAAATAAAATAAAAAATAAAAAATATGATAAAGTACTAACCTTCAAATTGAGCCTATTCAGATTATTAGTTTACAAATTACAGTTATTTAAGTGAACCCATTGTTTACAATTTTCAAAACAATGTAAAAATCTGAATTTCGTGTGTCGATAAAGCATTGTTTTCTGATGGGAAAAAATACTGATAGCCTGAAAGAAATGCTCTGCTGAGCTGGCCCCTGTCCTCTCTAAACTCTACAACAAATGCCTTACCGAATCTTGTTTCCCCTGGTAGCTGGAAAATTGCTTCTGTGGTACCAGCTTCCAAGAATGCTGGTGACAGAACTGACCTGCTAAATTATCACCCTATCAGTCTTCGTCCGATCTTCACTGAAGTCTTTGAATCATTAATCAATCCAGCGATAGTCCGCCACGCCTCGTTAATGCTAAACTTCTTTCTGACCAACAGTATTGATTTAGGCAAGCTCGTTCTCCTGCGGATATCCTAACAGTCATCTCTGAACGTATATACCATACAATGAACGCATATACCATGCAATGAACGCATATACCATGCAATGAACGCATATACCATGCAATGAACGCATATACCATGCAATGAACGCATATACCATGCAATGAACGCATATACCATGCAATGAACGCATATACCATGCAATGAACGCATATACCATGCAATGAACGCATATACCATGCAATGAACATATATACCATGCAATGAACATATATACCATGCAATGAACGTATATACCATGCAATAAACATATATACCATGCAATGAACGTATATACCATACAATGAACGTATATACCATACAATGAACGTATATACCATACAATGAACGTATATACCATGCAATGAACGTATATACCATGCAATGAACATATATACCATGCAATGAACGTATATATCATGCAATGAACGTATATATCATGCAATGAACAAAGCTGGTGAATCTAGGGTGGTAGCACTTTATATATTGAAACCTTTGACAAGGTCTGGCATGATGGACTTGTAAAAATGAATTTGTACCGTATCACTGGACAAATATTCAATATGATCAGATCCTTTTAAGCCAAAAGAAAGATCCAGGTTGTCCTTGATGGTCGTACATCGAAACGACATGACATTAATGCGGGTGTGCTCCAGGGATCGATCCTTGGGCCGTTATTATTCCTGATTTTTATAAACGACCTCCCTGATAATTTAGCTCACAACACCACACTATTCCTGACATGTGGGAAAAACGAACACACAGATATCGAAAACAATGACTGAATCCTTCAAAAATGACCCCTAGTCTGTAGTGGAATGGGGACATAAATAGATGGTAACATTTAATGATGTGAAGACAAATCTTAGTTCCTTTAAAAATTATAAAAACCTTTTCGACGACCTATTGCCATGACTAATAGCACCCTAGTTGAGAGTTCATCAGACATTGCCAGGGCTGCTGCAAAGAAAGAAGGCCTCTCTCTAACAGGCTAGAAAACTTCCCACACCTGCTAATATCGTATATCTCTACAATGCCACCATTCGCCCATGCATGGAGTATTGTCACATCTGGGCTGGTGCACCAACCACTAGCCTCCCCCTCTTAGATAGGGTCCAAAAAAAGAACCTCTGTCCCCACACGAACACGTTCCAGCTCCTGTCCTATTTCCGCAAGGTTGCATCTCTGTGCTCGTTTTGCAAGTACTTTAATGGAATGTGCTCTGATAAACTTACTGCCCCCCCCCCTCCCTCGATGTAAATACCTCCGATCAACCACTCAGTCAGCAAGATCCCACCCTTTTACTGTAGAGGTCCCCAGATGCCGGAGGGCTTTCTGCCTTTTGGCTAAGATCAAAGTGTAGTATCTGTTCCGATGGATACTGCACCCCATAGACTGGTATTGTCTTGGCCTTCGGGGCTTGATTTACACCGATCTATGGGTCTGTCCTGTGCAGTTCTAGGAGGTCCACCCTCCCAGGCTTCGCCTCCCCTCTTTGGGGAGGAGTAAGTTTATTGCTTACTGCCTGAGGCGCCCCTACCGGGGAATGCCGACGGGGCTGCCCAGGCAATTTTTAAACCCCACTTTCCCGACCCGACCTTGGGTCACATCTTACTTGTGGGAGTAAGATAAAAACTGGCCTTGTGCCTAACTCCTGGAGAGGAGTAAATCAATACTCTAATAGCTTGTTTCCTCGAACTGCTAGCCTTTGGAATTCCCTTCCTGCCTCCTGTTTCCCTGACTGTACCAACATGCAGAAGTTTATGTGTAATGTGAACAAGCATCTTGTTGCACAACTCCCCACTTAGGATGCCCTTAATTCACAGTAGCCCCTTACGTCTCAGTGACGCTGTGCCTTGTTTGGGGTGAACAAAAGTTAAAAAAATAAAACAATTAAATGCAAAAAAAATAAAAAAAGGAATCGCTTGATAAGTGGTATTCACACTTAGAACTCATGACACACTGACTCATAAGCAGTGAACTATAATGTAAAATTATGTAGTTAAGTTGGTTCATGATTAATTACTTCTAGGGCATCGGGGAGGGGGGCGTTGTCAGTGACGTACAGGGGGACCCACCCACCCACCCACCCACCCTAAAAAATGCCACACACAGAATCAAATAAAATCCACAATCCTTTCTGCAGACCAACCAAATTTGGTCCATGTCTAACATGTCCACCAACTTTCAGTCTGGGGGATCTCATCTGTAAGAGGTGTGATCCTAAATGGGCTTCGCACTCACCGGACTTAAACCTCCCCCAAAATTGTTGAGGTTATCTCAGAGATAATGTCTTTCATAACAATCCCCATTCTATTCCTGAACTGAGGGAGGAAAGAGGGGGGGGGGGGGTATCAAAGCCCAAATCAGGGGAGTGCCAAGGGAGGAGTGTGTCAGGTGGTGTCAACAATTTTGCACATAGTTTTTCTTTTTACTAATGAGTCAGCACTTATCAAGGCCAAAAGCCACTCGAGGTTAAGGGGTTAATGAGATGGATTGTCTGTTGAATAATGAATATTATGAGAGGATTGAAAATGATTAACGGGATGAACAAAGTTTGATTACTTATGTGGACAGTTTATGGCAAGCATTTGTTGACATTGGATTTTGAAGATGACCATGTAGTAGTCTGCAGGGAAGCAGTCCAATGATAATGTTCTACAGATGAGAGACATTGGAAAGAAACTGTTCATTGACATTCTACCTGATGCTAGGCACATGGAAGAAAGGAAAGTTTTTTTCTATTGTGGTAGGAAGACGAGTTCTTGCTGCGAATCTCTTACAAAAAGGAACCAATAATTTGGAAAATTGTTGGAGCGATGACCCCCCCCCCACAAAAAAAATTGTGGGTATTTGCAGTTTCACCCTACAACTTTTAAAAAAAAAAAATTGTTTTTTTTTTTTTATTAAAAATGTTTTTTTTTATTAAAAATGTTTTGTTTTTTTTATTAATTTTTTTTTTTTTAGTAAAAAGACTTTATTTGGGTCCTACTGAAATTCAAAGCATCACCTGCGTGTTCGGGAATTCACTGCACACCCAAAAGTATTTGGAATAGAACATAAAGTACAGAAATAAGAGAAAGTTTCATACTTTTCCCCCTTATTAACACTTAAATGCTGTATTTTTTTTATATTGGTTTGACATCGAAAATACTGATTACCTATTTAGCGGGGGTGCTGATGCAACATCATACTAATACCTACTCACACTTGCCAACAGGCTCGTGAAACAAGTTGCAGTTTGACACATTTTCGTTGAATATTATATTAGATAGGCATTTTGTTGGAATGTGTCATATTTAAAACAAAAAGCATTTACGGTTTAAATGGCGATAAAACAGACTGTTGGACGTTCATGATTGAAACTTGATGGACAAGTCAGACAGACTAAAGTTTATTTGTACCAAATATGGTCGGATTGCAGAAAAGATTGTGAATTTTATTAACGATTCCACAAGTGGTATTTCTTTGAATTAATCTTCTAGTCTTGATTTTATATTAGGTTTTGATTACTACATGATTACTTTACGGGTCTCATCACAGCCATTGATTCTGTGTGTGTCTGTATATTAACTGTAGCCACACAAAACCTTGTGTTTTCATCATTGAACAGTGCTAAAACAAAGACTGTTGGGTATTCATGACTGGAACTTGATGGACAAGTCAGGCATAGACTGAAGTTTATTTGTACGAAATAGTTGAATTACAGTTTATTAATGATTCCATGAATGACATTTCTTTGTTTTCTTTAAGTCACCCTGTATTGTTCTTAAGTTATTGAGGAGTTTCAACAGTATACTCCCCGTTATTGAGGAGTTTCAACAGTATACTCCCAGTTATTGAGGAGTTTCAACAGTATACTCCCAGTTATTGAGGAGTTTCAACAGTATACTCTCCGTTATTGAGGAGTTTCAACAGTATACTCCCCGTTATTGAGGAGTTTCAACAGTATACTCCCCGTTATTGAGGAGTTTCAACAGTATACTCCCCGTTATTGAGGAGTTTCAACAGTATACTCCCCGTGCGAAGCCGATCCTGTCAAATGATCAATCTTTGATACACCCTCTACTTTGTTTTTTTTATTGGCTTTTATATATTATGCACAAGCATAGACTCTTCACTTGATCAGCTGAGGATGCGTAGAGACGTGATTCTAGCGTAAAACATCATCAACAGAAATTTAAATCTCTCTTTTGAGAAGCTTTTCACCCGAGCGCCAAGTCGTGATCTCCATGGGACCCAGAAAAAAAATGTACAATAGTTGCTTTCGTCTCATTAGAAGAACGGCAGCATTCACTGGCCGTGTTTCTGCTCCGTATAACAGCTTACCAGAGATAGTGACGATGTCTATCATATCCAGGTTTAAAGTCGCCTTGGACAAACATTCAGTCAGAAACGTACAAATTTTCTAACTGTCTTTTTACATGGCTTGTTGCACTTTTACATGGCTTGTTGCACTTTGCTATTTTTTGCTAATAAATATGATTTGATTTGATTTACCCTGTCTCAGACGAAATCTGATGTTGTGAAACAGCCAATCAAAAGCGATGTACCAATCAATCATTTAAGTGGTCCACGGAGGAATTGGCACTTTTTTTTTTTTTAAAGTAGGATTTTAAATTTTGTTTTATTTTCTATTTCATTTTGGATTTGAATAATCAATAGCAGAAAAAGATAAATCATGAGTAACACGTGTTCTCGTCAAATTCTCGAA
>OY744546.1:54276892-54334392 GCA_963556195.1 Sepiola atlantica | reverse complement strand
GCAGAGTGCTCAATTAATTGAAAAAAAATTAAAATTTAGAGCGTAATATTGATTTATTATTCGGTACAGAAAATCAAACATCAGTACCATTGGTTTCAAGCTCAGGTGTTGACCTCCTGTACCGAGTTTGTCGTAAGATCACTTTCACTGCTCGTTGTAAAATACCCACCGACTTGGTATTTACAAAGTTAATTTCCTCCTTAATTATTAGCTAATTCGTTGTGACCGACGGGGGAACGCTCTTGACTACGAATCAGTGGCGATTTGTGATCGGAGTTCGAGCCCGCCGACCGTCGAGAATTAACTTCCTGCACTGAAGATTGCGTTAGCATGAAACATCGATGTCTGTAGTTAATAAATAATTAATTAATATTTATTTATAAATATTATTTATATATATATATATATATATATATATTACTATTTCATGTATCCATATAAAATTTTTATATCTTTTATGTATCAATTTTCAGTATTTACTTGAACAGTGCTCGATATGTAAGTAGAGCTAGGTAGTAAGCATTTTAGCCTAATGATTCCCCCCGGGGATGAAACGCGAGAGCCTCTGTGTAGCTTAATTGCCATAAATATATTTCCATAGCTTACTATATATATATATATATATATATAAAAATTTAACTATTTTTTTTATCATCACACCGTTTCGTCCGCTGTAACCTTCGGCCTTCTTCACGTGTATCTCTTCGAACTCGGGAATATTTCTGTCGAACTCGGGAATCTGGACGGAATTTCGAACGGAATCCTTTATTTAATCCACGGGGGTAGCCTGCTCTTGTTCTATCAGCCATGACTGGGAGAAGTCTTCAAGGTTCAATCCTCGGTGCGGGCGATACGAAGAATTGCGAATTACCGAAGACTTCCCACAGTCATGGCTGACAGAACAGGAGCATGCTACCCCCGTGGATTAAATATAGGGTTCCGTTCAAAATTCCGTCCAGATTCCCAAGTTCGAAGAGATGCACCTGAAGAAGGCCGGAGGTTACATCGGCCGAAACGTTGTGATAACACTCAAGATGAGAAATGTAGTCCGAATAACCAAAAGTATACAAATTTCATTAATATAGAGATAAAATGCATTACAGTTATTTGTGTTATTTATAGAGGCAACAAAAAATGATTCCACCCTGGCAACGCTGGGTACATACAACCAGCATTTAAGAAGATTTCAGATTTTGTCACGGTATGACCTCACATTTGTAAATATATTTTTAGTGACAATTGCTTACAGAAGAGAGATTCCTTGCCACCGATTCCACAGAAAAATCATTCACCGAAGAATGGTATATCTGTCAGGTAGGTTTCCTTTTTTAAGTGACAGAAAACCCGCATCATTAATCTGCAGGAATTACTCAAAGAGCACAGATATTTTGTGAAGTAAGAATTACTCACTCACCATCCAGGTTTATCGTCTATGTTCCCTTTGATAAGAGGTTCGACGTTGTCTGGCTGTCTTTATGCTAAGTATTGTCTAAATGAAAATATGCTGCCTAAATACACACACACACACACATTCATTTCTATTCTCTGTGGGACTGGTTTACTCCAACCCTACTCTCTGGCATCCATTTTGGTGAATTCTCTACACAGACGGATTTTTCCTTTGGTGTTTATTATTTTTGACAAAAGGAAGATTTTCCCGAAATATTAAATAAATGATTTTTAATAAACATCCGGACAACACAAAAAGAGCCGACATCACACTTGCAGTTATGTAAGATTTTAAGAAAAAATAAATAGTCAGCCCCCCCCCCCCCCCACACTTAGATTTATTATTTTTGTTCCTTCCAGCTTACAACCTACCCGGCACTCTGCATTTCCCTCAGCCTTCTTAACATATGTGTTGGATGTCTTTTAGAAATTGACTTCCAAACTAACCTACCTCTATCACTACTACCAGAGTTTGTGACTTAGCGGTAGACCATTGGATGTCAGTCACTGGAGGTGTCGATTTTCAATCTCACAAGGTTTGCCACACTGATGAGTCGTAGACAAAACATGTGTCCATGAAGATTATATATATATATATATATATATATATATATATATATATATATATATAAAATGAAATGAATGATGAGAATAAAAATTGGAAAAAAGAACAATATTTATTGAATCATAAAGTAGTTTAAACAAGGAATATATAAATAAACTTTTTTTTTTCTTTCCTTAACCCATGGATTTTCAAAAATACAAGCTTTTATCATCAGAGAAGATTACAGGGATAAAATCAGTAAAATTATATTACTGTTAGCACAGATTTGAAAATATAAAAAATATATAAAAATACAAAAATACAAAATTTTTTCAGCAAAGAAAATCAAGAAAATGTCAGAGTATAATGAAGGGGCCCGTCCTTGCATTGACAACTTTTTTGCAGACAAAAGCAGAAGGAAATTGCTGACCGATCGGTTACCGGCTAGCAGTTTTGTGAATTTTTACACCAGGGTTCCGAAGTCGGAGACAGATTTCTTTAATCCTACCCCGCTTATTACTGAATATTGGAACACTTTATAATAGGAGCCAGACATTTTGGAATTCTAGAAATCGGAGTGTTATTTTTTTTAATCTCTGAAGAATAAATATTCTGAATATTTGAAGTCTTTAATATAAAGAGGGAGTCTGATATTTTGGAATTCTAGGAGTCGGAGACAGACCTTATAACTTTTGCCTCCGCAACCCTGCATTCAACACAGCATGAAAACAGAACGATTGACAGAGCAACTCGTCAGAACACATGCGATCCTCATGGCATCAGACTACATTTGCTATATTTTCACTAACTGATGCGTGTATAAACCGTTGTTCACATGGGTCGTCGTCATGAACCGTCGATAAATCTACTGATGTTTATTTAAAAAGAGAGACAGTCACATAAAACATAAGGGCGACTGGCCACTTGTGTACGCACGAGACAGGCGGACTGACAGTTGGACAGTTGGACAGACGGACGGACAGACAGTTGGACAGACAGACGGACAGTTGGACAGACAGACAGTTGGACAGACAGACAGACGGACAGACAGACAGACGGACAGACAGACAGACGGACAGACAGACAGACAGTTGGACAGACAGACAGTTGGACAGACAGACAGTTGGACAGACAGACAGTTGGACAGACAGACAGACAGACAGTTGGACAGACAGTTGGACAGACGGGCGGACAGACAGACAGTTGGACAGACGGGCGGACAGACAGACAGTTGGACAGACGGGCGGACAGACAGACAGTTGGACAGACGGGCGGACAGACAGACAGTTGGACAGACGGACGGACAGACAGTTGGACAGACGGACGGACAGACAGACAGTTGGACAGACGGACGGACAGACAGACAGTTGGACGGACAGACAGACGGACGGACAGACAGACGGACGGACAGACAGACGGACGGACGGACAGACAGACGGACAGACAGACGGACGGACCGCTCATCTCGTTATACCCGGCCACACTGTGCACATTGACCTTCACCGGAGACAGAATCCAGACACGTCTTTTCTGTTTGAAATCTGGACAGCGAAAAAAAAAGAGTCGACTGACCTTTCGGGGGTCACTCAAACATTTCCATTAAAACACGGTTTCCGCCCTCGGTCAACACAACACTTTTAGATTTAGTACAGATTAGTCACCCAGAATACAACACTGCGCCACGATCGTATCACAGTTCCATAGTGCATGACGGTATCCATTAGGCTAATAACCCGCACCCAATTAATCAGTAACGTGTTCACTGAAAAGATCTAAGTAGAGAAGAAACCTAACCCAATAGGCACGAAGAGTTTGTCTTTTTTTTTGCAAATGTAAACATTCAGAACCAATTCTAGGAATGTCTACTACCTGATGCACTTCTATAGACTACGGAGAGAAAAAAAAAGTGGGAGGGGGGTAGTGGGGGGGGGGGCAGCGGCAGTAGAATCACCTGTAAAAGGTTAGGCGGAAAAAGTAAATCGGGTAAAAAGATACTTTTATCTATTCTGAGTGTTGCGAGATGAAAAGAAATTTAAGATGGCAGAAAATGAGGAATAAAATGATAGGATCCATCCTCATCAGAAGAGAAGTGGAGGAGGAAGAGGAAGAGGGGGAGGAGGGAAACGAGAAATAAGCTTCAGACAAAGAGGATTCTAATGTGGTAAAGTCATCACCAAGAACGGAGATGTAAAAACAAGCGGCAAAATAAATGGGTTCTGTTTAGTTTGTATGTTGCTGGTCGGAATTCATTTCAAATACAGTCAAATCTACAATTTTTTTTGCCTTGAAAGAAATGTTAAAAATAACATTCGCAATATGAGGTCAAGTAATGAAAATAAAAAAAATGTTGGCACAGGTTGTGTTTTCGTACAAAAACGAAAATACATACTTGTTGACACTGTGTTTCTTACAGACAGTTGGCAAATAGCTTTAAAATCTACAAATACCAATGAAAATAATTTTAATGTTTAAGCTTTTTTTTTTTAAATACATTCTTCACTGAGATATTTTTTGTTTAAGAAAATCTATTTTTAAAATAACTTTTTCTTTACATTTTTGTATATTTCAGTTATTTTATGAACCTAACCGATAATTGCTCCTAGTGACCCCAGATGAAACTGAAAGAAAATTTCAATGGTCTCTTTAGATTCCTTGAAAAATGTAACCCTGATTGAAACTTATTTGAATGTTCTGTTATATATATATATATATATACACATATATGTGTGTGTGTGTGTGTGTGTGTGTGTGTTAAAGTGAATAATTTTGGTAAGAAATCCAAGAGAGCTCAATGTAGAAAACAGAGCAAGCATAGAATATAGAAAGAAAAAAATTCACGTACACATTGCAACTGTAAACATTTGTAATCTATTTCGACTTCCTAGTCAATATGTAAAGGTAGTCGAAAGAAATTATTAATGCTGACAGTTGCAATGTGTATGTGAATTTTTTCTTATATATATATATATAGTAAGCTATGAAAATATATTTATGGCAATTTAGCTATACAGAGGCTCCCGCATTTATCCCCGGGGGGGAATCTTCAGGCTAAAGAAAAAGATTCCCCCCGGGGATGAAACGCGGAAGCCGCTGTGTAGCTTAATTGCCATAAATATATTTTCATAGCTTATTACCTATCTCTATTTACATGTCGATCACTGTTGAAGTAAATACTGAAAATTGATATATAAAAAATTATATCTCCTTATAAAATGTTATGTGGATACACAAAATTGTAATATATATATATATATATATATATATATATATATATATATATATATATATATATATATAAATGAGAGAGAGGTGGGGGGAAAGAGATAATATATAAAAAACGTAAATTCAAGCAATCTTTAAATATACATCACTAGCAAGTGTTGTGCAGGATTCTATGTTTTTTTAAATTTAATTTTTTTTTTTAAATAGGATTTTTTGATAGTTAAATTTAATAATTACGGTGTTGTTTGGTCATCAATGCCAGCGTGCCTCAAAAAAAAATCTATCCTGAGCTCAATCTTTTTCCTTTTTTTGAAATGATCTTTCGAATCATATTCTGATATCATTTGGTGTGGGGGGGGGGTTACTAATATAGGGTTCCATGTACAAATTTACTGAAAATTAGTTATGCGTGGAATACTGTGAAAGTAAACTAAAAGTCAAGACTAGAACGATAATTACTTAATACAAGGGGAACGATTTGCAACCACCAACCACTCCAAAAAAGAAAACAACTTACTGACCCCTGTGTCTCTTTATGAAAACTGTTTCAAACCGGAAGTACTTCAGCAGAGAAGTCATATTAGTGTATATGTTGAGAATGTTAACTTCACTTTAGGTAGACCCCTTCTTTTTTTCTTTTTTTTTAAATTTTATTCGTTATTCAAGATGGGATATATGATCAGGTCTGCAGTTAAGTAAAAGAAATGTTTTGATATGTATATGATGACGAATCTATATAAAATATATATCTCTATATCACACACACACACACACACACACTAATGTTTTTGTATTTTTTTTTTTAATCTGAACCGTTTTATGGTGACCAACACCGGCGCCTCAGAAGTCGGTCTGCTACAGAAAAAAATATCAGTCCATATAGAATACATGAGCGGTGAAATCAATTGGAATTCCAATTTTTTGCTGGCACAGAACAGGGATAATTTTCGAAAAGGATTGGCTAGTCAGAATCAAATATAGTTTGGCAGATGCATTGCTATTTAGGTCTAACTTGGAAAATCTTACCAACTTAATTTCATATATTAGATAAGCAAAGAGCGAGAGGTGCAGTGAATGCAGGATTTTATACATCAAAGTTTTATTTTTTAAATAGGATTTTAAAACTTTAATTTATTCATTACATTTAATTTTAAAAAAATGAATTTCATTTTTTATATTTTACAAATCATGATTAATCATTCATTTACACACAAAACAGACTTATAGTTGACTTACCGAGTAAGAGAGGTCATTGGGTCAGTATTTGTCATATATATTATTAAATATACAATTTTTTACCTTTGACATGGGTTAATAATCATGTTCTTTACAAGGATTACAAAGTCAAAGGATTTCACAAAGTCAGAATACATTGTGCTGTCATAATAGACTTCCACCTTCTCTTTGAATTATTTGCTTCATTTCATTCCTCTAGCAACTTCGTATAATTAGCGATTTATATTATTTACCCACCCTCTCTCCCATTATTAAAAATACACGGTGACAAACAATTAAATTACGTTTATAATCTCATCGGGCAGAGATTTTGTTTTAGTTTTAGGGTTAGGGTAAAGGTTAGGGTTAGGGTAAAGGTTAGGGTAAAGGTTAGGGTAAGGGTTAGGGTAAGGGTTAGGGTAAAGGTTAGGGTTAGGGTAAAGGTTAGGGTAAAGGTTAGGGTTAGGGTAAAGGTTAGGGTTAGGGTTAGGGTAATGGTTAGGGTTAGGGTAATGGTTAGGGTTAGGGTAATGGTTAGGGTTAGGGTAATGGTTAGGGTAATGGTTAGGGTAATGGTTAGGGTTAGGGTAAAGGTTAGGGTAATGGTTAGGGTAATGGTTAGGGTTAGGGTAAAGGTTAGGGTTAGGGTAAAGGTTAGGGTTAGGGTTTTTTTCTGGTTGTTTAACACTAAAATCTACAACAAAGTAAAACTTAAGAAAAAGAAAAGAAAAAAAAAAAAGATCAATTCAGCTCAAGCCAATTCAATAGAATCGATATCGATTAGTTTAAAGTGTTTAAAACATGCTAAACAGGCACCAACATCTGGTGACAGGCTGTGGAGACGGAGAACAATGACTACATCTTGTTTGCTTGATACCCTGCATGTATACCACGATGGTCGGCACACATTATTCGGACGGTAGCTCATCACAGACCGCTCAAGTATTATTTACTCCTCTCCAGGAGTTAGGCACAAGGCCAGTTTTATCCTACTCCCACAAGTAAGATGTGACCCAAGGTCGGGTCGAAAAGTGGGGGTTGAAAAGCCAGCGCCCTAGAAGGTGAGCACTCTGACCATCAAAAATTGCCTGGGCAGCCCCGTCGGCATTCCCCGGTAGGGGCGCCTCAGGCAGTAAGCAATAAACTTACTCCTCCCCAAAGAGGGGAGACGAAGCCTGGGAGGGTGGACCTCCTAGAACTGCACAGGACAGACCCATAGACCGGCATAAATCAAGCCCCGAAGGCCAAGACAATACCAGTCCATGGGGTGTAGTATCCATCGGAACAGATACTACACTTTGATCTTAGCCAAAAGGCCAAGAAAGACCGCTCAAGTCGCATTGGTAGATGGCATGTAGCAGTAATTCATTTGCTCTTTTACTGACAGACATTTGAATGTCTAATTTGCATAACTATTTTTTAAACAGTTTATAATAAATTAATATTTGGTGTTAGTCATTTGTAATTTTATTGTCCTATTTTCATATATATATGCAATAGTTTCATTAATATTAACTAATTAATTAAAGTGATCTAATAAAAAAAAGGGATAAATTACTGAAACTTTAAATTAAACTAACATCGATTGCTTGAAGAAAAATACTGACGAAACCGAAGCGAACAGAGAAAAGGGCTGCCGTGCTTTAGCTCTCGATGCCAAATTTCATCATTTTTTTATGGAAATCGCTCCAGACAAGGCATGAAGCCACTTGATGTAAGTAGCTAACAAGAACGAAATATGATTATCGCAAAAACAGGAGATGCCTATTGGCCTTAGTCTTGAAAAGACCAAGGCTATAGGTAGGAGGAAAACAGTCAGCAGGAAGAGAGTTCTACAAGTCTGCAGTTCTTCGAAAGAACCGACTGGAATAGGAAACTGTATTACAATGCGGTATCAAAACAGCGAATTGATGGAGACCAACGAGTCAAACGAGCTGGAGCTAAAGAAGAAGGGAATAGATCACGTCATTCTGAAGAACACATGCGATAATAGTATTTATAGAAAAGACTGAGACTAGCAACATCACGCCAGTGAGAGAGAGGGTGCAGAGAAGAAGAAAGGATGTGGCCAATCAAATTACCGATACGTTTTTGCACCTTATCAAGAACCCTCAAATGGGACAGAGATTCACCAGCCCAAATATGACAACAGTACTCCATACATTGTCTGATGGTAGATTTGTAGAGATAGAGAATAGCCTCAGGTGCTAGAAAGTGTTTGGAGCGATAGAGAGAACCGACTTATTTGAAGGATAAATAAATTTGTACCGAAATTAGAAACTCTTAATGTTTATCTATTTCTATGAATAAATGCTAAATTTTGTTTTAGTTTTGTGTTTACAAGAAACTTCTGAATCAGATGTTTATTTAAAATCTTGGTTTCAAGTAGCGAATTTGGCATAGCCAGCTAGTACTATCTAAAGAGAGCAAGGTTAATATTCACTCTTGCAGTGTGGGGGTGGAGGGAGGGGCACTACCACCAAACAATTAGTACGGGGGGGGGGGAGAACGAAGAGGAGGTAGGGTTTTCCACTTTCTGCCTTCATCACTAAATCGGGTTACATATATATATACAGGGTGGGCCAAAATAAGGGTCCTATCTTTAAATTTGAATAACTTGAATTTGAATAACTTCCACAAAATAAAAGTTAAACTCACCAAACTTTATGTGTGTGTAGACTGACCCTTCAGAGATTTTTTGAAATAAACAAAACAAATTTTAGCCGAAAAACATTTCTTAAAACTTACAAAAACTAAAGTATTGTTTTTTACACTGTTTTGAGTTTTTTAAGCAAAAATAATGTTTTCTAAATGAGGGTACGTTCCTTAGGGCTAATACGGCTCATGCTTGCTTCGGAAGGGGTCCTTTACTTATTCTTAAAAAAAAAAAAAAAAAAAAAAAAAAAAAAAAAAAAAAAAAAAAATCAATAAATAAAAAAGTTATGAATTTTTAAAAATAGGACCCTTATTTTTGCCCACCCTATATATATATACATACACCTGCTAGTTGATTGGCCCCCAGGCAAAGTTAAGTATTTTGTTTTTTTCATTCCGATGTCACCTTCCTCTCTCCTTTATAATTTTTTTTCTTTTTTTTGCAAGTTGCTTCTCGACTGGAAATGAAGAAATCAAGCCGAATAGATACATAGGTGTTTCTTATGTAAAACGATCGACGAAGGAACGTAAACAAACTTTAAATTTGGTTTAAAGCCACCTCCCTCAAGTAAAATATTGAAAATAGATTGAACCAAAAAAGCATTAAAAATACTATTAAAAAAGAAAAAAGTATGTTTTTCTCAAAAGAAGTTGCTCGGGAAGAAAGAACTCCATTTCTAATATTTAAAGTTATCTTGTCGCATTTTTCTATGTTAGACCTAAATAATAATGCATCTAAAAAAAAAAAAAAAAAAAAAAAAAAAATTTTTTTAAATCGACATTTTATTCTGACTAGAGATTTCTCCCAGCATATTCTTAACACCAAAAAAAAAAAAAAAAAAAAGTACAATTCACTAGTTGTTTCCGAAAATAATTATTCCCACAAGGAAGACTATTACAATGGAGACAATTTTAAATAAATGTAAAGGAGATAATTTCTTTATGAACTTAAGTCAAATTACGAGTTATCTCCCTTAGATTTTGAGGGCCCCCCCCTCTCCATTTCTATATGAATTACACATTTTTATTTAATTTTTTTATTTTTTATTTAAAAGTGTTAAACTAAATTGACATCAAGAAATCCTGGACAACGCCGGAGTAGGTATAGCTAGTTTTGCATGAAAGTGATTCTGATGCCGCATGAAATGTACTCTGCTAACGCAAAAAGTATCATTTAGAAAGTGCTTTCAAAGACGTGTCACTAGAAAAAGAACAGTTGGCATTAAATCACAAGTCCCTCGAGAGTTATCAAAATGAATCATCTTTAATAGAAATCGTTTCTCTATTTCGCTTTTCAAATACATCACACACTCGTGACATTTTTACTTTAAAAGAAAGAAAGAAACCACTTTCAGCCGAGACAAAACTGAATACAATTATTTGATATACTCATCTTGGCCTTTTGGCTAAGATCAAAGTGTAGTATCTGTTCCGATGAATACTGCACCCCATAGACTGGTATTGTTTTGGCTTTCGGGGCTTGATTTACACCGGTCTATGGGTCTGTCCTGTGCAGTTCTAGGAGATCCACCCTCCCAGGCTTCGCCTCCCCTCTTTGGGGAGGAGTAAGTTTATTGCTTACTGCCTGAGGCGCCCCTACCGGGGAATGCCGACGGGGCTTCCCAGGCAATTTTAAACCCCACTTTCCCGACCCGACCTTGGGTCACATCTTACTTGTGGGAGTAAGATAAAAACTGGCCTTGTGCCTAACTCCTGGAGAGGAGTAAATCAATACTCATAAATCAAGAAGGTGATCATGATGATAATGATAATAATCATCATCATCATATTCGGTTTAGCATCCATTTTATATGCCGGCATGTTTTGGACGGATTTTTAGAAATTGACTTACAACCTATCTCTGGACAGGTCTTTATTTCTCTCAAATCCATCCTTATCACTTTCTCCCGTGTTTTCCTTGGCCTTCCCCTGTGAACTGATCCTGCTACCTCAACTGTTCTACAGCTACTAACCCAAAAAACTCTCACCCATTCTTTCAACGTGGCCAAACCATCAAAGTCTCCTGTTCTGCACAATCACCCTATACTGTCCAGATTTAATCTTCCTCTGAAGTCATCAGAACTATGCTTGTCTAGGACTGACATTACACATCCATCATATCATTTCTCGCCATGCAACACAGCCTCAACCCTAAAAAACAAGATGGTGAATTAAATTTATTTAACGCAACATTTGCTAGTGTCATTAAATTGACTTGGCCGTTATCTTAAAAGAAACTTCCAAGTTTCTAAGATAATCAAAATTTGATAACCAGAAAAGTATGATTTTAAAGGGGGGTTATGGTAGAATTATCCAAGTTATGAAGCTTTGACTTATTCTTCCTAACGTTAGAGAGAATCCACTCTCATGTCGAGAAGTTAACAAAACTGGTTCCTTTTTCTGGCTGGTCCTTTAAAGCTGTCTGACGTGGGTCGATTGACTTCAATTGTGCATGTTTTCACAAATACTGATCCTGTGTTAGTCAACCATTTTTTCTAGTAGAAGTCGCATAGAATGCCAGAACACAACAACGAAGAAAAATTTTTTTTTTTTTTTTTTTTTAATGGAAATTGCTCTAGACAAGACATAAAGCCACTTGATGTAAGAACCTAAAAAAAAATTACCACTTCAAAGTCAAAAACTAGCCAACGATAAGTGTTAGATGAATATATTCCGACCCAGACAACAGCAATTATTCCCTCTTTGTCAGAAACATTGCTCATGAAATGTGAGGATTTAAGGACAAAATCAGAACCGAGAGTTATGAGGCTACTAAAGTAAACCGAAAGCCTACTTTTTACTTTCCTTTATGTATCTACTGCTCATATTTTATCTATCTACAACCCTGGCAACACATGTCTTTTATTGTATTGGGACTTTAATGTATTATCTCTTTAGTAATTATGTCTGTGGTTTTACCACCTTACATGTTCCGCAACCCTTTTATGTTTGTCTTCGAAAAAAAGAAAAACGAATAATTTATAGCATCGCACTATAATTAAATTCTCTATATTGACCCATATACGTTTAACATGAGAAAAGGAAGTTTCTTTTAGTATTTCCAAATGTTATTTTTATCGACATACGAAAAACATACCTGGCGACTGAAGTAATGGCTTTGGGAAAATAAAAGGATGTAAATCCGGCTGTTTCTTAACCATTGCCTTTTTTTCTTTCTTCCAATCCTCATTTGTTAACCATGATAAGACAACATACAAAATAACGACCGCCTGTACAGCATAAGCACGTTAATATACCAGTTCTCATTAGATCACAAAAGTTAAGCAACGTTGCCCCTGGTCAGTACCAGATGGGTGACCATGTGGGAATACCAGACGCTGTATGTAGGGGGACGGTGAAACCTCCTTGCATTAAAAACAAAAAATGCCATCTCCTCTGACCTAGATATACATGTGATTGGGGGCAGCTGGGAAATCGGCTTAATCTGTCCAAGTGGTTTGGTTGTTTTGTTTTACAGCATATCAACCCTTTTCGGGTTATTTATGCTTCAAGTTCTTTATTTGTTCAACTATTTATTTATGGTGTTTGGTTTGGTTGTTTTGTAGAGGAAAAATGTATTTGTTTTTGGCTTTGCAGAACATGATTGAGTTTTGCAAAGGGAAAAGAAAGAAAAAAAAACAAAACAATAACATCAATGTTTGGTGCATTTTTGGTCAGAAAACCTGATCTGGTAGCGCGTACTTCCCAGGATGTACCAGAAAGATATACTCAAACACATCGTTGCTAAAAACGGATATAGAACATTCATGGACTTCACAGTGGCATCCAACTTTGTTTCATCGACCGAAAGATACTTTAAAGGTTCTGTTAGAACTCATACATGTATAGTTGTCAAAGTGTGTTCACATACCACGTTGTTAAGCCCGTCTAACACCATTAAAAACTATCAACTCGGATAAATTGTTTAACAAAATTACCCAGCGACTCGTTAAAAATCAAATTCGTGGGTCCCAAGAATCACTAAATTAAAAAGCTATCAACATCAATGTGTATATGATAACATATACATGTTCAGCTCTACTAATTTATGCACTGTTGAGCTATTAACCCAACTTTTATGTGAATTTAAAAGAACTCAAATATATATTTATCATGTGTTTATGTGTCTTTCCTTTTTTCTCCCTCATCCTTATCCGTTCGAACATGTCATTTTTTTTCTTAAATTTACAAATATCTTATATTGGTACTGATATCGATCCCGAACCAGCTTTTGTGACGTTCGACTCGGAATCATTCGGCTGTCCTACGCAGACGGCCGAGTGTTGACGAGCCAAAGCAGCGAGCAGCCGATAACTTTGTTACAAAGTGAAAATAAGTGCTTTCGAAGACGGATTTTTTGTCAGGAAGTTTTTTTGAAGGAAATAAACCCAAAATGAATTACAAACAGCTTTGCACTGCAGTATCATCGCGAGCAAGTAAGAATAAATAATAAAATTTAAAAAATATGTCGTGATAAAAGTAATTTTGGTACGTTTTTTTTTTGTTTCTTCAAAAAAATTCCTTGTAAATAAAAATACAGTATTCATTTTATAGCAGTAACCTCGTTATGTTTTTTTTCCTATTGTTTCTTTCAAAAAAATTAATGTAAATATGTTTAATTTTCTTTGTTTCTTTCTTTAAAAAATTCCTTACCCTAACAAAAAAAAACAAGAAACAAGCTAAACATTATCATAGGACGCAGCACCGTATCAAAAATGTTGTCTGGTACAAATAGGCTCGTCAACTCTCGGGCGTTTGCGTAGAAGAGTCGAACGTCACGAAAATTGGTTCGGGATCGATAAGAGCACCCTTATATTTTCATTCATTTCAATGAAATCTTCTAAATGAATAAATGCAAAAAAAATTTTTTTATTTATATATATATATATATACATACACACATTACCATCAAAACGGGTTACTGTCATTTAAATCAGTAACATAATATTTTGAAATACTGTATAAATAGCTATTAGATTTTTTTTTTTTTTCCTTACGAACAAACTGTTTTAAAGCAAATAGAAAAAAGATTGGAAAAAAAATAAACTATGTTTTCTTTTAATGACAGTTTCTGGGTTAGGGTTAGGGTTGCAGCCGGTCCAAAAATGTTCTTGTGTACTAGTTTTGTTGCTGCCAGAAAATAATTAGTCCTTCGGGAGATAGAAAGTCATTTTTGTTATTAAACGCGATTAATTTCTTTTAAAAGTTATCGGCTGCTTGCTGTAGCCCGATTGCCTAATGCCTGCTGCAACCCGAGACCGGCCCGAACGTTGACGACGGGTTGTTCTCTATAAAGAGAACAAAATATTTCAGATTTGCATTAGATTCTATCCAGCTCAGCTGGAATTAAGCATGATTCCCTGAAGTTCTAATTTCTTCTGGAGACCCCTTAAGCATAAGCTTTAAATTTTTAGACATTTTAGCCATTTTAGACATGTAATGGATTTTGATCAAAATTTTGGAATAAGAATTCTAAACATAAGGTTTGCATTCTATGTTGATTTTAATATTCGTAAGGAGGACATAAAAGTGGTGCAAAACTGTTCAGTTCGAGAAATTCATTTTACCTGTCCTGTTTGATACATGGCTAGACCTTTATCAAAACTTCTTAGAGACGGAGGGTGGGGGGGAGAGGAGGGGGGGGGGGGAGATAAGTAGGGCATGACTCAACGATTGGTTGGTTCCATTCACAACAAACAAAGAGTTAAAACAAAAAAACAAAAATAAATAAATAAAGTAAAAGGAAAATGTCAACGTGGAAAAATACCGCCATTCTTTTTTTCCGGATAACCACGTCCGCCTCAAAAATGAACAAAAAAGGTTGAAGACAGAAAAGACAGGGGTCGGAAACTGTTGGAAGATTTAAAGTTTGTTTGCTTGAGGTTTGGAATAAATGAGCCCCCCCCCCCCCGGATAGTTTTTATTTGGGGTGGGGGGGGTGTATTTTCCAACGATTGCAGAATGCAGAGTATAAATGGATATTTATAACGACAGCTAACAGAACGAAAAAGGGGTAAAAAAAACAAAAAAAAACGAATAGGCAACAAATAAATGTTACCAAAGGCAAGATAAGTGACTTTTCTACTAACCTGGATAAGTTTATTTGTGTTTTAACTTATTTTAAAGCGTTTTTTTTTTGTTCAAAACAAACGTGGTATTCACATGTTCAGTGAGAACGCAAAAAGAAAATGGCTTAAATTAGTTTCGATAATCGCTCAAAAAACGAAAATTAAGCAAAATACTGGTAGAACATTACATTTTCCCACGATTGGTGACATTTGTTGGATGTGTTTCTAACACTGTTTTGTTTATTTTTCTATTTTTCCATCCATCATCACTATTCAATTCCTACAGCAACATACTTCGAAAACGAAGCTGTTAAACCTGACATCGTGATATGGGACAAGAAGGGGAGAGTAACAACCCTAGTTCAAGTCAGTGTCTCTAATGATGCTGGATTAAACAGAGCTGAGAAGGAGAAGATAACTAAATACCAAAGTCTTATGTATGACATGAAAAGAAACTGGAATCGTAGGAAGATCTCCATCATTCCAGTAATTATAGGAGCAACCGGACTAATGAAAAAGAATTTCAAAAACTACCTGGCGAATATACCCGATGGACCAAGTGCAAGAGAGATTTAAAAAAATGGGTATATGTTACGAGACTCAGCAGAGGCGCGAACGGGGTCCAAAAAAAGAACGAGAAAGGGTTTAAAAACATAAATTTGCAACAAGTGAAGTTGACCTACGACGAGAATAGATATTTTTCTACTTACCTATGTAATTTGTTTTTATTTTTACGTATTAGAAATGGGTTTTCATTAGATGTAAAAAAAAATGTCTTGGTTTTTTTCCCAACGTTTTCACAAAAATCAATATGGCCGCTCCAGGTGCATTTGTTAGTAACCCCCCCCCCCCAAATCGGCCATTTTGTTTTCTCAAGTTGCGGTGAGAAAACTATTGATTTCTAATAAATAGCACTTCAAACGGGTTTAAAATACAAACAAATAGCACATGCAAGTTTGAAACTAACTTTTACAGCTTACAGTTACTTTTATTTGTTGTAATTTGTTTTTTTTGCGTTTTTACTCTGCTGAGTCTCGTAAAAGATTCCCATAGCGGGTAAATGTCTGGCAGTCGGTAGGATGCCCCATCCCAATCAAAAAAAACAAAGATAAGAAAATTGAAAAAAGGAAAGAAACGGTTGCTGCCATTTCAGCTGATTCTACAAAAATCCAACAATTGGGTAGAAAAGAGTGGGTTGTTGTGGAATGTTGACGTGTTACGGCCACAAGTACCGGAAAGAAAGGGGGCGTATAGAGTTCGCTGTTGTCCCCCTTTTAATATATATATATATATATATAGTAAAGGATTGCCTCCCCTTTTTGGGGAGGGGTAAGTTTATTGCTTACTGCCTGAGGCACCCCCTACCGGGGAATGTCGACGGGGCTGCCCAGGCAATTTTTAAATGGCCAGAGTGCTCACCTCTCGAGCGCTGGCTTATCTAATCCCACTTTCCCGACCTTGTGTCACATCTTACCTTGTGGGAGGTAGATAAAGAACTATATTAAAGGATTTTTTTTTTAAATACCTATAGAGAAACATTATCACATTTACATGCTTAAACAATTCAAGAATTTCTTTAGAATTATTATTGAGTTATAAGGAGACCCGGCGTTGCCCAGGATGCACATAGCATTGATTGGACGAGAGAGGATGGGGGGGGGGGTGTAAATAGAGTAACATTTATTTCGATAAATTTAGAAACCACCCCTAGGAAAACCCGGCGTTTCCCAGAGACTTAGAGGTGGGGGGGGGTAAACGTCGACGTCGACACATTCTAATTATAGGGTCGGATTCGAGGGGGTAGGACGAACGAAGTAGAATCTCATTTTATTTCGAATGAATTAGCACTATGGTGTGAGAACCTTTATTCATATTGAAGCGGTTAGCTCCCTAATTTTAACGATAAGTTTTTTTTTTGTTTTTTTTTCTAAACGATAACAAGGCAAATTAATCCACCGTATTGATCTGATTTTTTTTTTGCAGATTAAAAAAAAAAAAAAAATTATTTTGCAAAAACTAATTTATTTTATTTTTGCCTTTGGCAATATTCTATATTGGATACGCCATTATTATGTTTAATTTATAACATACTTTAATTTGATTTTTAATAAACACTGATTTTATTATTTGTTTCTCACAAAACAAAAACAAACTTTCCCATTACCCCAACCACTAACCGGGTGGCAACATCTTTAATAATAATAAATAGTTCGATTTTATTGTTTGTTAATATTTACAAAGTTTAGACAAATTACAGCGGTGGATCAATTTGCCCTGTCACCGTTTAGAAAAATCAGAGAGAACTAATCGATAAAATGTGACAGCCATTTTAGGAGCTAACCACTTCAATATAATCAATTATTTACAAAGTTTGAACGTAATTTAACGACTACCTATAAAATAATAATTTTAAAAAAAGAACAGGTTAAACATATGAAGCGATTTTTTTAAAATAAATTATCGAAAAGAAAATGGTCGCGACGGGTAAAAATCCTATTTGTTCATGCAATTACACGTCAACACCCTGGAGAAGAAAAGAAAAGGAATGTTGTATTTCGAAAATGACGACTATTTGGGAAATACCTCCCCCTAAAAAAAAAAAGGGTACCCGTTCTGTCCTAGAAGCAGACCGCCACTTGTGTATATTTTCAGCGGAAATAAAAGTAGGACCCTTATTACCAAAACCACTAATGCCAACACTAACTTATAGGTGTGCTCAATAAACGCGGACAATTATGTCTTTACAAAACGTAGATTAAAAATGCTAAAATATATTTTTCATTTTTTTTCTCTTTTAAACTTTTATTCAACAGTCCCAAAATTCATGTGTAAAAAAAAGGAAGAATGAGATTTATGTCATACAGTACATTTTATTTTGTCATGTGGTTACCTTGCCATAGCGTCTTTAGCTATAAGACATGTTTACTTTCTTAAATAAAGTATGGTGGGCCAAAAGCGTTAAAAAAAAAAAAAAAAAAAAAACATCAGCAGCAGCAAATAGAAAATCTTCACAAAAGACAAACGAAATTAACAGATTATATCCGCGTGTGGCTTCCGTAAACAAAACAATGCTTACAATCTGGACAAACAATATTGAAAAAAAAAATTTTACATATAGAATTATCGACACTTCTGCATTTTAGCCGTCACTTACTGTGATTAGAAATCGTCAACCGGACGTGCCAGACTGAATTTGATTTTCGTTTTAAATTATAAATTTTCCTTTTAAAAGATCACTGTTAACTATTTTGATAAAATTTTAATTCATACAATAAAACAAATCACTGACTATTCATTTTAATGATAAATTTTCATTTTAAAAATCACTGTTGATTATTTCGAGAAAGTTCATACAAAAAAAACACATTTTTGTAAATGTTTACATTAAATAAAATATTTTCATATTCAATAACGATACATTGTTCGCTGTTATTATTGTCATTTTTGGATAAAAGCATCTAATTCTGTTACTTCCGGTTGGTTGTCTGCCCCTGCCTTCAAAAGAGGAAAGCAAATAAAGTCCGAGTGACGGCTAAAATGCAGAAGTGCCGAATTATCAAATGAAAACTGTTGATATTTTTAGCTAAATTTTCTTAACCTTTTTTGAAATTAAACAAATATACCTTTCTATCACATTAATTTATAATTAATTTAAAAATATCTCTTTAAAAAAAAAATAAAATAAAATAAAAGAAAGAAAGCTAAAACGGGAAATTGTCTTTAATACGGAATTAAAGTTTTTAAAAATCATATCGACTTTATTATTTAACAGATTATTATTTGGGAGGCTTATGTATCGTAGGGCCGAAAAAATAAAATTTTTATCTTTAATTTTTAAGAGTCAAATAAGGGGGAGATAACTCAAAGGTTTTCAACCACGGTTTTATTTTGAAATAGATTTTACTATTGTAAAATAAAGTTAAAACAATGTATACGTAAACGGATAATTAAGGAATAAAACAATCACAACGCTTTATGGTATTCGGCACCAATGAAAAATAAAATGATTTATTCAAATAAATTACTTATCAAAAGAAAAAATAGAAAAATACGTAAATGGAAGGGAAAAAAAAAACATGAAACAAGGGAAATAAAGTTTTGTTTTTTTAATAAATGACAGTTTTAGTTTTACACCGGGTAAAATTCAGCAATTTGTTCGAAAATCAAACTGCGATTGCAAGAAGTCTTTTAGTTTGGCATTATCTCTGATAAATATAAAATATCTTGCAAGTTCAGAGTGTTCAAATCTATTCTAGGATCAAACCGTGGTTGAAAACTGAGTTATCTCCCTTTTTTACTCTTCAGAATTAAAGATACGATTTTTTTCGGCCCTACGATACATAAACACTTTATTTCTTATATATATATATATATATATATATATATATATACCTTCATTCTATTCCGTTTCCAATGATACATTTATTTTCAACTTAATTACGAGAAAACGTATTGTATTTTTTACTATGGGGAGAACACAGAGGGAGGGGGGGGGGAGATTCAATGCACGAAACAAAAACTAAACAAAACCTCATGTTACCTTTTAAATTTACAGTAAACATTTAAATAAAAGCGCTTCTTTCATTACTTCATATGGCGAAGGTTTTATTACAATCGGGCAAGTAGTTTATTTTAGCTGGGGTTTTGAAAAAGTCCCTGCGATCCCCAACTTTTTGGCATAGACACTAATTGGGCAGACTTACTAATTTAAGGGTGCTTAAATATACAGATGAGGGCACATATGAGAAACGCAGTTACACAGGTGAAAATCGCAGCTCCAATTAAATTAACCAGAAAACTCTTTGATAGACTTATGTATCAAGGAAAAACAGGTATCTACACTAAAAATTAGCAAAAACTATCGAGTCGAATTTTAATTAAAAATAAAAATCAGTTTTATCGTTTTTTACGACTCCGCCATTGATTCGAGCGAAAAACACCTAAAATTAGGGGACATAACTCAGTCCGTCATATAACAAGTAATAAATTAATGACGGTCGGCAAAATATGATGAAACTTATGTTTATTTTTAATTAAAATTCTACTCGATAATTTTCCATAATTTTTGGTGAGGATACTTATTTTTTGCTTGAACCGTAAGTTTAAACAAGAGTTTTTATTTGGAATTGCGTTTTTCATAGGTGCCGTCAACTGTAGAAGCACCAATTTTTGTTATAGTGATAATACGAGTCAAAAGACAAATATTAAAATATATTCGTAGATCGGAAAAAAGAAAATCCCCCCCCCCCCCAAAAAATGGTGCCATTTTAGATTACAAAAAAAAAAAAAAAAAAAATACAACACTCATTCTGTTCTATGTGGTCAAGAATTGGTTGATCAATAACGCTTTCTCGTCAGGAAGTGGGTGATCATTTTACGTTATATTTATATAGTAAAATACGGCATAATCACGTTGACACACCGGTTCCCGTTACATGACCGAAGTTAAGCAGCGTTGAGCTTGGCTAGTACTAAAATGGGTGACCATTTAGGAATACCAGGTGCTGTATGTGCTCTTGGCTTATCTCGGCAGTGTTTCAGGCGCCCTGGACTTCTTGCCACTGGAATAAAGTGTCGACTCAGGAGAGATGTGGTTGCAGATTGCGCAACCCTTGCTTCACAATCACACGCGCATCCACCATTACAGGGGGTATCCATTGTCTCTGAAGACTGAACGGATGCCATGCATATATAATAAAACTAGCAGGAAAACCCGGCGTTACTCGGGATTATCACTACACGTACTTTTTTTACTATGCGTATAACACCATATTAATTTCTTTGTTTTTACTGCCCCCCCCCCATTCCGTTTCGCCCCCTTATATAGTCGGAAGAGGCTGAAATATTGGAAAACTCTGAGGTACGGATATCGATCCTGAACCAGCTTTCGTGACGTTCGACTCGGAATCGTTCGGCTGTCCTACGCAAACGCTCGAGTGTTGACGAGCCGAAGCAGCGAGCAGCCGATAACTTTGTTACAAAGTGAAAATATGTGCTTTCGAAGACGGATTTTTTGTCAGGAAGTTTTTGATAAAAAATAAACCCAAAATGAATTACAAACAGCTTTGCACTGCAGTATCATCGCGAGCAAGTAAGAATAAATAATAAAATTTTAAAAATATGTCGTGATAAAAGTAATTTTGGATTTTTTTTTTCTTCAAAAAAAATTCCTTGTAAATAAAAATACAGTATTCATTTTATAGCAGTAACCTCGTTATGTTTTTTTTTCCTGTTGTTCCTTTCCAAAAAATGAATGTAAATATGTTTCATTTTCATTGTTGTTTCTTTAAAAAATTCCTTACCCTAACCATAACCCTAACAAAAAAAAAAAACAAAAAAAAAAACAAGCAAAACATTATCATAAGTCGCAGCACCGTATCAAAAATGTCGTCTGGTACAAATCGGCTCGTCAACACTCGGGCGTTTACGTAGAACAGCCGGACGCTTCAGAGTCGAACGTCACGAAAACTGGTTCAGGATCGATAAGAGAACCAACTCGGAATTAGTTTTATACATATGGTTTCAATTTCATTAAAATCGGATAGACGTATTTGAAGGTGGAGGCACGTAGATATTCGGCAAAATGTCACGTAGAGATTAGGGATCACTTTAAGACTAATAGTCTTCTCCTGCGAATCTGATATGATTTAAATTCCATAAAAATAGGATATATTTGAAGTTCTAAGAGAAGTATGCCCTCATGGTCTCCTTAAAGATTCGGGAACGCTTCTTCCATCGTCTTCCCCGGTAAATTTAACATAAGAATACACTTTTAGAGTCTATGTGGATTCGCAGACTTTTCTTTCTACAGCACATCAAAAAAGCACATACATGCATACATACAGTTTTATTTATATAGATACCCCCCATCCCCCATTCTAAATGTTTTCCAGGTAGTTTCAGGGTGTTGATGTAATCGCACATTAAGGAAAAAAAATGGTAAACGTGAAGTTTTGGCCTTTTGGCTGAAGCGCATTTTCATACCGCGTCAAGGATACGTCCTCGGCAATCAGCCCGACAGAATTCTAGTCCATTTGAGTCAGGTGGGCCCTTTTTCTGTCGGACTGAGGTATGGTTCTGTTCAGCTCTAGGAGGTCCATCCTCTTTGAGAAGGGGTTAGTTTATTGCTAATCGCCTGGGGCGCCCCTACCCGGGAATGCCGACGGGGCTGCTCAGGCATTTTTTGAAGGCTAGAGTGCTCCGCTTCTGGAGCAGTGGCTTTTTATTTCAAACCCACCTTCCGACCTTGTGTCACATCTTCCTGCGGTGGGAGGGAAGTAAATACTAGTTTTCCGACGTGATAATTTTATCGGGAAGACGATATGGTATCTCTTTTTTAAGATTGTGACATGCCGAACGTATTGGCGTTAAAATCGCTTTAGTAATACGTATGAAATAGAAGAAAGAAACACTTTTAAACTAGTAAATTAGCAAATATACTACATATTTTCAATATGGCCGGTCTGTAAAACCAGTCTTAGAGATAGTTACATTCTCACGGCCCCTATGCTACAATTGAGCTTCTTTTTCTTTTCTTTTTTTAACTGCATTTATTTTCCGCTCTAAAAGTCAATAAACCTGATAATTATTTATGGTATTATTAAATTTGACTTATAATTAATGGATAGAGTTTTAAAATTTCAAAAAGCTGCCATGTATAGTTAACCATCTTTTTTCTTTCTCTTTTTTTTTTTTTTTTTTTTTGATTGATAGTATCAAAAACTTGTTGAGGCCAAAACAGTCAATTATCAACGGGGGAAAACAAGTCAAACCTTAAAACTGCAAATTAGTTTAAAAGAAAAAAAAAACGCTTTCAATAGAAAAACTAAAGATAATTAAAAAGCGTAATTCTAAAAAGACTAATTTTTAATTCAGAATTTAAAAATATATCAAAGATGATTTTTCTTTAAGTCCGTGTTGCTCTGTCGCTGTTAGTAGCAGGGTTTAAAAAGGAAACGTGCGCGTTTTACCAGAGCAAGTGCTTTAGTTACTAACGAATTACCCCCTTTTTTCACGGGTTTTGCTCCTAAGAAAAATAAATAAAGTGCGTTTTATTAAATAAACACTGAATAATGAAAATAGAATCCCTCACTCACCTGGGATCTGGACGTAAAATGACGAAAAGGCAAATAAATACATAACTGTCATACACCAAAGAAAGGCATCCCTCGTTGCGCGGACCCACGCCATCTTTATTGCGCGCTCGCTCGCTAGTTCGCTCTCTCACTCCCGGTATGACAAAGTAACGGCTGTTTTAGTGTTAAATATAGAAAACAAAATATATAAATAATATTACTACAGAAGAGAAGCGGCGAACAATACGAAAGTAGCGAGACAGAAAGAGTTTGAACGAGATAGATGAACGGAGAGAGTCGAGTGGAGGAAGAAGGAGAAACGCGACTGTTTGCCTTAAGTAGAGGAAGGAGGGGGGGATATTTAAAAATAAAAAAAAGAAGGGGACATAACTCTACGATAGAAACGTGTTCCAACGCATTCTTCCCACGAGGGAAGAGTTAGACAGAAAGCCGGTTTTAAATGTGAAGAAAATCCAGCTCCCCTTCCACCACCCCCCCCCCCTAACAAAAAAGAAACCTCTGGATTGGGACAAAAAATAAAATTGCCTCAGTCTAGAAGGATCTCTCCTTCACTAATCGAGAACAAAAAAGATGAAATTGTATTATCAGAACAGATACTACACTTTGATCCTAGCCAAAAAGGGCAAACCTAAAGCGGCTGGCTTAATGAGGGCTTGAACCTCGGACCAGATGATCGGTCCTAGGAGGCCATCTTCCCAGGCATTACCTCCTCCTTTTATGAGGTTTGTCGCCTGAGGCACCTCTACCGGGAAATGACGACAGGTCCGATCACGGGAAATTTTTCTCCCGTCTAGAGTGACCCCTATTTGAGCGAGCTGGATATTTCCCCGACACGTTAAACTGTTTGGCTAAGATCAAAGTGTAGTACCTGTTCTGTCACTACACTTCAACTGTTTCATCCTCGATCAGTGAAGTAGTGATCCTTCCAGACAATTTAAATTTTTGTCTCAATCCAGAATGCCCTTTTTGGGGGAGCTGGATTTTCCCTTCATTAAAAAAAACGACCTTGTGTCTAACTCTGCCCTCGTGGGGAGACAAATAAATGGGGACTTGATGTCTAACTTTGCTGCAGTGGGAAGCAGGTAAAGAACCGTGGAAATTGTCCCCATTTAACTTGGACAAAGTTAGACGCAAGCTCGTTTTTTTATGTGGGGAAAAATCCAGCTCCGTCAAAAAGGGGGCATTCTGAATTGGGACCAGAGTAAAAATCGCCTCAGTCTAGAAGTATTTCTTCTCCTCTAAACGAGATCAGGACAGATTGATCCTCATCCGAAGGTCGGTAGTCCCTATTTACTGGCCCCCAACCCAACGAGGGCCAGTTGTGATACAAGATTGGTTTAATGTGGGAGATATTCAACTCCTCCAAAACGGGCACTCTGGATTAGGACAAAAGTACAAATCGCCTCAGTCTAGAAGGATTTCTTCTCCTCTAAACAAGGAGGGGGCAGATTGATTCAAGCCGAACAGATTTGATTCCTGCCTGAAGGCGAGGTAGAACCGGAAATCTCATTTTCTTTAACTGGAAAAAAATCATTAATAATTTATAAATCATCATCGTCGTCGTCGTCGTCGTCACCATGATGATGATGATGATGATCATCATCATCATCATCATCATCATCATCATAGTCATCATCATCATCATCGTCGGGTTAATGTCTGCTTTACATGCTGGCATGCGTGGGTGGCTTAAAGAAATTGACTTCCAAACTAGCCTATCTCTGGCCAGGTCTTTATTTATCCCTCTTTCTCTCAAAACTATCTGTATCACTTCTCTCGTGTTTTCCTTGACCTTTTTCTGTGAACTGGACCTGCTACTTTAACTGTTCTACATCTACTAACCCAAGAACTCTCATCCTTCTTTTAAACATGGCCATACAATCGAAGTCTACTCTTTTACACACATCTCTCTACACTGTCCTCTGAGCTCATCAGATCTAAGCCTGTCTTTAACACTCACATTATACATCCATCGTATCATTCTCATGCCATGTCTCTTCATGCAGTGCATGTTGTTCACCCTCACTGGCCAGGTTTTACACTGCGTACACATGTCTGATAGACTCTTGCCTTGGTTGACAGTGGAAACGCTCTGCTGGTTAGTAATGGCAGACAATATGTAACATAACAACAGATTTATAAATCATGATTTTATTTATTAGTTGGGTAAATACGGAGACAAAATGGGTGACATAAATCCAATATTCTTTATTATATTTGCGAGAAAAAAAAATGCTCCAAATTCAAATATTAACGTAATTTATTTGTTAACCAAAATTTGATAACTTTTTAGGAAACGTTCATTACCAAGCATGAAAAGGACTATTAGAAATATAACGGGTTTTCCCTGGAGCCTCTTTGTCACCGTAAAAGCGAAATGGTACACTCTTTTGTTTACTTGATTAAAAATAGACTAAAAAAGATTTATCGGTACCTTTTAATGTGTCATGGTTTGTTTGATACTGGTTTGTTTCATGGTGTGTTTGTTTGTTTCATAGTTTGTTTTATGGTTTGTTTGTTTCATGGTTTGTTTCATGGTGTGTTTGTTTCATGGTTTGTTTCATGGTTTGTTTGTTTCATGGTTTGTTTCATACTGGTTTGTTTCATGGTGTGTTTTATGGTTTGTTTGTTTCATGGTTTGTTTCATGGTGTGTTTGTTTCATGGTTTGTTTGTTTCATGGTTTGTTTGTTTCATGGTTTGATTCATACTGGTTTGTTTCATGGTGTGTTTTATGGGTTGTTTGTTTCATGGTTTGTTTTATGGTGTGTTTGTTTGTTTCATGGTTTGTTTCATGGTTTGTTTGTTTCATGGTTTGTTTGTTTCATGGTTTGTTTGTTTCATGGTTTGTTTCATGGTGTGTTTGTTTCATGGTTTGTTTGTTTCATGGTTTGTTTCATGGTTTGTTTTATGGTTTGTTTGTTTCATGGTGTGTTTTATGGTTTGTTTGTTTCATGGTGTGTTTGTTTGTTTCATGGTGTGTTTGTTTCATGGTTTGTTTCATGGTTTGTTTGTTTCATGGTTTGTTTCATGGTTTGTTTGTTTCATGGTTTGTTTCATGGTTTGTTTGTTTCATGGTGTGTTTGTTTGTTTCATGGTTTGTTTCATGGTTTGTTTGTTTCATGGTTTGTTTGTTTCATGGTTTGTTTGTTTCATGGTTTGTTTCATGGTTTGTTTTATGGTTTGTTTGTTTCATGGTGTGTTTTATGGTTTGTTTGTTTCATGGTGTGTTTGTTTGTTTCATGGTTTGTTTCATGGTTTGTTTGTTTCATGGTTTGTTTCATGGTTTGTTTCATGGTTTGTTTGTTTCATGGTTTGTTTCATGGTTTGTTTCAGGGTGTGTTTGTTTGTTTCATGGTTTGTTTCATGGTTTGTTTGTTTCATGGTTTGTTTCATGGTTTGTTTGTTTCATGGTTTGTTTTATACTAGTGTACACCTTTTGTCAAAAATGATGAAAAAAAAAATTATGCTTCGCCCGTGTTTGCTTTCACTATTTTTTTATTTTACTAACAAGTCACCGCTCATCAAGACCCAAAGGCCATTCGAGGACAAGAGTTAATGGGTTTATGTTAGGTGAAGGGTGAGACAAACACCTTGAGGATTGCAGACGATGGTTCGATCTGGGCAGAACTTGATTATTTAAGCGAACGGCTCGACAAGAATTTGCTAACATTGGATTTGAAAACAACTATGTTGTAATCAACTGGGAAGAATCCCCAAGGTATTGTGTTCCATAGACGAACACTTCTTGGAAAGAAACTCTGTTCATGGAAGTTCAGTTTAGTTCTTGCTACACAGAGGAAGAAAGGACAAGTTTTTACAGTGTTTGTAGCGAGACGAGTTTTTGTTGTGAATGTTTTATGGGGGCATAGATTGGAGCTCAGACGATAGAGTAGAAAAAGACTAGCAACGTCTTTTCTGTGAGAAAGAGGCTGCAGAGAAGAGAAGAGATTGGAGCTCAGTTGAGCACCTTCCATAGAAATAACGATAGAGTAGAGAAAGACTAGCAACGTCTCTTCTGTGAGAGAAAGAGGATGCAGAGAAGAGAAGAGATTGGAGCTCAGTCGAGCACCTTCCATAGAAATAACGATAGAGTAGAGAAAGACTAGCAACGTCTCTTCTGTGAGAGAAAGAGGCTGCAGAGAAGAGAAGAGATTGGAGCTCAGTTGAGCACCTTCCATAGAAATAACGATAGAGTAGAGAAAGACTAGCAACGTCTCTTCTGTGAGAGAAAGAGGATGCAGAGAAGAGAAGATATTGGAGCTCAGTCGAGCACCTTCTATAGAAATAACGATAGAGTAGAGAAAGACTAGCAACGTCTCTTCTGTGAGAAAGGGGCTGCAGAGAAGAGAAGAGATTGGAGCTCAGTCAAGACAATAGAGTAGAGAAAGACTGTTATATTTACAAGTTTATAATAGTTCTTAATACTTGTGTCGAAATCTCTTGGTCGTCGTAGAACCTTCGCTGTTGATCTGAAAACGGGTGGATGTGTCGTTTCTTGATTCGGCGAATTCCAACAGCCCGGAAACTATTCGTACTGCCTTGTGCGTTCCTTCTCGCCGTTATTTGTCGCCGCCTGCAGCTATTTGTACTAACCTTATTGTCTGTCGCAGCTTCGTCGTCGCGACTATTCGTACTACCTTGTTGTCTGTAGCTTGATACTGTGTCGCCTGCTATCCGCTGTCGCTGCCACCATTAGCCTTTGCCGCTGTCATAATCTTCGTTTCTTCTCACGATACTGGTGGTTTCTTCGTGGGCTGAAATCAATCTTTTTCTTCAATAAAGTACAACAAAGCTTTTACTGTTTTTTTTAATTCGAGTGATTTTTTTTATTTACTAGCTAATAGACGACAATGAGCGATCGTTGTTTAAAAGAGAGAGAGAGAGAGAGAGAGGTTACGCTAGTAATTTCTTAACTATTTAGTCGCTTGCACAGGGAGGGAAATTGGAGATTCATTCTGTGGCTCTTATGTTGGGATTCAAAATCCCTTAAGCTTGTAACAGTTACATTTTATCATTCGATGTTCTTTCGTTGGCTTCCAGGCAAGAACTCATCAAATCTCAATTTAGTTTTCTCACAGCGAAAAACTCTGACGTCACGAAACCTCGTGATCACACCAGATGTGACCTAATCTCTGAACTCAAGGTTACATCACTGTCTCCGCAAACCGTTGGAAACACATCGCCCAGCTTTGCACGGGATGACTCCGCCACAAACCGCGCAAGTCAAACCCGATCTCCAATAGATGCGTCCATCCTCATAGCCATTATCCAACAAGACTAGCAACGTCTCTTCTGTGAGAAAGGAGCTGCAGAGAAGAGAAGAGATTGGAGCTCAGTCGAGCACCTTCCATGGAAATAACGATAGAGTAGAGAAAGACTAGCAACGTCTGTTCTGTGAGAAAAGGGGCTGCAGAGAAGAGAAGAGATTGGAGCTCAGTCAACAACAACAACAACAACAACAACCGGGTTTATTTGTTGAATCAGACCACAATAAATCCTCTGATGAGGGTGGGGCCTGATTGTCCAGTCTCGATCGAAGTCTATCCCTCCACTCCCGTCTCTGGTGAGGCCTGACGGAATCCATACCCAAGGATCTCCTATCACGTTCGATCACGTTCTCCCAAGACAACTTGGGTCTGCCAGAGGTGGTCTTCTCTGCTGGCACGTTCAACTGTCGGGCCTTAGCAAACCAGCCATTCCTGCGCTCAACGTGCCCAAACCAACGCAGTCTGTTCTTCTTCAGCTTTCCAAGTTGATCTGCGCAAGCAAAGACCCAAAAGGCATGTTCTGTTCAAGCTTCACCAAACAGATCCATCTGACCTTTGCCTTGTCATTATCGTGCAGTTTCTTTAGTGTGTCGGCACAGACAGACCCGGTTTTGGAGACATACACCAGCACACTTCTGACACATGAGGAGTATATACGACCTCTCGTAGCTGTTGACAGGTGTTTGTTTGTTAGGATTGGTAGCAGCTCTCTAAACTGTCTTCAGGCAGCCTTGCAACGTGTAGCTGCCGTGGGTTCACAGCCTCTATCTGATAACACTATGTCTCCAAGGTAACAGAATTCCGTCACTACTTCAAGCTCGTTGTCACCAGTATCCACCAATATTTCAAGTTTTAGTGAATTTTCTCATTTTTTGGAAACGATGTCATAAATGGCTACCATTTTGAATGTTTACATGAGGCAAAGTAAAGTACTTCAGTATAATCTGCTAAACCACATACTTGGTGACATAAGAAAAAAAGAATTTTGTGATCAAACATGTGACGTACGCAATAAGTGCAAGGGAATTACAGCTAGGTTAAGAGAGGATAACTAGTTTGTGTGTAAGAAGCGTACGACAGATGAAGACGGATGAAAACTCAGATGTGGAGAAAGTATATTTGGATGGCAAAGCGATACTCTTATAGATGACGCACCATGTTTCTGTGATTACGCGTCGTCAACTTTGGGCAGGTTACAGAAGAGCCCGAGAGTTGACGGGGCGAAAACGAGGCGAAAACGAGGCGAAAACTGACAAATAATTAATTGAACACTGGCAGCCGATAAATTACGACAAAGACAACCAAACTAAAATACATATATACAAATAAAGAACGAACAAACCATACCTAAACACCTGTTATCAATTAGATGTTTAAATTCTGGTTCTGTTTTGTCAAAGAAACCATTGTTAATCGAATGTTTTTAAATAAAATGTTTTTTGTCGGTGCATCATAAAGTTTCAAAAGATGATTTTGTTTGATTTGTTAAGCAAATGTTTTGTTTTTAAAAATCTTTTTTCATTTATTTAAAAAAATTTTTTACATTTATTTTTCAAAAAACTCAATTAGTCCTTCGGGAGATTCAACGAGTTGACAGAGATTATAAAAATTCATTTTTTTTTTTTTATTGAACGCGATTAATTTCTTTCAAAAGTTATCGGCTGCTTGGTTAATAGTTTCATCGACTCTCGGGCGATTCCGAGACCTGCCCGAACGTTGACGACGCAAAGTCACGGAAACATGGTGTGTCAGCCATAAGAGTACTGGCGTATCTATTGAGGTTTTGTTACCTGGATGATACCATTGGAGCACAGGGAGGAGCAGGTGCTAGTACGATAGCAAGAGTTAGAAGTCGATGGAGTAAGTTCAAGGAACTTCTGCCATTACTAACCAGCAGAGCGTTACCACTGTCGATCAATGGAAGTCATGTGTATGCAGTGTGATGATGTAAACTAGCTAGTGAGAGTTGAGGATATGCGTTGCATGGATGGAAATGATATGAGAATGATATGATGAATGTGTAATGTGAGTCTTAAAGACAGGCTTCGTTCTGATGAGCTCAGAGGAAGATTACATCTGAGCAGTATAGGTAAATGTGTGCAAAACTGGAGACTTTGTTGGTTTGGCCACATTGAAAGAATGGATGCAAGGTTTTGGGGTAGTAGATGTAGAGAAGTTGAGGTAACATGATCAGTTAGCAGGGGGAAGGTCAAGGAAAACATCGGAAGAAGTGGTAAGGAAGGACTTGAGAGAAAGAGGGATAAATTAAGGTTAGTTTGGAAGTCAATTTCTAAAAGCCGTCGAATACATGCCAGCATGTAAAACGGATGTTAAACCGATGATGATAGTGATGATGATGATGATGATGATGATGATGATGATGATGATGATGATGATGATGATGACGACGACGATGATGATGATGATGACGACGATGACGACGATCATGATGACAATGATGATGATCATGATGATGATGATGTTGATAACGACAACGATGATGATGACGATGACGATGATGTCGCTGATGATTATGATAATGATGATGACGATGATGATGGCAACAGTGACAATGATGATGATGATGATGACGACGACGATGGCGACAGCGACAATGATGATGATGATGATGACAATGACGATGATGACGATGACGATGATGATGATGATGATGATGATGATGATGATGATGATGATGATGATGATGATGATGATGATGATGATGATTGCAAGTTAAATTTGGCCAAATGTTTTTTCAGCCCAGTAAATAGTCACACTTGTCTGCCATTTCAGATAGCTGCTCTAATTTCATGAGAAAGACCAAAAATATATCATCCATCAAGATGCAGTGGGTGACAAATGGTACAGAGATGATGCTGGAAATGTTTCGTTGTGTGGCTCTGCAAAAAGATGAGCTTTGAAACAACATTATATAACGCATTTTCAATGATGATTTCTTTTGGGATGCTGACAAACTATTCATATTTCTGCGGGAATGATAGCAGGGGTCCATTCCTAAAATCAAGAATGGCAAGGCAGCTTGTCTTTCCTGTATTGTTGCAGAGATGTTGAAAGCGTCTGCAATGGTTGGTGTTAGGGTTAAGGTTAGGGTTAAGAGTTAGGGTTAGGGTTAGAGTTAGAGTTAAAAGTTGAGGTTGGGGTTAGGGTTAGAGTTAGGGTTAGAGTTGCGGTTAGAGTTGGGGTTAGGGTTAGGGTTAGAGTTGGGGTTAGAGTTAGGGTTAGGGTTAGTGTGGAATGGCTGGTGTTACTTTCGGATAAGGGGGTTAGGTTAGGGTTAGAGTTGGGGTTAGAGTTGGGGTTAGGGTTAGAGTTAGGGTTAGGGTTGCGGTTAGAGTTGGGGTTAGGGTTAGGGTTAGAGTTGGGGTTAGAGTTAGGGTTAGGGTTAGTGTGGAATGGCTGGTGTTACTTTCGGATAAGGGGGTTAGGTTAGGGTTAGGGTTAGGGTTAGAGTTAGAGTTGGGGTTAGGGTTAGAGTTAAGGTTAAGGTTGCGGTTAGAGTTGGGGTTAGGGTTAGGGTTAGAGTTGGGGTTAGAGTTAGGGTTAGGGTTAGTGTGGAATGGCTGGTGTTACTTTCGGATAAGGGGGTTGGGTTAGGGTTAGGGTTAGGGTTAGAGTTAGAGTTGGGGTTAGGGTTAGAGTTAAGGTTAAGGTTGCGGTTAGAGTTGGGGTTAGGGTTAGGGTTAGAGTTGGGGTTAGAGTTAGGGTTAGGGTTAGTGTGGAATGGCTGGTGTTACTTTCGGATTAGGGGGTAAGGTTAGGGTTAGAGTTAGGGTTAGGGTTAGAGTTGGGGTTAGGGTTAGAGTTAGGGTTAGGGTTGCGGTTAGAGTTGGGGTTAGGGTTAGGGTTAGAGTTGGGGTTAGAGTTAGGGTTAGTGTGGAATGGCTGGTGTTACTTTCGGATTAGGGGGTTAGGTTAGGGTTAGAGTTGGGGTTAGGGTTAGTGTGGAATGGCGTCTGTTACTTTAGGATTAGGGGTTAGTGTTAGGGTTAGGGTTTAATGGCTGATGTTAGGGTTAGTGTCTGATCAAAAATGGCGATATTCCATCAGACTGGGAGGACAGTTTAAGTGTCAACCTATATAAGGGAAAGAGGCAGCAGCTATCGCCGACTGAAACTGCTTGATCAGATCATAAAGGTTGTGGAGAGAGCGATAGGGAAGTATCGCAATTAATGACATGCAGTTTAGCTTCATGCCCGGGCGTGGAACAACGGATGCTATTTTCATTCTGAGACAAAAAGTTATTCTTTGCTTTTGGTGACCTGTTTGTTGAGCTGTAGTTCGATAAGCAATGAGAAGATTTAGAGTTGATGGGTGGGTCGTGCATCTTGTCTAATCTTTGTACGGCAACGCTCGGAACAGGGTTCATGTCAACAACCTTTTTAGTGATCAGTTTGTGGTAATCGTTTGCTATTCAGTCCCTGCTCTTCATCATTGTGCTTGATGTATTATCCGAAAAAGTAAGAGTTGAGGATATGTGTTGCATGGAGAGAAATGATATGAGAATCATACGATGGATGTGTAATATGAGTCTTAAAGACAGGCTTAGATCGGATGAATAAAATAATATTTATAGAAAAGACTGAGACTAGCAACATCACGTCTGTGATAGAGAGGATGTAGAGAAGACGAAAGGGTGGGGGACTAATCAAATTACAGACACGTTTCTGCACCTTATTAAGAACCCTCAAATGGGACAGATTCACCAGCCCAGATATAACAACAGTACTCCTTATTTTTTATGATGATGATGATGATGATGACGATGATGATGATAATGATGATGATGGCGACAGAGACAATAATGATGATGATGATGACGACGACGACGACGACAATGACGACGATGATGATGATGATGATGATAGTGACGATGATGATGCTCATGACGATGGCAATGATGATGATGATGATGATGATGATGATGATCATGATGGCGCTGACAATGATGATGATGGCAAGTTAAATTGGCCAAATGTTTTTTCAGCCCAGTTAATAGTCACACTTGTCTGCCATTTCAGATAGCTGCTCTAATTTCATGAGAAAGACCAAAAATATATCATCCATCAAGATTCAGTGGGTGACAAATGGTACAGGGATGATGCTGGAAATGTTTCGTTGTGTGTACTCCCTATTTTTTATTATATATATTATTAAGAACCCTCAAATGGGACAGATTCACCAGCCCAGATATGACAACAGTACTCCCTATTTTTTATTATATATATTTTTACCAATATTTCTTTTAATTTTAAAAAAAAACTCTGCAAAATGTGTATTCTGATTCACTGGACGATAATTAGTATTGATTTTATTTTAATCTTTAATTATTTTTTTGTTATTTATTTTAATATATATAATATATTAAATATATATATATTATTTAATTCTATCAATGTAGCACATTTTTTTAAAACGTTATTTATTCAAGGGGGAGAACTCTTACTTGGGTTATTTCCCTTACTCTAGACAATTTTCCACAACGGTTACAAGTCAAAACGTCACCAAGTGAAAACGTCACCAAATTCTTTAAGTGATATTTATCGTCAAATAATTTGTTACTTGTACCAGTGGTTCTACTTTTGTAATAATGAAAAGGTTTTCAAAAATATGAAGCTTTTATTAATAATAAAATATAAAAAATATATTTTTAAATAGCCGGCATGTAGATCCGAGATGCTTTTCGAAGCAAACTTAAATCACCGTTATCATATTCGACCCACATTGCAAACAATATTCTTATTATAATATTTTATAAGTTTGGTGACGAGTGAAAAAAAAAAACCCCAGAAGTGGTGCGGCTAGCTGTCGAGAGGGGGTCTCCGACGCCGGAACGGGGGCCAAAAAATTTGGTGACGTTTTGACTTGTCCCCCCCCCCCCACAACAATTAACGACATTTATTTCTTCTTTAAATTTAAGTTACGCATTACAACTTCATGTTTCTAACTTTCTTCTGTCTTCATAAAAAAAACAACGTCTTTCTTAGTCTTGTATCATCCTCTACTCTATAATAAAGAACAATGTGTGCTTATTTGTAAATATATTTCCGTCCTGTCACACAAAAGTCTGCCCGACGAATAAGAGAATGGAAACGCAAATCTATTTCTGTAATGAGACGTTTTCTTTCTTTTTCTTCCTTTCTGCTTTCGATACCCGTTTATACGTGTTGGATTGACAACTGAATATAGTTCCACTCAACCAAGTGGTGATGAGGCCATCGACCTGATCACCGCACTACGTGATAATTACTGCGCTGCAGAGGTATCATGTGACATGAAAATTAGGCGCCAAATTTGTTCTTTCAAAATTGTATCTTCAGTCCGAGAATAAAAGTTGTGCAATACGCACGTATTATTGTTACCCCATTCTATTCTTGTCTTTTCTTCTATGTCTTCGTGACTCATAGTCTATCACGATGTTACGCTCTACCCCTCAAAGCTTAACAATACGTTTTTTTATTTTTTTACAGTTTGCATGTCATTTAAAAAAAATCTCTAGCCGACCCCCCACTTACCTCCCAATAATCAAAAGCATAACAATACGTTTTTTTAATTTTTTTACAGTTTGCATGTCATTTTAAAAAAAATCTCTAGCCGACCCCCCCCCCCCCCACTTACCTCCCAATAATCAAAAGCATAAAACCAAACGAAGCAAAGTCAACGGTTGGTGTTTTCATAAACCGTATTCACAAGACATCACATTCTGTCTATTCCATTCATCATTTTCAATCCTCTCATAGCATTCTTTGTCATTCTACTGGCAATTAACTCATCTTATTAATCCTTTTCTGTCGCTCTATATGCCCACATGTTGTCTGTACATCTCATATAGAGCAACAGAATGGACCCCGAGGCAATGGAAAATACCTAGAGGAAGGGCAAAAACCTAGAGGAAGGGCAAAAACCCGGTGGAGAGATGACCTCGATAGGCAACTAGGTTCTACTTGGCAACGCCTGGCCAGGAATAACACAAGGTGGAAAAAAACCAGGGAGGGATTCCTTCACCAGGAGAGAAATAAAAAGACCATGGTGATGATGATGATGATGATGATGATGATGCTGATGATTACGATGACGACGACAATGGTGATGTCGACGACAATGGTGACGACGACGATGATGATGATGATTATGACGATGATGATAATGATGACGATGACGAAAACGGTGGTGATGATGATGACGATGCTGCTGCTGCTGCTGCTGATGATGATGATGATGACGACGATGGTGATGTCGACGACGCTGATGACGACGACGACGACGACGACGACGACGACGATGATGATGATGATGATGATGATGATGATGATGATGATGAATCCTTATCCTCGAGTGGCTTTTAGCCTTATAAGTGGTGATAAAACAAAATCTTGTAGAATTAATGAAGAGAATATTTGTAGCAACGGTGGCGCAATAAACTTGTTCTAAATGTAAAAATATAGAATGTTTGCTTCTATTCTAGTTTTCGTCCGCATGAAGTAAATTCCAATATTTACACATTTTAGAAAAATATTTTATCAAATTTGTCTGAATTATTACAATTTTTCGATTTTTGGTCGTTTTAAACTGCAATTACTGGTGAGACTGAATAACGGCGAACGGTTAATATGATCGTCTGAAAAAGATAAAAATTTTTTTATGTTTCTGAATTTTTGAGACGAGGATTAATAATTTGTATGATTAGGATTATTCGGATTATTGTTTTCATCTTGAGTGTTCTCTTTATATACATATATATATATACATATATATATATATATATATATATATATATATATATATATATATATATATATATATATATATATATGTGTGTGTGTGTGTGCGTGTATATATATATATATATATATATATATATATATATATATATATATATATATATATATATATATATATATGTGTGTGTATATATACACACACACACACTTTTTATAAACCCGGTTTAAATTGTTTGGATTACTACCCTGTGGATGTTTTACCTGGATTATATATATATATATATATATATAACTTTTTTTCGTAACTTGTTTTGAATCCTACGCTCCTAATAAACATTGAATCACGGGACTTGTATAAAGATATTTATAATTTTTTTAATATTTTTTAATTTTTTCCAATTTTAAATCTCAACTGTTACATTTCATCCTCCTTTTTTTCAAACCTTATTAAACCTCCCTAACACAAATGTTAAACAAATATACAAAACACTCGAAAACAAATAACGTATCCCAACGAGAGTGATGTGAATTCACATTTCTATAACAGGTGACAACATAAGCTGAAGAGAGCCGGATGCTTAAGTCCTTCTGAGCTTGAAACCGACGGTACTAATGTTCTACTCATTACTAAAAAGGTAAAAAGAAAAAAATGTTTATATTTGTTCCTCTTTATTAACGTTGTTTCTTATCTTATTTATTTTATTTAACCGAAAACAAAAAACAAAATCCGTTGTAAAACAAAAGAATGTATATTCAAGGGCGAGAACTCGTGTCCTGGGTTATTTCCCTTAGATCGAACCGCGTGAAAATTGTCACAGTAAATAACCGCACAAGGAAATACAGCAGGAAGTATTACAGAATACTGGCAGAAGTTTTTTTGTGTTTTTTTAATTACAAAAATAACACACTTTAACTAGATGGTTCATCATTTAGCAAGGCCACAAGCTGCTCGAGGATAAAGGTTAATTAGATGGAACGGTTGTCAGTTGAGGGATGAATATCGGGAATGATTGGAGTAGATTGGAGTGGACCAATTTTGAATACTCGCCGGAACGGTTCATAGCAGGAATCTGTTGACATTAGATTTGAAGACGACCATGTTGTAATATGCAGGAAAGCAGTTCCGTCGCAATGCGTTCCACGGATGGGAAACCATTTTCGTGGAAGTTTTGTCTGACGCTCGGCACTTGGAAGAAGAAAATAACTTTTTTTATTATTATTTCGTTTTAATAAAAAGACGAGTTCTTGCTGTGAATGTTTTATGAGGAGGAACCAGAGATTAGAGCTCAGTCGAGCACCTTCTATTGAAATAAAGATATATATATATATATATATATATATATATATATATATATATATATATATATATATTATAATATAAAATGAAGTAATAAAATAAGGTGTCAATCAAATTTTATTAGAATTTAATTTCACGTATATGGACTGCTGTTTATAACTTGGAGTAATGTCTTTCCTGATTATGTTTCTCAATTTGTATGACCTGGATAGATTGTATGGATTCAACAAAAAGTATGTTTTTGGGTTGATATGTTTGATGTTATGTATTTTTATGTATTTGTGTATATAATTTTATTTATTTTCAAAGCGTAATTTTATTACCTGTAGTAGTATAACTGCGGTAATGGTCCTCTGAAGAGAAGAATTATCTTTGAAAACTCATGAGCTAAGGACTTAAGGGTGCTTTGCTTGAACTTTGAATTCTAATAAAATTTGATTGACACCTTATTTTATTACTTCATTTTATATTATAATATTAATGCTCTATCCAGTATATTGAGCTTTAGTTTTTATCCGGATGTTTCACTAATTATAAGATATTAGTTGACGCTTATATCTTTTGTTGGATTGCTTCATATATAATGATATATATATATATATATATATATATATATATATATATATATATATATATATATATATATATATATATATATATATATATATCATTATATATATATCATTATATATATATATAATGATATATATATATATAATGATATATATATATAATGATATATATATATATATATATATATATATAATGATATATATATATATATATAATGACATATATATATATATATATATATAATGATATATATATAAATAAATAAATAAATATATATATATATATATATATATATATATATAGAGAGAGAGAGAGAGAGAGAGAGAGAGAGCATCAACGTCGGTGAGAAAGCGAATGTAAGGAACAGAAGAAATCATATCCCACTAGATGTGAAAATCTAGTTTTTTTTAAATGGAAATCGCTCCAGACAAGGCATGAAGCCACTTGATGTAAAAAGCTAATAAGAACAAATATGATTATCGCAAAGACAGGAGATGCCTAGTCGGCCTTAGTCTTGAAAAGACCAAGGCTATAGGTTGGAGGAAAACAGTCAGCAGGAAGTTCTTGGAAAGAAGCTACTGAAATAGGAATGAGGTATCAAAACAGCGAATTGATGGAGACCACTAGACCAACGAGTCAAACGAGCTGGAACAAAAGAAGCGGGGAATAGATCACATGATTCTGAAGAACACATGCCATGATAGTATTTATAGAAAAGACTGAGACTAGCAACATATTCTAATCATCAAATGTTTAAACAAGGAATAAATATGAGAATGCACTTTAATCCATGGGTTTTCAAAGAACTTACTCTTATCATCAGAAGGAGAAAAACAATTATTTACAAATTATTGGTAAGTATTAATTTGAAAACTCTACAAAACAATTTTGTGTCAAGTTTGAAGCAAAAATAACCAATTTTTTTTTCAATAATGAACAGAAAGTCATTGTAGTCATGAATGTTTTTTTTTCTTTTTTTCATATTTCTTTTTTATTTTCATTGTTTTTATCGTTTTTCTTTTTTTCTTTTTCTTTTTTTCTTTTTTCTTTCTTTTTCTTCTTTCTTTTTTTAATTTGTTTGTTTTTATCCTTTTTCTTTCTTTTTTTTCTTTTTCTGTAATTTTTCTTTTTTCTTTTTTTCCTTTTTACTTTGTTTTTATCGTGTTTCTTTTTTTCTTTTTCTTTTTTCTTTCTTTTTCTTTTTTCTTTTTTTCTTTCTTTTTTGTTTTTATCCTTTTTCTTTCTTTTTTTTCTTTTTCTGTCATTTTTCTTTTTTCTTTTTTTCCTTTTTTACTTTGTTTTTATCGTGTTTCTTTTTCTTTTTTTCTTTTTTCATTTTCTTTTTCTTTTTTCTTTTTTATTTTCATCTTTCTTTTTTATTTTCTTTGTCTATCGTTTTTCTTTTTTTTGTCTTTTTTTCTTTTTTTTCTTCTTTTTTCTTTTTTCTTTCTTTGTCTTTATTGTTTTTCTTTTTCTTTTTTCTCTTTATATTCAACTCAACCTTTAATTGAGTACACCATATTTAAATCATATGCCAAGGAAGTTATCTCGTGGCATTATCATTCTACATATCTTCTAATGTTTCATAGACTTTTGACTTTTGAATCTTTCATGAATTCTTTTGGAATCCAATACCCAACACTTTATAATAAAATCCAATTCTTTCAACAACTTTACTTTCATGAACGGCTTCCACCCTGTCTTTGCCCCTCTTTTCATGAAATTAAATAAAACTAAATATAGTTCACATTAACCCCTCTTTTTATTTTGGAACATAGCAACTATGTTCCAAAATTCATAATGATCGGTTAATTAGTTTAGCAGTGAATTTTGTACATAAAAATATATACAAATATCCACATACCTAACTTTATAGAAAAGAGGACTCGGTATTATAATCATAAATGCATTTCGAATGACAGAAAATACAGGTTTAGAACATGATTATCGAACCATTAATGGTATCTCAAAGAAAGCAGAAGCGCCAAAAAACCCTCTCAAACAAAGGGCTTGACACCCATTGGCAGCTGGAAATAATAGCCCGGGAAGGAGTAATAAAACCAACGAATCTGATTGGTTAGTTAGCTAGAGTAAACACTACTTTGATATAATAACAATCGTTAACAAAAAATCTGCGCATTTAGCCTGATGATTTCCTTCAGGAATGAGACATGAACGTTTCTGTATAGCTTACTTGCCATAAATATATTTTATACTACTAACTTTATATAGAGATAGATGACTCTAGAAGATTTTGTTGGTAAGAGAAAAGAAGATTCGAAGCAGTAAACATTGATTAATGTTTTTAATCCCGCATTAAAAACAGCAGCAGCAAATCTGATTTACAAGAAGAAGAAACCTTTCCAATTAAGATGATAAGAAAATGGCAGACGTCACAAATGTCGAAAGTTACTTTTTACCACAAAGAATAATTAATGTAATTTTGTGACATTATAAAAGAGATTTTATACAGGGAAACTGTTTCACTGACTTTATTCGTTGAGACACAATAATATGATCTACACAATAATACGCTAAGGCGTTTTATATTCGTACGTACGTTATCACCTTTCACACACGTTAAAAAAATGAAATCGTCCGATCAGCAAAGATGATGATTGGTGATTTAATCTGATGTCACTAAGGTGAAAAAAAATCCGATTTTACCCATTTTTAAAATGAATTGTTCCAAAATCAAATCACTACGTTTCGGCCGATGTAACCTCCGACCTTCTTCATGTGTACTTGATCTTCGGCTTCTAAAATATTGATCAGCAGCATTGTTTAGCCGGCTTATCATGCTTTTCTCTCAAGGATAATGGTGGACACTCCGGGCACATATTTAGATTGTGCGGAGGGTCAATCAAGTTGATCCTTTGTTAGAAAGACCAGTGAGTCCATTCATTTTTACTATGGAATTTTTTAGATGAGGGTTGATAATTAGTAGAATTTGGTATATTCGCACTACTGTTCTCATCTTGGGTGTTTTTATCACAACGTTTCGGCCGATGTAACCTCCGACCTTTTTCAGGTGTACTTTGTCGAACTCGGGACTCTTTCTGTCGAACTCGGGAATCTGGACGGAATTTCGAACGGAACCCTTTATTAAATCCACGGGGTAGCATGCTCTCGTTCCATTTGCCATGACTGGGAAGAAGTCTTCTGTAATTCGCAATTCTTCGTATCGCACTGAGGATTGAACCTTCAACCTTCAGATGACTGTCACTTAGAACTGAATTATGCTTAGGACTATATTGCGGACAATTCTAGCATGAATTTTGGGAGCCTTAAACCTATTCTTGTTTTTTGATTGAACTACTTATCACTATAGATCACTACTTATCTATTATTTATAATTAATGGTTCCCATATTGTATTGAATTCTATACTAGGTCTGCTTAGTAAGTCATTGTCGCCTAACAAATGTGCTGCTTCTTTGAGTCGTTTTACTCTCCACCAAGATGAGAACAGTAGTCCGAATATACCAAATTCTACGAATTATCAACCCTCATCTAAAAAATTACGAAACAAAATATTTATTGTTTTCAAAAAGAATTAAATTGCTACAATTTTAAATAAATAAATAAATAAATAAAATAAATAAAGAAGAAAAATATTGGTTTTATTTATTTAAAGAATATTTAGCCGATAAAAAAAATAGTTGTACGGAAGAAGAAAGAGTCATTTTTTTTTTAAAATAACATTGATCCAAGAGACATTCGAAGAAAACTATGGACTGTGATCATGGCCATCCCTACTACAGGCCAGGCAATCGTGCAACTGGTGTCTTTTACTGGGGGCCATGTGAATTTTCTTAAATATTCGATATAGAAGTTGCAAACAAAGGTAAAATTCCTCTGTGAGATTAGTTTGATGTTTTTATGTGTTTTACATACCAAATAATAAGAACCACAATGAGCTAATTGATAAATTTTACAATTGACAAATTCCTATAAATGAAGAGACCGGTAATTTTGAATAAACAAAGGCAAATGCATATTTCAATGAAGAATTTGTATTTCAATGTTGGATTTTTTTTAGAGATTTTGTACTTATGTCAAAAGATCATTACTTGTATATTGTGGTTAAAAAGAAAAAAGGATCCGCACCAGTTGATGATATAGTTTGCAACTTCTATATCGAATATTTAAGAAAATTCACATGGCCCCCAGTAAAAGACCCCAGTTGCACAATTGCCTGGCCTGTAGTAGGGATGGCCATGACTGTGATACAATTATATATAAAGAAAAAAAAAATGATTCCCCTCAGCAAACATCCTAAAGTAATGAACAAAATATATCTAACGGAAGAAAGAGGAACACTATCAATAAAAATTTTAAGTGTAGACATGAAAATAAATGTTTACTTAGCGCATAAAAAAACCCAAAAATAATTGACTTATAATTGACTGTGATTTGATTATATATAAGGGGTCGGGATTTCTTGATATTGAAATAAACAATGTCTAAGTGACGAATAAGGGATTTATTAATTATTTATTGAATTATTAATCTCATAGTTTACTTTTTCACCGAATCGATCAGTGTAATATATTTGTTTCTTATTTTTTATTTGTGCTTGATTAAAACTTTATTATTTCAAAATCGATATTATTTTTAACAGTAACTTATACACATTGATTTAGAAAGCACCATGGAATTTCCACGGGTCCCGCTAGTCTACATAATAATACGCTAAGGCAATTTTATGTTTGTACGTACGTTATCACCCTCCACCCCTTTTTTTTAAATGGGAGACTTGAACTAAACTACACTTTCTTGACCTTCGGGCGAGGATCAAAGTGCAGTAAGGACACCAGTCATTCTTCAAAACTCCATTCCCGTTTTCTTTTTTCTTCCACTTAGATCCCACTCACATTTAGAGATTGACCTGCTTGTTTTCGCTTCTGAATAAGCCGAAAAACAGTGGGCGGTTTATTATTTACAAAGGATGGGGGCGGATCTACTAATCGTTTTTTTTGTTGTTTTTCTCCCCTCCCACATTTTACTCCAATCTTACTCCAATCTATCGTAAATCGGTGGTGTCTGTTTGTCTGTCAGAGGATGCAATTGAAAACAAAGCTTTATACCAAGATCAAACACAACTTTTCTCAATGAAAATTTACAAGGAATAAAATCCTCTTCTTTTTTCTTTGCATTAGTCCCGAACTAAGGTTAGGGTTAGGGATAGAGTTAGAGTTAGGGTTAGGGTTAGGATTAGAGTTAGGGTTAGAGTTAGGGTTAGGGTTAGGGTTAGAGTTAGGGTTAGAGTTAGGGTTAGGGTTAGGGTTAGAGTTAGGGTTAGAGTTAGGGTTAGGGTTAGGGTTAGAGTTAGAGTTAGGGTTAGAGTTAGGGTTAGAGTTAGGGTTAGGGTTAGAGTTAGGGTTAGGGTTAGGGTTAGAGTTAGGGTTAGGGTTAGGGTTAGGGTTAGAGTTAGGGTTAGGGTTAGGATTAGGGTTAGGGTTAGAGTTAGGGTTAGGGTTAGGGTTAGAGTTAGGGTTAGGGTTAGCTACAACAGAGTCCACAATAATGGATTTTTTGTCTCTACTTGACACGATCGCGGGCTTCGTCTGGATGAAGTCCAGTTTTACAGAGATCATTGTGATGGTGTCGTCGTCGACCCTCAACACATGTTCAAAATATCTGAGCCGCCATTCCCTCATCTTACCCTCTTTCGGCGCAATACCATAACACCTTCGGATGTCATAATTACAAATGTGGTCGAGCACAGTGTAATTCCTGAGATCCAGCGGAGCATTTTGGTTTCCATAATCGCGTATCTTTGCGCCGCCTTCCTCGTCGGCAAGAACTCGAATCTGTACAAAGTGACGAGTATTACAATAGTCCGGTAGATCTTCGTCTTTAAATGGTCGCTGATCTTGCAGTCACAGAGGATGTCGGTGGTGATGCGCAATTTGAACCATATCGCATGCTACCCTTACTGCTGGGCGTTGAGTTGAGATATTGGTATTCATTTGCTATTAGATAGGTTTACAATAATATCATGAGGTCGGCATTCATGCCGGACATCCATTAACAACACAACGCTTCTTTCCTTGGATCGCTTGCTTTTGGAATTCCATTCCTGCTCCCTGTTTCCCTGACTATACCAACATGCAGAAATTTAAGTGTAATGTGAACAAACATCTCGCTTCACAACTCCTCACTTAAGGTACCCCTATAAATCTGGCCCCTAATTCACAGTAGCCCCTTACTTCTCAGGGGCAATATGGCCCGTTGTTTGGGGTGAATAAAAGTTAAAAAATGAATTATAAAAAGAATCCTACCATCCTGGTTGCCAGCATTGGAACACCTTTCAGGTGTATGGTATCTTTTTGAAGATAAGTATTTGTATAGTCTATGCTGATCTATTAACTGGATCAGTCATGCCCTTCCCAGATAATAAAAGTTTAAAAATAAAAAGACAATCTGCTGACATATTGACAGTGTATTTGAATGCGTGTGCGTGTGCGTGTGCGTGTGTGTGTGTGTGCTTATCAAGCTGCGTCTCTTGACTGCTGATTATTGAATTTGGATAGTATCAGGAGAAGCTACTTCCGCCCACTGTATATTTTGTTATTCCCACCAATATTGTTTTTTGTATTCAGTTCCAGTAATAAATTTGATCATCGCACATGCGTAGGTTTTTTTTATGTCCTCTATTTGTGTAATTTCTCGCTTTCCAATCATCCTAAAATGAATGAAGCAGTGGGTTGTTCAACTAATCTCAACTCAACAGGTTATGGGTCCAGCAGTGGGTTATTCAACTAACCTCAACTCAACAGGTTATGGGTCCAGCAGTGGGTTATTCAACTAACCTCAACTCAACAGGTTATGGGTCCAGCAGTGGGTTATTCAACTAACCTCAACCCAACAGGTTATGGGTCCAGCAGTGGGTTATTCAACTAACCTCAACTCAACAGGTTATGGGTCCAGCAGTGGGTTATTCAACTAACCTCAACTCAACAGGTTATGGGTCCAGCAGTGGGTTATTCAACTAACCTCAACTCAACAGGTTATGGGTCCAGCAGTGGGTTATTCAACTAACCTCAACTCAACAGGTTATGGACCCAGTAGCGGATTATTCAATTAACCTCAACTCAACACAATCTTTCATTTTATTTTATTTTATTTCATTCATAACTTGAAAAAAAATATAGAGAGAGAAATTAAAAAAAGAAGCAGAATAAACATGGTAACATGGGGTTCAGGGCTTGGAGCAGAAGTACCTCATTCATTCCCAGTCAACACCAGGAGTTTCTGCTAGTGTTAGTAAATGAATAAAAATAAATAAATTAGGGTTGCCAACCTAATTAGCTTCCCTCTAGTAAGACATTCACAGCAAGAACTCGACTTATTACCACAACTGCAAAGAATTTTCCTTTCTTCCTCCATGTACTTAAAATCAAACGATATTTCTATGAACAGAGTTACTTTACAAGAATCTGTGGAACACGTTATCACGGGATTGCTTCCCTGCGGGCTACAACATGGTCGTCTTCAAATCAAATTTCAACAAATACTTATCATAAACCATCCTCATAAGTCATCAAATTTTGCTAATTCCATTCATCGTTTTCAATCCTTTCATAATATTCTTCATCATTCAACTGACAATCTATCCATTTCATTAATCCTTTTATCCTCGAGTGACTTTTAGCCATGATAAGTGGCGAAAAAGTCAGTCTTATTCGTTTCTGATCATAGTTTATATATTTAGAGCGAAATCTTGAACGATTTATTGACCGAGGGAAAGAATTGTATAGGATTGAAGACGAGCCAAGTGGAAGAGCCGAGGGTGACACTCGGAGACTTGGAGGACTACGCCCCGTTTCCCGTCCTAATCCATCGGATAATAAGTTGATCCAGTAGCGCAAGACTATTTCGGAAACGTCTGCCTCGTATTTCAGGTTTTTTGAAAAAAAAAATTTTGTCTTTTGTTTTTGTTTTTTGTTTGTTGTTGTTGTTGTTCTTCTTCTTCTTCTTCTTCTTCTTCTTCTTCTTCTTCTTCTAATGTTTCAAGATGCAATGAATTATTTATTTATGTCCATCGAGATTTGTACGAATTTGTAGATTTGAGGCGAGTTTGTAGCTTTATGTTGTTGTAGAGTTGCCAAAAAAGCCATTGCCTATTAAAACGATCAGATCTGAATCACAACCGAGAGAGAGAGAGAGAGAGAGAGAGAGAGAGAGAGAGAGAGAGAGAGATGTATATATATATATATATATATATAGAGAGAGAGAGAGAGAGAGAGATAAAGATAGAGGGTGAGAGAGGGGGAGAGAGAGAAAGATTTATATATATATATATAGATATATATATATATATATATATATAGAGAGAGAGAGAGAGAGAGAGAGAGAGAGAGAGACATACAGATAGATAGATAGATAGATAGATAGATAGATAGATAGATAGATAGATAGATAGATAGATAGATAGACATACAGATAGAGACAGAAGGAGTAAGAAAGAGAGAGAGATTAAGAGAGAGGGGGGAGAGGAGGGGAGAGATAAAGATTTATATATATAGAGAGAGAGAGACAGGCAGGCAGACAGACAGACAGGGACAGAAAGAGTAAGAGAGAGAGAGAGAGAGAGAGAGAAACAAACAAAACAGAAAGAGTGAGAGACAAAAAAAGAAAGAGAGAGTGGGAGAAAAAAGAGAAAGACAAAAAAGAAAGAGAGAAAGAAAGGGAGGGCGAGAGAGCGACAGACAGACAGAGAATGAGAGACATAAATAGATATAGAGGCAGAAAGAGATAGGGGGAGAGGGGGAGATAAAAAGAGACAGACAGACAAACAGACAAAGACAGAAAGAAAGAAAGAAAGAAAGAAAGAAAGAAAGAAAGAAAAAGTGAGAGAAAAAGAAATAAAAAAGAAATAGAAAAAAGAGAGACAGAAAGAAAGATGGAGACAGATTATGTGTAGCTCTTTATGAAAAAAGAATAAAAAAGGTTCAACTTTTACAAAAGAAAAAGCAGCAGTGATTTTTGGCAAGACATTACATCAGATTTAGATTCATTTGTATCTTTGCCTCTTGAAAAGTAACCAGCCATCCATCGGTGAAATCAGAGCTTGTTATTATGTACTTTTATCAAGCTTTTCTCATTGTTGCTTGTTGCTAGCACCTGTAACTTTGAAGGACATCTGTAGACGGATGCACATCTGGACCAAATAAACAATCCGAACAAAATATATACAAGTTTTAGTTATTACAATATGTCAGTAACTTTAAAATAATCCAAAAGTTGGTACTTATCCAGATTAGGATGCAAGATAAAATCGACTTGGCGTCGGTAGTTTCCAGATGTTTACATAGACCAGGGGCGGGCAACCTCCGGCCTGCGGGCCACATCCGGCCTGCGAAGGCTTAGCGTCCGGCCCGCCACCCCGCTATGCTTTATTATTGCAATCCGACCCGCGGACCTCCCAGTAAAACTCATATCATTTTGTGACATAGACGTAAAAGTAGGTTTCAATTAAGATTTACAGTGGGATAAAAATGTATGAATAGCAGCAAGCGATGATGCATGTATATTTCATTTTTCTTTAACTATTAATTTCAAATCGTTGGCCTGAGATAAAAATAGAAAAAGAGAAAGAGAGAGGCAAAGAGGAAACGAGAGGCGAGGAAAGAGCGTGAAACATAGAACCTATGTGAGGTGTGTCAAAACGAATGCTGGATCAACTTGCTACTTCCCCCGACATTATATTTTATGATTCCAAAATGGCTCTTCGTCGGTGCCTTTTATAACATCACATACAGAAGTCTCTTGAGAAGAAATATCAGATTTGTAGAGTGTTCAATGCAATTTTTGTACAATTTATTCATGTAAACAAAATATAGTAATTCTGAGATATCGTTTTTCACTCCGGCCCGCGGTCTCCTTCCAAAAGTTTCATCTGGCCCTCACTCTGAAAAGGTTGACCGTCCCTGGCATAGACGGTCGAAAAATGCTGATAACTTGTTCAGTGAAAAAACAAACTTTTTCATGCAGAAGAAAACATTTTATTACCCTAACCCTAACCCTAACCCTAACCATAACACTAACCATAACCCTAACCCTAACCCTAACCCTAACCATAACCATAACCCTAACCATAACCCTAACCCTAACCATAACCATAACCATAACCCTAACCCTAACCATAACCCTAACCCTAACCATAACCATAACCCTAACCCTAACCCTAACCATAACCCTAACCATAACCATAACCCTAACCCTAACCATAACCCTAACCATAACCCTAACCATAACCATAACCCTAACCCTAACCATAACCATAACCCTAACCATAACCATAACTATAACCATAACCCTAACCCTAACCATAACCATAACCATAACCATAACCCTAACCCTAACCATAACCATAACCCTAACCATAACCATAACCATAACCATAACCATAACCATAACAGGGTTTCAACACTTGTTCAGTGATATTTTTACGTGTAAAATAAACAACATTTCATGATTTTTTTCCCAATTGTACATCCAGCCTAGAGTTGAATTTTTTGGGATGCAGGCAACCGACTTTTCATTCAGCCTTTTCCGGCCGTCTACGTAAATATCCGGAAACAAGTGACGTCGATTTTAGCTTGTGTCCTAATCTGGATAAGTGCCCAAAAGTTTAATGCTAGCGAGAAAAGGAAAAAATTAGTCTAGGTCAGACCTGAGAGAAAATTATTGCAGTAACAGTAGATTGCGTTGTGTGTTTGCAGTTGTTAGGATGTCAGTGGTTTTCTCACTTGTGCGAGTAAGTAGCAGTTCAACAGGTCAGGATTGGTTGCCATATAAACTGGTTGAGTGTGCTTTACAGACAAGATTTTTTGCATGACTCATATTCTCAACTGCTGAAATTGTTTATAAGGCGTTTGATCGACCCCTTGCTGTTAGTGGGAATCATTTCAACGTCTTTTCTTGATTATTGGGGGGGGGGGGCATATATTTTCCAGGCCTCTGATATTTTTTTTATTTAATTTTATATTTAAATGTTTTTATATTCAAATGGTTTTTGCAAATTATTCAACTTTCTTTCTTGTTGCTTTTTTACAGTGTTATACATTATTGGTATTGTGCTTCAGAAAAAAAAACGGGTTGATATGTCATAGAACATGATTGGAAATAATTTTGTTGGTAACAGAAAATGATAACAAAAGAGTAAATTATAGTTAGAATTTTCGGACTGGTGTCTTCATCTAGGTGATTCTTTCTGTCAGCGAATGTTTCTCTAGAACTAAGTTTTTTTTTAATTTTCTGTAAGATGTGTTGCTATAGGCGCTGATGAAGAGACGTTTTGGACCAACTTTATAAAATTATAAAATAAAATAAAGTATTTCCAAACTGTTTTGGAAACGATCGTACGCCATAATGGACTTGATGTTGTAATACTTGGAACAGTAAAAGTGATGCTTTGATTCATTTAATGTTATATATATATATATATATATATATATATATATATATATATATATGAAGTGGAGAACTAAAAGCGAACTTTTAGGAAAGGTAAAACCTATTGTGAAAAGTGCACAGCTCAATATACAGGATAGAGCAGATAGAAAGGTAGAAGGATGATGATAAGATTTTGATCTTTGAAAAGTCTGGCTTAAGGAAAAAAATAACTGAATAAATTGCCCTTTTGCGGAATATACCTTGCATTGAGCAACTGAATTGAAAAAAATCTGCCTTTTGCTTTTCTAATTCCTTTTCATCCTTCTACCTTTATATATATATATATATATATATATATATATATATATATATATATATATATATATATATATATATATGAGTGTAATAGAACCCCAAACGACGTCGTCTGTAGGTAGAAAAAAAAAATTATTTACAGTTAAAAGCCCCTTTAGAGATGTAATAGTCTTAAAAGTAGAGCCCTGTTTGAAATTGAAAAGTTTGCTGTCATTTCTGTGATAAGGAAGTTCTGCTCGCGCGTTGAATACTTCTCTCGCCACCCGGGTAAATGTACCTTAATTTCAATTACTGTCTGTGTCGATTTCTCGCGGCCGTGTAGTTCTGAGCATTTGTCTTGTGATTTTAGCCTGAATCTACGAACTGCGTTCGAGCCAATGCAACTGCCCACAACCGCCACTCCTACACTGAGGGTAAGAGAGCCTGAAACGACGTCGTCTGTAGGTGAAAAGCACTCTTTAATATTTAAAACGTATCTATAGTATATATATATATATATATATATATATATATATATATATATATATATATATATATATATACAAAATCTGCGACACTGGCATGTCGATGTTATTGATCAACAGTAATTATAAACTGAGATCTTATCAGGCAGAGTTAGCACTTTTTATGAACCCGGTTGAAATTCTTTGGATTACTACCCTGTGGATTACTACCCTGTGGATGTTTTTCCTGGATTATTATTATTATTATTATTATTATTATTATATATATATATATATATATATATATATATATATATATATATATATATATATATAATGTGCACTCTTTTCAGTTGACGATTATTTTATTACAAAACATTATAAGGGTTAGTCTTACAGTCCATGTGAATACAAAGCCTCTCTCCCTCATATATATATATATATATATATATATATATATATATATATATATATATATATATATATAAATAAGCATTCAATGAATTAAAACATTACAATTGTTCCAAGAATTAGAACATCAAGTCCAGTATGGCGTACGATCGTTTCCAAAACATTTTGGAAATACTTTATTTTATTTTATGAATTAATAAAGCTAATCCAAAACGTCTCTTCATCAGCACCTTTAACAACACGTCTTACAGAAAATCAAAGAAAAAATTAAAAAGCTTGTACGCCATACTGGACTTGATGTTCTAATTCTTGGAACAATTATAATGTTTTAATTCATTGAATGTTTTTATTATAGCTCTGGTTGACCTATCTATCATCCATTGAGCTGATACCTATATCTGTCGCACCAAAAATGTCTAAGCAGCTATGTCAGCATTCCCCGGTAGGAGTGTTTCAGGTGATTAGCAATAAACTATTACTTTCTCAAAGAGGTAAAATCAAGCCTGAGCGGATGAACCTCTAAGGACCGTGCAGAGCCATACCTCAGCCTGACAATAATAAGGTCATCACCTACTCAAAAATGACCCTGATCAAAGTGTAGTATCTGTTCCGATGGATACTGCACCCATAGACTGGTATTGTCTTGGCCTTTGGGGCTTGATTTACGCCGGTCTATGGGTCTGTCCTGTGCAGTTCTAGGAGGTCCACCCTCCCAGGCTTTGCCTCCTCTCTTTGGGGAGGAGTAAGTTTATTGCTTACTGCCTGAGGCGCCCCTACCGGGGAATGCCGACGGGGCTGCCCAGGCAATTTTTAAACCCCACTTTCCCGACCCGACCTTGGGTTTTATTTACTCCTCCCCAGGAGTTAGGCACAAGGCCAGTTTTATCTTACTCCCACAAGTAAGATGTGACCCAAGATCGGGTCGAGAAAGTGGGGTTTGAAAAGCCAGTGCTCAAGAGGTGAGCACTCTGGCCATTTAAAAATTGCCTGGGCAGCCCTGTCGGCATTCCCCGGTAGGGCGCCTCAGACAGTAAGCAATAAACTTACTCCTCCCCAAAGAGGGGAGGCTGGGAGGGTGGACCTCCTAGAACTGCACAGGACAGCCATGCAGTATCCATTGGAACAGATACTACACTTTGATCTTAGCCAAAAGGTTGGGTCACATCTTACTTGTGGGAGTAAGATAAAAACTGGCCTTGTGCCTAACTCCTGGAGAGGAGTAAATCAATACTCAAAAATGACCCAGACTCTGTCAGACTGATTGTGCTAAATATAAACACCGGTCTATTTCCAACAACATACATATTAAAGTCTTAAGTTTCTAGTTTCTAGTAGAAATTCTACCTGGTTACTTCGAGAGACGCCAGTTTCATCCTGGCAATCATCTCTTCATAAGTGTTGCAGGCGGTACGGTCGGTGTCTTTTTTTCAACTGCGCCACACATCTTCGAAAAGAGATTCAGACTCAATTTAGATAACTCTATTGAGTTGCTGTTCACTATTGTAAAAACGCTGGGTGGAGCGGTTGGCTACGGAAAGGCCATACGTGTGCCAGCAGGACTCAGCTCCATGTCACACCTCCGAGAAAAATCCAAAAGTTGCCATCTGAGAACTTCTACGATTTAGAGGTAGAGAGATTCTCTGGTTCTTCTCAGAACGAGTTGCACGATGCATAGAACAACAGGTGGCTAACATATGGTCTGCACAAAGTCCCACGCGTCATGAAGAATAAGTGCCCTCATATGGCACAATGCGTGAGCTTTTGAGGAGCTAAGTGTTCCCCGTTATATTCGTAATCCTTATGCCAGACTTATTTCAAAAACAGTAATTCTCTGCGTTTTGAGATCACTGAGGGCACCTGTGCCTCAGTGATATTTGGAGGACTGAAGGTAGGTGTCAAACCAATTCAATGACAGGTGCATGTGATGGGATCAGAGATCAGATCAGTCGTCGTTCGAGAAAATCAGTTATGAAACTCAAAAATAAACATTTGACAAGGCGTACACTGATGACACCAGTATTCCCTCTTTCTCTCTCGCTCTGTCTCTCTCTCCTTCTCTCTCTCTCTCTCTCTCTCTCTCTCTCTCTCTCTCTCTCTCTCTCTCGTAAAGAGATTGAAAATAAAGAAACTGGTTTGAAATCCGAACGATGAAGACGCGTTTGTCGCGCGCTCTGAGATGTTTCTTTTCGAAATATAATAAATTATATTTTTATATAATAAGTAAAATGGTTTGTTCCATTATTACATAATGTTTGATTTGCAGCACGATGGCCCCGACCAAACAGCCGGCTCGCCAGTCCCAGAAGCAGACGACAGTGACTATCGTCAGACGATGATTGCTCACTGGCCATAACAAGATGAGACATTGCACATACGTGCACATGTTGTCACACATCGTCCCGTCGTCACATAAAGTCCAGCAAAGATCGCCCAGCTGTTCAAAAGCAAACGATGTTGACACATTGGTGCCGGTCCCAAGAGATACCCCCTTCGGCCAAAGCAAGTAATATTGCCACATTGGTGCCGGTCCCAAGAGATACCCCTTCGGCCAAAGCAAGTAATATTGCCACATTGGTGCCGGTCCCAAGAGATACCCCTTCGGCCAAAGCAAGTAATATTGCCACATTGGTGCCGGTCCCAAGAGATACCCCCTTCGGCCAAAGCAAGTAATATTGCCACATTGGTGCCGGTCCCAAGAGATACCCCTTCGGCCAAAGCAAGTAATATTGCCACATTGGTGCCGGTCCCAAGAGATACCCCCTTCGGCCAAAGCAAGTAATATTGCCACATTGGTGCCGGTCCCAAGAGATACCCCCTTCGGCCAAAGCAAGTAATATTGCCACATTGGTGCCGGTCCCAAGAGATACCCCTTCGGCCAAAGCAAGTAATATTGCCACATTGGTGCCGGTCCCAAGAGATACCCCCTTCAGCCAAAGCAAGTAATATTGCCACATTGGTGCCGGTCCCAAGAGATACCCCTTCGCCCAAAGCAAGTAATATTGCCACATTGGTGCCGGTCCCAAGAGATACCCCCTTCGGCCAAAGCAAGTAATATTGCCACATTGGTGCCGGTCCCAACAGATACCCCTTCGGCCAAAGCAAGTAATATTGCCACATTGGTGCCGGTCCCAAGAGATACCCCCTTCGGCCAAAGCAAGTAATATTGCCACATTGGTGCCGGTCCCAAGAGATACCCCTTCGGCCAAAGCAAGTAATATTGCCACATTGGTGCCGGTCCCAAGAGATACCCCTTCGCCCAAAGCAAGTAATATTGCCACATTTTTGCCGGTCCCAAGAGATACCCCTTCGGCCAAAGCAAGTAATATTGCCACATTGGTGCCGGTCCCAAGAGATACCCCCTTCGGCCAAAGCAAGTAATATTGCCACATTGGTGCCGGTCCCAAGAGATACCCCCTTCGGCCAAAGCAAGTAATATTGCCACATTGGTGCCGGTCCCAAGAGATACCCCTTCGGCCAAAGCAAGTAATATTGCCACATTGGTGCCGGTCCCAAGAGATACCCCTTCGGCCAAAGCAAGTAATATTGCCACATTGGTGCCGGTCCCAAGAGATACCCCCTTCGGCCAAAGCAAGTAATATTGCCACATTGGTGCCGGTCCCAAGAGATACCCCTTCGGCCAAAGCAAGTAATATTGCCACATTGGTGCCGGTCCCAAGAGATACCCCCTTCGGCCAAAGCAAGTAATAGTGCCACATTGGTGCCGGTCCCAAGAGGTACCCCTTCGCCCAAAGCAAGTAATATTGCCACATTGGTGCCGGTCCCAAGAGATACCCCCTTCAGCCAAAGCAAGTAATATTGCCACATTGGTGCCGGTCCCAAGAGATACCCCTTCGGCCAAAGCAAGTAATATTGCCACATTGGTGCCGGTCCCAAGAGATACCCCTTCGCCCAAAGCAAGTAATATTGCCACATTGGTGCCGGTCCCAAGAGATACCCCCTTCGGCCAAAGCAAGTAATATTGCCACATTGGTGCCGGTCCCAAGAGATACCCCCTTCAGCCAAAGCAAGTAATATTGCCACATTGGTGCCGGTCCCAAGAGATACCCCCTTCGGCCAAAGCAAGTAATATTGCCACATTGGTGCCGGTCCCAAGAGATACCCCCTTCGGCCAAAGCAAGTAATATTGCCACATTGGTGCCGGTCCCAAGAGATACCCCCTTCAGCCAAAGCAAGTAATATTGCCACATTGGTGCCGGTCCCAAGAGATACCCCTTCGCCCAAAGCAAGTAATATTGCCACATTGGTGCCGGTCCCAAGAGATACCCCTTCGCCCAAAGCAAGTAATATTGCCACATTGGTGCCGGTCCCAAGAGATACCCCTTCGGCCAAAGCAAGTAATATTGCCACATTGGTGCCGGTCCCAAGAGATACCCCTTCGGCCAAAGCAAGTAATATTGCCACATTGGTGCCGGTCCCAAGATGTGCCCCAACGGCAAAGCAATATTATCACACTCAAACTGTGATGGTCAGGCAAGTTGGGGGAAGGGGAAGATGTTAGGACTGTTGAAGTCATGGAAGTTTTCAGACATCCACTTCCGGCTGCCACACACTGTAAGTATTTCGATCTCGGCTTCTTGTGAAAATGATTATCGCTAGAAAATCAGCAGACTGAAAGTTCTTTTGAAGTTCTAGAAATAACAAATGTCGTAGAGTCATCCCATTTCACCCATTATTGATAGGTTTGCTTTGTGAAGCTGTCCGTTACACCTTACGCACTGTCGACAGAAAAGCGAGATATCATCTTCAACGATGGAGACAACAGATTAAAGGCCAACAGCCAACTGAAAACGTACTAAAATGACACAAAAGACCCAGCGTTCGCAGACAGATTTATTACACTACTGCAACGACACAATAAATTAAATCCCATATTGTTTTAAAATTTATTAAAAAAAACAATATAGAGGGGTCATAGAAGGCTATCACAGTCCAAGGAGTGGAAATAGGCCGATGTTTAGACTAATAGACAAAAATGAAGTATAAATAGTAAATCTTACTTGATTTAGTCACAACTTCTACACGGTGATCTAAAGTGTGTAACTGTGTTCTCATAATATATTTCGAGGTAAGACCTCTTTATCAAATATAGCTGTTTCAAGTCTCGTGTTGTCTTAAGCGCTGGTGACATTCTTTCCCTTTGAATTAACGCAAGCATTGACATTAAACATTCTGCAGAAGATAAAATTTAGAAATAATAATTTAGAAATAATAATTTAGAAATAATAATTTAGAAATGATGATTTAGAAATAATAATTTAGAAATGATAATTTAGAAATGATAATTTAGAAATAATAATTTAGAAATAATAATTTAGAAATAATAATTTAGAAATAATAATTTAGAAATGATAATTTAGAAATAATAATTTAGAAATAATAATTTAGAAATAATAATTTAGAAATAATTATTTTCATGAAATGATTATTTAGAAATAATAATTTAGAAATAATAATTTAGAAATGATAATTTAGAAATGATAATTTAGAAATGATAATTTAGAAATAATAATTTAGAAATGATAATTTAGAAATGATAATTTAGAATGATAATTTAGAAATGATAATTTAGAAATAATAATTTAGAAATGATAATTTAGAAATGATAATTTAGAAATGATAATTTAGAAATAATAATTTAGAAATGATAATTTAGAAATGATAATTTAGAATGATAATTTAGAAATGATAATTTAGAAATGATAATTTAGAAATAATAATTTAGAAATGATAATTTAGAAATGATAATTTAGAAATAATAATTTAGAAATAATAATTTAGAAATAATAATTTAGAAATGATAATTTAGAAATGATAATTTAGAAATGATAATTTAGAAATAATAATTTAGAAATGATAATTTAGAAATGATAATTTAGAATGATAATTTAGAAATGATAATTTAGAAATAATAATTTAGAAATGATAATTTAGAAATGATAATTTAGAAATAATAATTTAGAAATGATAATTTAGAAATGATAATTTAGAAATGATAATTTAGAAATGATAATTTAGAAATAATAATTTAGAAATGATAATTTAGAAATGATAATTTAGAAATGATAATTTAGAAATAATAATTTAGAAATGATAATTTAGAAATGATAATTTAGAATGATAATTTAGAAATGATAATTTAGAAATAATAATTTAGAAATGATAATTTAGAAATAATAATTTAGAAATGATAATTTAGAAATGATAATTTAGAAATGATAATTTAGAAATAATAATTTAGAAATGATAATTTAGAAATAATAATTTAGAAATAATAATTTAGAAATAATAATTTAGAAATAATAATTTAGAAATAATAATTTAGAAATGATAATTTAGAATAATAATTTAGAAATGATAATTTAGAAATGATAATTTAGAAATAATAATTTAGCAATAATAATTTAGAAATGATAATTTAGAAATGATAATTTAGAAATAATAATTTAGAAATAATTATTTTCATGAAATGATTATTTAGAAATAATAATTTAGAAATAATAATTTAGAAATAATAATTTAGAAATAATAATTTAGAAATAATAATTTAGAAATAATAATTTAGAAATAATAATTTAGAAATAATAATTTAGAAATAATTATTTAGAAATAATAATTTAGAAATAATAATTTAGAAATAATTATTTTTATGAAATAATTATTTAGAAATAATAATTTAGAAATAATAATTTAGAAATGATAATTTAGAAATAATAATTTAGAAATGATAATTTAGAAATAATAATTTAGAAATAATAATTTAGAAATAATAATTTAGAAAT
>OY744546.1:54259392-54274392 GCA_963556195.1 Sepiola atlantica | reverse complement strand
TGATGACGATGATGTTGTTGACGATGATGATGATGATGACGATGACGACGATTATGATGACAATGGAGAAATATTAAAATCTTAACATATGAGTCAATTTGATTTTATATATTTTGTTTATGGAAGTCGCTCCAGACAAGGCATGTAGCCACTTATGTCGGGGTCACCAGTATGGCGAAGAAGGAAACGGGGATATATACTGTTATGGTACCTTACCTATACGGACTACTTGAACTTTTCCACTCACAATAAATACTGGGAGCACATGTTTCTCAGTGTTGGAACCAACCCCAGCCCGATCAGTCTCTCATTAACTTCGGTTGAGTGAGAACGTCGGGATGGGGTAATACCGGTCAAGGATTCGTTCTCGACAATCAGTCCAGCAGGAACTGGTCCATTTCGGCAGCCTTTTATCTGCTGGGCTGAGGTATACTGTCCTAGGTTGTTCTAGGAGGTGCACCCTCCCAGGCGTTGCCTCCCCTTTTTGAGGAGGAGTAAGTTTATCGCTTACTGCCTGAGGCGCACTGACTAGGAATGCCGACGGGGCTGCCCAGGCTATTTTTTATAGGCCAGAGTGCTCCTTCTGTAGGGGTGCTGGCTTGACTCTCCCCACCTTCCGACCTTGTGCCACGTCTTCCTGCAGTGAGAATGAAGTAAATACTTGGAACCACACCAGCCTGATACTGGCAGTCACGACTGACGTACAACCCCTCGTGTTCTCTGTTGTGTTATTCTGTTTTCAAGATACTTGTTTTCTATAAATTTTGAACCTTTTTCAAAGCCGCAGCAACTGGCGATGTGGGATTTCAAACTTACACCGCCACAACATATACGGACGTGCATGCATATTAAATATAAATGGAAAGAAATGAAACTTTGGGAAGATTGAATAGGTCACCAGCTGGCAAGTGCTAACTAAACATGAATAGAGTTTTGAAGTGTTCTTTTTTTGTCGCCTCCCCGGCCAAAGGTGCGAGGGGGGAGCATAAGTTCTTTGTCCTTTCGAAGGTAATACATGCCGGCCTTGCAGATACACCATGTGTACTATTATACTCGACGCTAGACAATCTTAGGTTAGTAAAAAGACAAGTAAGTACTTATAGCATCGCTGAGGCGTATGAAGCGCCACTAGAACCCTAACCCTAACCCTAACTCTAAACCCTAACCCTAAACTCTAACCCTAACCCTAACCCTAACCTTAACCCTAACCCTACCCTAAACCCTAACCCTAACCTAACCCTACCCTAAACCCTAACCTTAACTCTAACACTAACCTTTACCCTAAACCCTAACCCTAACCCTAACCCTAACCCTAACCCTAAACCCTAACCCTAACCCTAACCCTAACCCTAAACCTAACCCTAACCCTAAACCCTAACCCTAACCTCCATCCTCCTCACCGCCACCATTCAGTCAGGGGGTTCCAGCATAGTACCCACCGCCCGTAGCTATATCGCCAAGGAAGGAAACGGGGATATATACGTGCGTGCATGCATATTAAATGAACATGAAATGATGGATTGAGGGAATATTAGGGTCATCAGCTAGCAAGTGCTAACTTAACATGAATAAAGTTTTGTGAATAAAAAATCAAGGAAAACATTATTAAATAACAAAACATTTAGAAAACTATAATTTTACATGAAAAGTCATTCTTAGTCAGTAAATGTTCATTCAATAAAGTTTATACAACTCGTGTTCTTTGGTAGAAAATGTTTCGTGAATAAGAACACACGAGGGCTAAGGATGCGTATGTCTATATATATTTGTTAGTGTGAATATGCGTGTGTGAATAATATGCGTATGTGAGTAATAGACAATGCGGCACTGTGTAAGTATGCGTAGGTTTACCTTGTTCTGTTAGTGCGTGTAAGTGAATAGCAATTTGCTTCTGTTCGCCTGACATCTTGTCAGTGCATGTGTAGATGTGCGCGAGGTGAGGAAAGCTTGTACGTGAGTTTTGAAGTGTTCTTTTCTTTTCGACCCCCCCCCTCCCCCGCAAAGGAGCGAGGGGAGAGTGAGCATAAATTCTTGGTTCTTTCGAGGTGCGTGCGTCGGGTTGGGTCTCTGGAGAACTCTGATTATTTCTTCGCCTTTACAGGGGTTTCCAAGTTCACATAGGCTTGTTAGATTTTGGGTGCAAAACGATTTTCATTGGTTGAAAAATACTGAGTGAACACGTTCCTGTGAAAATTCACTTGCTTTTGGAAGTGAAGAGGAAAACGTATCGAAACACACCGGCGAAAAAAAAGAGGGTAGCTATTCAAGCCATTCGCTTTTTGGCGTTCGTTTGAATCACATCTCGGTCTATCACGGATGTAATGAGTTAAAAAGAATGAAAGATGATTATCACAAAGACAGGAGATGCCAAGTGAAAAAAAACAAATCTATAAGTAAGTGGGAAAACAGTCAGCTGGAAGAAAGTTCCACAAGCCTGCAGTTTTTAGAAAGAAGCTACTGGAATTGGAAGCTGTATTATAAAATATATGAAATAAATATAGATCATATATATGAAATATGAAATAAAAATATGAAAAAATATATGAAATAAAAATAGATCATATGTATGAAATATGAAATAAAAATATGAAAAAAATATATGAAATAAATATAGATCATATATATGAAATATGAAATAAAAATATGAAAAAATATATGAAATAAAAATAGATCACATGTATGAAATATGAAATAAAAATATGAAAAAATATATGAAATAAATATAGATCATATGTATGAAACATGAAGTAAAAATATGAAAAAATATATGAAATAAATATAGATAATATGTATGAAACATGAAATAAAAATATGAAAAAATATATGAAATAAATATAGATCATATGTATGAAATATGAAATAAAAATATGAAAAAATATATGAAATAAAAATAGATCATATGTATGAAATATGAAATAAAAATATGAAAAAATATATGAAATAAATATAGATCATATGTATGAAATATGAAATAAATATATGAAAAAATATATGAAATAAAAATAGATCATATGTATGAAATATGAAATAAAAATATGAAAAAATATATGAAATAAATATAGATCATATGTATGAAACATGAAATAAAAATATGAAAAAATATATGAAATAAATATAGATCATATGTATGAAACATGAAATAAATATATGAAAAAATATATGAAATAAATATAGATCATATGTATGAAATATGAAATAAATATATGAAATAAATATATGAAATAAATATAGATCATATATATGAAATATGAAATAAAAATATGAAAAAATATATGAAATAAATATAGATCATATGTATGAAATATGAAATAAATATATGAAATAAATATATGAAATAAATATATGAAATAAATATAGATCATATATATGAAATATGAAATAAAAATATGAAAAATATATGAAATAAATATAGATCATATGTATGAAACATGAAATAAATATATGAAAAAATATATGAAATAAATATAGATCATATGTATGAAATATGAAATAAATATATGAAATAAATATATGAAATAAATATAGATCATATATATGAAATATGAAATAAAAATATGAAAAAATATATGAAATAAATATAGATCATATGTATGAAATATGAAATAAATATATGAAATAAATATATGAAATAAATATATGAAATAAATATAGATCATATATATGAAATATGAAATAAAAATATGAAAAATATATGAAATAAATATAGATCATATGTATGAAACATGAAATAAATATAGATCAGTCTGTGTGACAGAGTCATGGCAAAGCGTGAAGACGATAGACACGTGCAACAGGGCGTCGATGGATCAAACGGGGGTTGCAGCCCATGACCCAGGAAAATTAATCACAACAAGGTAAGAAAAAAGACCCTCAAGATCTGCAGAAACGGAGGGAGGATAACAGATCGACAAAATCGGATGACATCGAAACGAACTCGGTACGAACAACAGACAAAGAAATGGGCAACAGAAATTTATTTGCTGTGGAATGGATTTTGATACTTTTCGAGGACTATGAATACATCAAGGGAAAATTTGTAAGAAGAGAAGTTCTCATCAGCAGGGATCGATGGATCAGAACAAGTTTAGCATTTACCCTCAGGACGTAAACCATAGTGGGGAACACTCTGCCGTTGAGGAAGGTAATCCAACAAATGAATTGGAACAAATACATTGAAGACATTGCCAAGGCTGCTGCAAAGAAGGTGGGCTCCCTCTACCGTGCTAGTAAACTCCTCACACCTGACATTATCCTGTATCTCTACAAAGCCACCATCCGCCCATGCATGGAGTATTGTTGCCACATCTAGGCTGGTGCATCATCTACTAGTCTATCCCTTCTTGATAAGGTCCAAAAAAGAGTCGACAACTTAATAGGTCCCTCACTATCCACCAACTTCAAGCCCTGTCCCATCGCCGTAATGTAGCATCCTTGTGCTTGTTTTACAAATACTTCAATGGATTGTGCTCCGATGAAGTGGCTACTCTGGTGCCCCTTCGACGTAAATTCACTAGACCAACTCGACAATCAGCCAAATATCATCCATTCACTGTGGAGGTCCCCAGATGCCGGAGAGCCTTCTACTCCAATAGCTTCTTTCCTCATGCTGCTGGCCTCTGGAACTTCCTCCCTGTCCCCTGTTTCCGTGACAGTACCGACATGCAGAGGTTTAAAACTAATGTAAACAGACATCTGGCTGCACAGCTCCTAAATTAGAATGACACCCTAAACCTACTCCCTAATTCTCAGTAGCCCCTTATGTCTACAGTGGCGTCCTGCCTTGTTTAGGGTGTAATATCATAAAAAAAATTTGTTTTTAAATATAATAATAAAAAGTCCAAGATAAAGTGGCCAAAAGCCAATGACATGTTTGATGGTGCTAAGACAGTAGGTATTTATCTACCTCCCACCGCGGTAAGATGTGACCCAAGGTTGGGAAAGTGGGATTTGATAAGTCAACACCGTAGAGGAATAAGAGCGCTATGACTGTAAAAAAAAAATGCCCGGGCAGCCCCGTCGGCATTCCCCGGTAGGGGCGCCTCAGGCGATTAGCAATAAACTAACCACTTCTCAAAGGGTGAGAAGGCAAAGCCTGGGAGGGTGGACCTCCTAAAACTGCACAGAACAAACCCACAGACCGGCGGAATCAAGGCCTGAAGACCAAGACGATACCCGTCTATAGGGTGTAGTATCCATCGGAACAGATACTACACTTTGATCCCGACCCATGAAAATAGTTAGCAGCGACAGTCGACGGGAAAGGAAAATAGAGATTTGGGTTGGAAAAGAAGAACGAATTGAAATATATTAGAATCCCTCTCCCCCCCCCCCCAAAAAAAAAAATCTAGAAGAGAAGGAAAAATTGCTGAATAATCTCGTCTGCAGGTTCGTTGTTTCCATCTGTAGAGAACAAATAAAATACAAATTACGTAAAAATATTGAAAACAAAAAGAAAAAATATTGAAAACAAAAAGAAAAAATAGCGAAATCTTAAAAGGCGAAAAAAAAAGCAGAAAATTGCGGTTCAAATAAAATAGTAAGAAAAAAAAGTAAATTGCGGTTCAAATAAAATAGTAAGAAAAAAAAGAAGAAAATTGCGGTTCAAATAAAATAGTAAGAAAAAAAAAGAAAATTGTGGTTCAAATAAAATAGTAAGAAGAAAAAGAAGAAAACTGCGGTTCAAATAAAATAGTAAAAAAAAAAAGAAGAAAATTGTGGTTCAAATAAAATAGTAAGAAAAAGAAGAATATTGTGGTTCAAATAAAATAGTAAGAAAAAAAAGAAGAAAATTGTGGTTCAAATAAAATAGTAAGAAGAAAAAAGTAGAAAATTGTGGTTCAAATAAAATAGTAAGAAGAAAAAAGTAGAAAATTGTGGTTCAAATAAAATAGTAAGAAGAAAAAAAAGAAGAAAATTGCGGTTCAAATAAAATAGTAAGAAAAAAAAAGAAAATTGCGGTTCAAATAAAATAGTAAGAAAAAAAAGAAAGAAAATTGCGGTTCAAATAAAATAGTAAGAAAAAAAAGTAAATTGCGGTTCAAATAAAATAGTAAGAAAAAAAATAAGAAAATTGTGGTTCAAATAAAATAGTAAGAAGAAAAAGAAGAAAACTGCGGTTCAAATAAAATAGTAAAAAAAAAGAAAAGAAAATTGTGGTTCAAATAAAATAGTAAGAAAAAGAAGAAAATTGTGGTTCAAATAAAATAGTAAGAAAAAAAAGAAGAAAATTGTGGTTCAAATAAAATAGTAAGAAGAAAAAAAGTAGAAAATTGTGGTTCAAATAAAATAGTAAGAAGAAAAAAAAGAAGAAAATTGCGGTTCAAATAAAATAGTAAGAAAAAAAAAGAAAATTGCGGTTCAAATAAAATAGTAAGAAAAAAAATAAGAAAATTGCGGTTCAAATAAAATAGTAAGAAAAAAATAAGAAAATTGTGGTTCAAATAAAATAGTAAGAAAAAAAAGAAAATTGCGGTTCAAATAAAATAGTAAGAAAAAAGAAGAAAATTGTGGTTCAAATAAAATAGTAAGAAGAAAAAAAAGAAGAAAATTGCGGTCTAAATAAAATAGTAAGGAAAAAAAGAAGAAAATTGCGGTTCAAATAAAATAGTAAGGAAAAAAAGAAGAAAATTGTGGTTCAAATAAAATAGTAAGAAAAAAAAACTTGCACGCTATTCTGCACAAGTCCGAAAAAAAACAAAAAAATAGAAAAACAAATTGACTAAGATTAGTTCTTCCCCGCCTTCCCACACACAAAAATATGTCTATGGCCGATTGGTTACTACATAATAACATTAAATATAATGTTATTATCACTTGCGCGCGTAAGTCCGAAAATTGGCGATGGTCAGGAAATGGGTGATCATTTTACGTTAAATTTAGATATGGAAGTGATCCCCCACTTAAAAATCTGAAATATTGACTAAAATCAAAAACAACAACAAAATAAAAATAAAACAGAATTCTCTAGCGACATAATCGATAAGTATGCACAGAAAAATATATTTGTCCGTAAAAAATGTCAATTGTCAAGTGGTGGGTAAATACCGAAAAAGTGTCAATCTTTTTAAAAAAAAATTCATCAAATGCTGAAATGGGATTAAAAATAAGAGATGCCCAAAGAGACATAATACACAACTACAAGAAACTATGTGAGTGTTTTCAAAAGGACACGGAATGACATTTGATATCTGCCAAGAATGGTAACGTCTGCGAATCTAAGCAAGCTTAAGCACTATTTCACTTTTCAAAAAAAAGCACAAAACGGAAGAACGGAAGAACGGTTGTCTAAATGAGTAAATAGGCTGAACGGTTAGAATTTATGACCCAGAGATAAAAAAAATTTTTTAAAGCGGCAAAAACCGAAAGGAGATTTGAAAGAGTTGATAAGATGATTTTTCGTAAACTTTGAGACATTTTTGCAATTTTTCTACAACCACAAATTCACTCACGAACGAATTAGGCCAGACAAGAATTGCGTGAAATATGTGAGTCGGTTCAAATAAATATTAACATCTGCCATTTTTATGAAAATACTCAACCACCAGTGACCCGTTTGATCAGTATTTGTCATATATATATATATATATATATATATATATATATATATATATATATATATATATATATATATATGTAAAATGAAAAAGGAAAGCCAAAAACTATATTATTTATGTATTCATTAAGGATGTATCTATATAAATATATATATATATATATATATATATATATATATATATATATATAATTATTTAATAATAAATATTTAATTATCTACAGACGAATAAGTTTTATCCTTATGGAATCATCAGTTGAAAGATAATTATTCAACCCAGTCGTACGATTCGAACCCCGGAACAAAAGTCACGAACACTAACAAAGGATATTTTTTCGTCATGTTTGACAGAGTGTGTACACTCGTATATATATGACAGCTAAAGAAACGATGGTTTCGTTTCGTTTCGTTTACAGCATGTCAATCATCTGTGGGTTATTTAATGCCGAATAAAGTTGTCAAGTTATACGGCATAATAACATTAGCTTTAACACCAGATGTCAAGTTATACAGCATAATAACATTAGCTTTAACACCAGATGTCAAGTTATACAGCATAATAACATTAGCTTTTACACAAGATGTCAAGTTATACGGCATAATAACGTTAGCTTTAACACCAGATGTCAAGTTATACAGCATAATAACATTAGCTTTTACACAAGATGTCAAGTTATACGGCATAATAACGTTAGCTTTAACACCAGATGTCAAGTTATACGGCATAATAACATTAGCTTTTACACAAGATGTCAAGTGATACGGCATAATAACATTAGCTTTAACACCAGATGTCAAGTGATACGGCATAATAACATTAGCTTTTACACAAGATGTCAAGTTATACAGCATAATAACATTAGCTTTAACACCAGATGTCAAGTTATACAGCATAATAACATTAGCTTTTACACAAGATGTCAAGTTATACAGCATAATAACATTAGCTTTTACACAAGATGTCAAGTTATACAGCATAATAACGTTAGCTTTAACACCAGATGTCAAGTTATACGGCATAATAACATTAGCTTTTACACAAGATGTCAAGTGATACGGCATAATGACATTAGCTTTAACACCAGATGTCAAGTTATACAGCATAATAACATTAGCTTTTACACAAGATGTCAAGTTATACAGCATAATAACATTAGCTTTAACACCAGATGTCAAGTTATACAGCATAATAACATTAGCTTTTACACAAGATGTCAAGTTATACAGCATAATAACATTAGCTTTTACACAAGATGTCAAGTTATACGGCATGATAACGTTAGCTTTAACACCAGATGTCAAGTGATACGGCATAATGACATTAGCTTTAACACCAGATGTCAAGTTATACAGCATAATAACATTAGCTTTTACACAAGATGTCAAGTTATACAGCATAATAACATTAGCTTTTACACAAGATGTCAAGTTATACAGCATAATAACATTAGCTTTAACACCAGATGTCAAGTTATACAGCATAATAACATTAGCTTTTACACAAGATGTCAAGTTATACAGCATAATAACATTAGCTTTTACACAAGATGTCAAGTTATACGGCATAATAACGTTAGCTTTAACACCAGATGTCAGATGATACGGCATAATGACATTAGCTTTAACACCAGATGTCAAGTTATACAGCATTATAACATTAGCTTTTACACAAGATGTCAAGTTATACAGCATAATAACATTAGCTTTAACACCAGATGTCAAGTTATACAGCATAATAACATTAGCTTTTACACAAGATGTCAAGTTATACAGCATAATAACATTAGCTTTTACACAAGATGTCAAGTTATACAGCATAATAACATTAGCTTTTACACAAGATGTCAAGTTATACAGCATAATAACATTAGCATTAACACCAGATGTTAAGTTATACAGCATAACAACATTAGCTTTAACACCAGATGTCAAGTTATACAGCATAATAACATTAGCTTTTACACAAGATGTCAAGTTATACAGCATAATAACATTAGCTTTTACACAAGATGTCAAGTTATACGGCATAATAACGTTAGCTTTAACACCAGATGTCAAGTGATACGGCATAATGACATTAGCTTTAACACCAGATGTCAAGTTATACAGCATAATAACATTAGCTTTTACACAAGATGTCAAGTTATACAGCACAATAACATTAGCTTTAACACCAGATGTCAAGTTATACAGCATAATAACATTAGCTTTTACACAAGATGTCAAGTTATACAGCATAATAACATTAGCTTTTACACAAGATGTCAAGTTATACAGCATAATAACATTAGCTTTAACACCAGATGTCAAGTTATACAGCATAATAACATTAGCTTTTACACCAGATGTCAAGTTATACAGCATAATAACATTAGCTTTTACACCAGATGTCAAGTGATACAGCATAATAACATTAGCTTTTACACAAGATGTCAAGTTATACGGCATAATAACGTTAGCTTTAACACCACATGTCAAATTATACGGCATAATAACGTTAGCTTTAACACCAGATGTCAAGTTATACGGCATAATAACATTAGCTTTAACACCAGATGTCAAGTTATACGGCATAATGACATTAGCTTTAACACCAGATGTCAAGTTATACGGCATAATAACATTAGCATTAACACCAGATGTCAGATGATACGGCATAATGACATTAGCTTTTACACAAGATGTCAAGTTATACGGCATAATAACATTAGCTTTTACACAAGATGTCAAGTTATACGGCATAATAATGTTAGCTTTAACACCAGATGTTTGATCTTTTAATAAGCTTGGCGCATGTGGAAGAGATACACACAATTTTGTCTCTCTTTCGCTTTTTTGGGAGGAATCATGATGATGATGATGATGGTGATGATGATGATGGTGGTGGTTTTTGATCACTCGTGAAAGAGAACCCCCTTTCCTGTTTTCATTCCACCTTATTGGTGTCTGTCATACAGAGGTTGTGCAATAGTCACCATGCTAGGCACTAAGGGGTTTGCGACACTATTTGCCCATAGCTAAGTTCAGAGCTCATTCACTATTTAACATACAGTGCCGGATATTCCAAAATGCTCATCTATCTTGTACGCGTCCAACGTTGCATAACTTCCGTGATCTAACGGGAACCAGTGGGTCAACGTGATTATGCTGTATATTATAATTTGGATTATTTGGACTAATATTATCATCTTTGTTATTATTTACGGAAACGCCGACATGTTCAAGGATTAATTTCTAATTCTGATTTTTTCATGCGTTAAGTGAATCTTTTACAGCATTTCAAGTCAAACGGTGCGAGTGAGATATCTGTGGAGAACTCGTAGAAACGTGTAGGAAGCCTCCATCAACCATACCATATAACCCACCTCGCCTGGGAACTCAGCCTTCGTTTTCACCTTCATTTCAACCTACGTTTCAGGCTTTGCTTCAGCTTTCGTTTTAATGTTCATGTCAGCCGACTGTCAGGATTTGTACCAGCTTCCGTTCTGTTCGTCGTAAACCTTCATCTTTTGGGGATGTCATCAAATGTTGAGGTCACCAAATGAGAGGATTTGTTCGCGTTGATGTCTAGGGATATCCTCATTTTTATTTAAATGCAGAACAAATAAGAGAACTTAAAGCAAGCATAAACAATATAAAAGATTTGGGTTAGGGATTAGGGTTAGGGGTTAGGGGTTAGGGTAAGGGTTAAAGTTAGGGGTTAGGGTTAGGGTTAGGGTTAAAGTTAGGGGTTAGGGTTAGGGGTTAGGTTAAGGATTAGGGTAAGGGTTAAAGTTAGGGTTAGAGTTATGGTTATGGTTAAGGTTAAGGTTAGGGGTTAGAGTTAAAGTTAGGGTTAGGGGTTATGGTTAGGGTTAAAGTTAGGGGTATGGGTTAGGGATTAGGGGTTAAAGTTAGAGGTTAGAGTTAGGGATTAGGGGTTAAAGTTAGGGGTTAGAGTTAGGGATTAGGGGTTAAAGTTAGGGGTTAGAGTTAGGGATTAGGGGTTAAAGTTAGGGGTTAGAGTTAGGGATTAGGGGTTAAAGTTAGGGGTTAGAGTTAGGGATTAGGGGTTAAAGTTAGGGGTTAGAGTTAGGGATTAGGGGTTAAAGTTAGGGGGTAGAGTTAGGGATTAAGGGTTAGGGTAAAAGTTAGGGGCTAGGGTTAGGGTTAAAGTTAAGTGTTAGGGGTTAGGGTTAGATTCAAACATACAAATTAATATATAAACTTTGGAGCAAATAAGAAAAGAGTGTTGCATTTAGTTTCTTGCTACGATTTTGTTGATTTTTTTAGAGAAGTTGAATGTGAATGTGAATGCACAGAATGTGAATTTGTTTTATTTCAAATCTGTCGCATTTCAAATTTGTTTTATTTCAAATTTGCCGTATTTCAAATTTGTCGCATTTCAAATCTGTCGCATTTCAAATCTGTCGCATTTCAAATTTGCCGTATTTCAAATTTGTCGTATTTCAAATCTGTCGCATTTCAAATTTGTTGTATCCAAATCTGTCGCATTTCAAATTTGTCGCATTTCAAATCTGTCGTATTTCAAATTTGACGTATTTCAAATTTGTCGTATTTCAAATTTGACGCATTTCAAATTTGACGCATTTCAAATCTGTCGTATTTCAAATTTGACGCATTTCAAATCTGTCGCATTTCAAATTTGTCGCATTTCAAATTTGTCGTATTTCAAATTTGTCACATTTCAAATTTGTCACATTTCAAATTTGTCGCATTTCAAATTTGACGCATTTCAAATTTGTCGCATTTCAAATTTGTTGCATTTCAAATTTGACGCATTTCAAATTAGACGCATTTCATACTCTTGGCGAATTCAAATCGTCACTGGAAACCCAATTAATATACAAGCAGAAATACTTTTGATTCAAAATTATATAGAGATAATAATAATCAGCCACTGCTACCATCCACGGAGGGCCTGTAACACATGACACTCACTGGTCAACACCTCGCAAGAAATATACTGTCAGCAGTCCTAGACAAAGCCTTCCCTGCAACGAACTGAAAAAGAAATCGATCGACCAGGGATGAATATATATTGATTTTTTCCGAGCAGCAAGGGTGCAAGCCACATATATACAGGTTTTGTTGCAGAGGGAATTAGACTGCAGTGTGCGAACATGTCACGGCAAGTCGCGTTTTTAAATGAGAAGCTTTCTCTCAATAACAATAAATGTACAATTTCAAATCAAAGGGTTAGGGTTAGGGTTAAAAAAAACCCTTAATATTGTTTATGAATTATAGTATCGTTGATTTTACACAGTACAAAAGTGAATTATTTTGATTCAAATGTTGTATATTTAGGGTTAGGGTTAGGGTTAGGGTTAAATATATCAAAACTTCATATTGATCTTGTAACGTGCGATTTGAAAAGAGATTTGTCCAATTTAATGTGTGGGAACTTTTTTTTTTGTTAAACACACCAGACTAACCCAACAAGCAGCAAAATCACACCCCTTCACTGTAGAGGTCTCCAGTTGCCGGAAGCTTTTCTACTGTTAGGTTCTTTTCTTGAACCGCTTGCCTTTAGAATGTCCTCCCTGCTCCCTGTTTCCTCGACTGTATCACTATGCAGAAATTTAAATGTGATATGAACAAAACTCTCGCTGCACAGCTCTCCACGTAGGATGCCATCTATAAATCTCTTAACGTCTCAGTGGAAGTGTGGCTTGTCAAGTGTGGTCAATTGAAGTAATAAAATTTTTTTTTAAAAGTCGTACAGACAGCAGCAGCATCATTATCATCATCATCATCATCATCATAGTCGTCATCATTGTCGTTATCATTGTCGTTGTCGTCGTCATCATCATCATCATCGTCATCATCATCATCATCATCATCATCATCATCATCGTCATCGTCGTCGTCCCCATCATCATCATCATCATCATCATCATCATCATCATCATCATCATCATCATCCATAAAGTCCAACCCTTCCTCACCGTGAAAGGAGTGGTGGCAATTTGGTAGTATCAGAACTACCCGGATAACAAAAGGGGGCGATGAAAATCCAGGAAGAGTCGGCATCAAGATTCGTCGTTCACTGGTCGTCTCTGCCTCTGCGTGTGTGAAGCAAAGAAGTGTCAGGGCAGAACCTTCTCCGACTTTGCATGCAAACGCTGAGTCATGTTGCTCTTGGTGTTGAGGGTAAACACCTGCAACCCTGCAGGTTAATGAACAGCTGCGGCCAATGCGGAAAACTTCATGCAGACCAGACAATGCTGAGGCACGATCGTCGTGAGCTCTACGCAGAAGGCTGACTCACTTAATATCATCATCATCATCATCATCCGCATCATCATCATCATGGTATGTTCATGTGGAAAGAATGGATGAGCGTGTTTGAGTGAGTAGATGTAGAACAGTTGAGGTAGCAAGGTTAGTTGGCAGAGGAAGTCCAAGGAAAACGAGGGAGAAAGTGTTAAGGATGGATTTGAGAGAAAGAGGGATAAATAAAGACCTGAGCAGAGATCGGTTAGTTTGAAATTCAATTTCTAAAAGCCGTCCAACACATGCCACCAAGTAAAACATATGTTAAACTGATGATGATGATGATGATGATGATGATGATGATGATGATGATGATGATGATGATGATGATGATGATTTGTTTGTTTGTTAAGCGAGTCGGACTTCTGCATAGAACTCACGAAGATTGTGCCTCAGGACTGTTAGGTTTGCATGAAGCCCTTCTCGTTGGACGCAGCTATTCGTTAACCTGCAGGATTGCAGAGTTTTACCCTTGACACCGAGAACAACAAGGCTCAGCAGTTGCATGCGTAGTCGGGGAAGGTTTGGCCCAGAACACACAAAGGAACATCATCAAAGGAACATTGGTACTTTCACTCCAATGATTTGCAGTTCGGCGCCTGATATGTTTTTGCTTGCCACACGCAGAGGCAGAGACGACCAGAGGACAACGGATGCTGATGACGACTCCTCCTCGATTTTCACCAGAGCCCTGTTAGCCGGGTAGCTTTGACACTGCCACGTTTTCAACGCCCCTAACATGATGATGAAGTGTTGGAATTTAGAGGGGGGAGGGTATGCTGCTGCTGCTGCTGCTGCTGCTGTAGCTGTTGTTGATGATGATGATTTTGATGATGATGATGATGATTATCGTGCTTTTGTGTTTTCACTAAATACACATTGTTCAACTGGAATAAATAGGTCCCTCACTGTCAACCAAGCTCCAGTCCCTGTCCCATCGCCGCAATGTAGCATCCTTGTGCTTGTTTTACAAATACTTCAATGGATTATGCTCCGATGAATTGGCTACTCTGGTGCCCCCTTGACGTAAATTCACTGGACCAACTCGACAATCAACTAAATCCCATCCATTTACTGTGGCGGTCCTCAGATGCCAGAGAGCTTTCTACTCAAATAGCTTCTTTCCTCGTGTTGCTGGCCTCTGGAACTCCCTCCTGGCCCCCTGTTTCCCC
>OY744546.1:54219392-54251892 GCA_963556195.1 Sepiola atlantica | reverse complement strand
ATCAGTCATAACTCAAAAATCAATTAACCAAATTATTTAAAACTTTGCACAAAATTTTCATTTGGTAGGTTCTATAAGTGTGTAGAATTTCAGCATCATTAGGCAAGGCAACCCAGAGATCCAGAAAGGTCAGGAGTGATTTTGTGTTATCCGTGTGTACGTACGTACGTATGTGCCACCCTGTATCTCATCAACTATTTGATGGATTCAGCTGATTTTTGGCAGAGATAGAAGTTCTAGGGTCTAGTTGATGGCATTTTAATTTCAGTTTACCATATACCTTAGTTTTCCAGACAATTAAAAAAAAACTTAAAAATTACCATTGTCTTGAGGAATAGCCTTTACAAAAGAAGTGACATTCCATGAAAAATGCCAGTATACTGAAATCATATGCCCTTAATAAGGTTAAGATGAAAATTCATATACACTAAATATACAAAAGCAAGGAAATTCCCAAATTTTTACACTTTTATTGTCATTAAGGGTATGACTACATATCAACCAAACCATTTCATTATCACATCACTACAGTATAAATCTCTATGCATGAGTGAATGAAGTGTGTTAGGTGTGCTGAAGAAAAATTCCTACCAGTAAAATACATAGCCCTGTTGTGCTCGCATACCCTTAAAGACAATAAAAGTGTAAAAATTTGGGAATTTCCTTGCTTTTGTACATTTAGTGTATATGAATTTTAATCTTAACCCTATTAAGGGCATATGATTTCAGTATACTGGCATTTATCATGGAATATATATATATATATATATATATATATATATATATATATAGAGAGAGAGAGAGAGAGAGAGAGAGAAAGAGATAGAATGAAATAACACTCTTTCAAATCGAAAGACATTTCTTCAAATGGATTTACATATCTGATGAGAGTGGACCACCGCTTGAAACGCGTTATATAAAATGATAAAATAACAAAATAATAAATAAATGTTGAAAAAACTTTTTACAAATGTTGGTAGCCTTACTGCTTTATTTTATATATATATATATATATATATATATATATATATATATATAAGGTTAATACAACAAAAGATATAAGAGGCAACTAATATCTTTAATTAGTGAACATCCGGATAAAAATAAAGCTCAATATACTGGATAGAGCATTAATAGCAATAGATAAAGTGAAAGAATAAAATTAGGTACGAATCAAATTTTATTACAATTCAGAGTTCAGGAGAAGATTTTCTTTGAAAACTCATGTGTTAAAGACTTTAAAGAACTTTGACTGAACTTTGAATTGTAATAAAATTTGATTCGTACCTTATTTTATTCTTTCACTTTATCTATTGCTATATATATATATATATATATATATATAAATATATATATATATACATATATATATATATATGTAGTTATGTATTCATGGCTCAAAGCGATATATAAGTATCTGATTTTACTGTGTTGATTAGTCTTTGAGTTTCTCTCCTAAACTTCCATAATTGGAGACGCCCCTCCCACCCAAGACAGCTGCACCAATTAATATCAGTTGGCATCACATTCCATTTAGCAACCATATTTGAAGAATCCAAACATAGAACGCATCGATTTCTTTTGCTTCTATTACAAGAATCGCACAGTGAAAACTCTTCAGTCATTTCGATACAACTTGGCGTAGTCACGTTGACACACCAGTTCCCGTTAGATCAGCAGAGTTAAGCTACGTTCAGCCTGTTCAGTACAAAATGGGTGACAATTTGGGAAGACCATGTGCTGTGCATAGCAGAGCTCTCCGCTTATCCTAGCAGTGTTTGCAGTCATCTTGGATTTCTTCCTGGACTCAAGCAATACTGGCCTTTTGGCTAAGATCAAAGTGTAGTATCTGTTCCGATGGATACTACACCCCATAGACTGGTATTGTCTTGGCTCTTGGGGCTTGATTTACGCCGGTCTATGGGTCTGTCCTGTGCAGTTCTAGGAGGTCCACCCTCCCAGGCTTCGCCTCCCCTCTTTGGGGAGGAGTAAGTTTATTGCTTACTGCCTGAGGCGCCCCTACCGGGGAATGCCGACGGGGCTGCCCAGGCAATTTTTGATGGTCAGAGTGCTCACCTCTCGGGCGCTGGCTTTTCAACCCCCACTTTCCGACCCGACCTTGGGTCACATCTTACTTGTGGGAGTAGGATAAAACTGGCCTTGTGCCTAACTCCTGGAGAGGAGTAAATAATACTCAAGCAATACCGTTTCAGGAGAGGTTAGGTTGGTGATTGCGCAACACTTGCTTCACAATAGAATCCGTATGCGCACACCTTTACAGAGGGTATCCATTGTTTCTCAAGACTGAACGGAGGCATACTATATATGGCTTAGAAAATACTAATTGATAAACATAGTAGTTGTAGGTTCAAGCTCTATGTTAGGCAGTGTTTTTTTTTTCCCTTTTTTATACTAATGAGTCACAAAGGTAAGGAGTAAAAGTAAAATCGGCATTCAGCTAAGTGGACAGCAGCAGGTTAAAACCGTCCAAAGCGACCAAAGATGCAAACATCAGCAGGCAAGGTTTTGGCCTTTTAGATTTTGTTTATCGATTACCTTTAGAAAAGAAAAACCATCAATAGCGAATCTTATATAACATTATTGGTGCGTTTGATGGAAGAAATTGTTAAAAAACGAAGAAAAAAAATGCGCTTTCACCAATACAATTCACTGTGTCACAAGTCGATCGCAACAATAGTAAAACTTTATGAATTGCACTTCAAATTGCTTCCGCACCCACCCTGTTCTCCAGATCTGGCCCCAACTGATTGCAAGCTGTTTGCAGACCTCAAAAATCCCCTAAGGAAAGAGATTCACCTCCAATGAAAAAGTGATATCGGAAACTGACACGTATTTTGAGACCAACGACAAATCGTTCTACAAAAACGACATTGAACTGTTAGAGAAGCGTTGGAATCAGTGTGTCACCCTAGAAAGAGACTATGTTGATGAATAATCAAATATTGACTAATTTTTAAAAAAATTTTATTAGTTAGGTTCAGGACTTATTGCGTGATGCCTTCATTTTCTTTAAATGAATAAGTGAATCAAATTTAATTTCTTTTCTATTCAGATTTTTTTTTTTAGAGGAAGTTTTTTCATGATTATAAATTTTTTTTTGGGGGGGAGGGAGGCAAACTGTTTTTTATCTATCGACGGAGGCTTCGTTTCTAGGGCAATAACTCTTGATATATCAAAGGCCTTCGATAGGGTCTGGCACCAAGGTCTGCTCCACAAGCTTCTAAGCTATACAATGTCTAGAAATCTCTTCTCAACCATCAAATCTTTTTTAGTCTGACAAGTCTATAAAAGAAATTGTTGACGGACAAAAGTTCAAAGAACATAGAATCAATGCCGACGTGCCTGAAAGATCCATTTTGGGACGAACCTTTTTCCTGATCTTCATAAACGATCTTCTAATTCATATTCTGAGATCATTCACTGACATCTATGCAGACGGCACTATTTATGGAAATACTTCGAAGAGCATCAATTTCAACTAAATCCAATTATGAGTATTCTTATTTTATAGAGACCTCCACGGAGTATGAGGTACTCTCAAAGACACAATATCATCTATGCATTCTATATATTAAGAGTGAGTTTGTTCGTTTGTTTGCCTTTTATAGGAATCGATATGTTAACAGTTAGAAAATTCAAACTAGTTTCAATAAGGATCAGTTTTGAAACGAATTCAATGACACCAATCACATTTTTCTCTGATTACATCTGAGGGCACTAGGGTCCAACTATCGATTTCAATTATTGTTACATAGTGTTAATTGAAAACAAAACCCGTTAACCGTTACTATTAGAGACATTAATTATTTTAAGGAAATACAGTTGGGAAATTAGTCTAAAACAATTTATTTTGGTTTACCTGCTCATTTGTGACCACTTGAAAATAGGGGATAATGAGAAGGGATAATTGTCACCTGATAGATGAAGAACACTAACATAAACGATCTTCCAATTCATATTCTGAGATAATTCACTGACATTTATGCAGAAGACACAACTATTTATGGAAATACCTCGAAGAGCATTGATGATCATAACCTTTCTGACCCTATCTCTCTCTCTCTGTCTGTCTTCCGACTCGGAGCACGCGGTACAATGTGGTTTGTTACTTTTAATGCCTCCAAAACAAAGCTTCTCTCTTTTCACCACCAACGCTCGGGTCCTCATTTCTCCCCTAAAACAAAGCTTCTATCTTTTCACCACCAACGCTCGGGTCCTCACTTCTCCCCTAAAACAAAGCTTCTATCTTTTCACCAGCAACGCTCGGGTTCTCACTTCTCCCCTAAAATAAAGCTTCTATCTTTTCACCATCAACGCTCGGGTCCTCATTTCTCCCCTAAAACAAAGCTTCTCTCTTTTCACCAGCAACGCTCGGGTCCTCACTTCTCTCTTAAAACAAACCTCCTCTCTTTTCACCATCAACGCTCAGGTCCTCACTTCTCTCTTAAAACAAACCTCCTCTCTTTTCACCACCAACGCTCGGGTCCTCACTTCTCCCCTAAAACAAAACTTCTCTCTTTTCACCATAAACGCTCGGGTCCTCACTTCTCTCTTAAAACAAACCTCCTCTCTTTTCACCACCAACGCTCGGGTCCTCACTTCTCCCCTAAAACAAAACTTCTCTCTTTTCACCATAAACGCTCGGGTCCTCACTTCTCTCTTAAAACAAACCTCCTCTCTTTTCACCACCAACGCTCGGGTCCTCACTTCTCTCTTAAAACAAACCTCCTCTCTTTTCACCACCAACGCTCGGATCCTCACTTCTCCCCTAAAACAAAACTTCTCCCTTTTCACCACCAACGCTCGGGTCCTCACTTCTCCCCTAAAACAAACCTCCTCTCTTTTCACCACCAACGCTCGGGTCCTCACTTCTCCCCTAAAACAAACCTCCTCTCTTTTCACCACCAACGCTCGGGTCCTCATTTCTCCCCAGTCGAAAAAAATGGTTCTCTCCTCGAGGAAGCCCCCTTCTGTGATAACTTCTAGGACTGACCTTCACCCCACACCTGAATTTGAAGACTTACATCATATCTGTTGCTAAAGTTGCTCGGGTGTCAAATATGTCGAAACACAAATTTATTCTTAGATTCTTATATTAATACGCGAGATAACCCAGAAGAAAACGAGTTACTAATATTAATATTAATGTTGGTTCCTTCGTTTTGTGTCACGCTTTCCTTGGAAATAGTAGTAGGCACGGCCATCGTAATATAAGGCCTGTTAACTGAGTCTAGTTTTTCTGGTGACGTCATTGCTAGTGGGAGTAAGAACCACTATCAATGAGAACCGGAAGTAGGGCAATTGGTGGGAAGAAGTGGGAACTGAAACAATATGTAGCAGAAGGTGTTTATCATAACTCGCCTCAACAACGAAACAGAAAAGGCGGCAGGGAATCTTTAAAACACGCAACGTCATCTAAACAACAGTTTTTTAGCCTCGTTTTACTCCAGTTTAAATGAACGGCTCTCTCCTTGAGGAACTTTCGTGTTTTGATAAGATCCTAGGACTGGCTTTCACTCCAGATCTAAAATGGAAGACTTGTATCCAATCTGTTGCTAAGGTTATTGGGAAAATGTTTGGAGCATTCTACCACTCTAGAAATGACCTCACACGTGACACAATCCTCTACCTGTATAAGGGCCAGAAACATCCTAAGATGGAGTACTGTTGCCACATCTGGGGAGGTACCGCTCGGAGCTCTCTTTCCCTCCTTGACAGAGTACAAAATCGACTCCGCATTCTCTTCTCGTCCCTTCAGCCTCTTTTGCCCAGAAGAAATGTTGCTAGCCTCTGTAAAACATTCACAGCAACAACTCGTCTAGCTACAGTCATAGCAAGGAACTTTCCTTTCTCTCTCTCCTTACCAAAAACTAAACGAAACCTCCATGAACAAAGTTCCGTTCCTAGAACATCCTGCCTGTGGAACAAAATACAGCGAGACTGCTTCCCAACCTACTACAATATGGTCGTCTTCAAGTCTAATGTAAACAAACACTTGTTCGGCACTCCTCATAGACAACCATATCCCCTTGAGAAACATTCTACCTATCGCACACATTGTTTTCGGTCCTCCTGTAGAGGCTATCATAACTGACAATCTCTTTGACCCTTATTCTCGAGTGGCCTCCAGGCCTTAATAAGTAATGATAATTGAGTAAAAATAAAACTAACCTAACCCTAACCCTAACCCTAACCTAATCCTAACCTAGACTTGTTTTGCATTCAATTACTTAAGGGGTCCTGGGTATGATCTTAAAACACATCCAGTGGTGAGGCCTCCATTTGGGAACTGTGGGGAATGTGGAGTTGCCCCTTAGTTGTCATTGCTCTCAGGTCCACTCTGGCCCGGAGTGGTAGTACGTGTAAGGGCCCCATCTATAGGTCGAATAGAACCTACTGGCGCTACCAAATCAGGCTGTCTAAAGTTATTGAATTCCTGACACAAAATTCACCAAACATTGATGTTTTATTGTTTTTTTCTTTTGCAAAACTCAATCATGTCCTGCAAAATCCAAAACAAAAAGCAACAATTTCCCTCCCTCCCCCTTTCCCTCCCCTCTCCTATTCTCCCCCCACCCCCGTTTCACTCAACCAAACACAATGAATAAATACTTGAACATATAAAGAACTTGAAGCATAAAAACCTTCACCAAAATGACCGGATTCAGCATTAAATAACCTGAAAAGGGTTGATACGCCATAAAACAAAACAACCAAATTTTACCAAAATGACCTGATTCGGCATTAAATAACCTGAAAATGGTTGATATGCCGTAGAACAAAACAACCAAACCAAACACCATGAATAAATATTTGAACATATAAAGAACTTGAAGCCTAAAATCTTTCAACAAAATGACCAGATTCGGCATTAAATAACCCGAAAAGGGCTGATATGCCATAAAACAAAACAACCAAACCAAACAACATGAATAAATAGTTGAAAATATAAAGAACTTGAAGCATAAAATCTTTCACCAAAATGACCAGATTCGGCATTAAATAACCTGAAAAGGGTTGATATGCCGTAAAACAAAACAACCAACCAATTGCTTTAGTGTTGTCTGCATTTTCATATTTTCTTTTGTTTTTCGAATCATAAACTTCTTTGTCTATTTCTGGTTTGTTCTGCAAATCGTAATCAGAAACATTCGGGTCGTTATGGGTTCTTTTCCGATAGAATCACCCTAGTTTTTATTTAGGTTATGACGAGCTGGTTGTATTAACTCTATCAAAGTAGGCTGATTTCACATATCGTCAATTTCTCATCTGTTTACATTTTTAGCACTTGTTTAAAAATATAAGTGTTTAAATATACTTTTACTATTTCTAGATTTATTTTTATGGTTTTTTGCATTTTATTTGTAAATCTCTTTCAGTTTATCGGTGTTGAGTCACACGTGTTTAACGGACATTACTGCAAAGGACTTCGGATTTCGGATTTACTTTCTTCTGTTCAACTTTTACTTATGGATGGGTGTATAAATCGTTATACACCCGTGTCGTTGTCGTCGTCGTGGTCCGTCGGGTTGTTGATTCTCTGGGGAATACAATCACTCGGACGCCGGTGTTTTTATTAAAAGTTTATTTGACAGTAACAGAAAAAACAACTTGTATATGCGTGAGAGAGATAGAGAGATAAAGAGATAGAGAGATAAAGAGATATATATAGAGAGAAACATAGAGATAGATAGATAGATAGATAGATAGATAGATCTTCTTCTTCTTCTTTCGTGTAAATCAGATGATTCTGGTGTTGGCATTAGTTTCCTCGATGTTTTCTAGTTAGAAATCTTTCTGGAAAGACATTGGGTACTTACAGGAAGGACCACGAGAAGGTTGCCAACATCCCTAAGTGAAAGTGGTACTGTGGAACCGACTGGATTCGAACTTGGAACACCCAGGTCTTCAGTCCGTGTCGTTATCCACTTAACCACCATCACCTCGTAGATAGATAGATAGATAGATAGATAGATAGATAGATAAATAGATAGATAGATAGATAGATAGATAAAACAATTGAGATAGATAGATAGATAGATAGATAGATAGATAGATAGATAGATAGATAGAAATGGAAGATAGATAGATAGATAGATAGATAAAAAGGGAGATAGCTGGATAGATAGATAGATAGATAGATAGATAGATAGATAGATAGATAGATAGATAGATAGATACAAATGGAAGATAGATAAATAGATAGATAAAAAGGGAAGATAGATAAATAGATAGATAGATAGAAAGGGAAGATAGATAGATAGATAGATAGATAGATAGATAGATAGATAGATAGATAGAACAATTGAGATAGATAAATAGATAGATAGATAGATAGATAGATAGATAGATAGATAGAAAGGGAAGATAGATACATAGATAGATAGATAGATAGATAAATAGATAAATAGATAGATAGATAGAAAGGGAAGATAGATACATACATAGATAGATGAATAGATAGATAGATAGATAGATAGATAGATAGATAGAAATGGAAGATAGATAAATAGATAGATAGAAAGGGAAGATAGATAAATAGACAGATAGATAGAAAGGGAAGATAGATAGATAGATAGATAGATAGATAGTATCATACAAATATGTTGTAAAAAAACAAAAAAAAACGGCCCTCCCATGTACAGTAACTTGATGGAAGCACCAAATTTGATTTTGACTCATTTTCTTTTTTGTAAGGCAGATATTTTTAGTATTTACTTTGCGTGTTATTTCATAGTGACTAAAGGTCAACACTCCTACACACCAAGGTCATATTGTTGTAAGTATTACATTATTAATTAGACTATTATTAGAGTTACTAAATATAAATTTTCTTTTGCAAAATAAAACTTCTCCTAATCAATACCTGCCCGTACTGATGTGTATCATTGATGAAGAATACATTTACATGTGTTTGTACGCTTCATACTTCAGCTTAAGGCAAATCGATATGATACAAGTTTGCGGTTTGAGCCGTTAAGTGTTTTGAAGAGTATTAAAACGTTAAAGAGTCTTGAAGCATTAAGTGTTAAGTATTATGAAAAACCTTGAAGCATTAAGTGTTATTAATGACCTTGAAGTATTAGGTATTATTAAAAATCTTGAAGCATTAAGTGTTATGGAGGGCAGTACAGTATTACATATTATGAAAGGCCTTGAAACGTTAAGTATTATGTTGGGTCTTTGAGTATTAAGTGTTATGAGGGGTTTGGACCATTAAGTATTATGAAGAGTCTTGAAGCATTAAGTGTTATGAGGGGTTTGAACCGTCAAGTATTATGAAGAGTCTTGAAGCATTAAGTATTATGAGGGGTTTGGACCATTAAGTATTATGAAGAGCCTTGAAGCATTAAGTGTTATGAGGGGTTTGAACCGTTAAGTATTATGAAGAGTCTTGAAGCATTAAGTGTTATGAGGGGTTTGGACCGTTAAGTATTATGAAGAGTCTTGAAGCATTAAGTGTTATGAGGGGTTTGAACCGTTAAGTATTATGAAGAGTCTTGAAGCATTAAGTATTATGAGGGGTTTGAACCGTCAAGTATTATCAAGAGTCTTGAAGCATTAAGTATTATGAAGGGTTTGGACCATTAAGTATTATGAAGAGTCTTGAAGCATTAAGTGTTATAAGGGGTTTGGAGCGTTAAGTATTATGAAGAGTCTTGAAGCATTAAGTATTATGAGGGGTTTTGACCGTAAAGTATTATGAAGAGTCTTGAAGCATTAATTGTTATGACAGGTTTGAACCGTTAAGTATTATGAAGAGTCTTGAAGCATTAAGTGTTATGAGAGGTTTGGACCATTAAGTATTATATAGAGTCTTGAAGCATTAAGTGTTATAAGGGGTTTGGACCGTTAAGTATTATGAAGAGTCTTGAAGCATTAAGTGTTATGAGGGGTTTTGACCGTAAAGTATTATGAAGAGTCTTGAAGCATTAAGTGTTATAAGGGGTTTGAACCGTTAGTATTATGAAGAGTCTTGAAGCATTAAGTGTCATGAGGGGTTGAACCGTTAAGTATTATGAAGAGTCTTGAAGCATTAAGTGTTATGAGGGGTTTGAACCGTTAAGTATTATGAAGAGTCTTGAAGCATTAAGTGTTATGAGGGGGTTGGACCGTTAAGTATTATGAAGAGTCTTGAAACATTAAGTGTTATGAGGAGTTTGAACCGTCAAGTATTATGAAGAGTCTTGAAACATTAAGTGTTATGAGGAGTTTGAACCGTCAAGTATTATGAAGAGTCTTGAAGAATTAAGTGTTATGAGGGGTTGTGACCGTTAAGTATTATGAAGAGTATTGAAGCATTAAGTGTTATGAGGGGTTTGAACCGTTAAGTATTATGAAGAGTCTTGAAGCATTAAGTGTTATGAGGGGTTTGAACCGTCAAGTATTATGAAGAGTATTGAAGCATTAAGTGTTATGAGGGGTTTGAACCGTTAAGTATTATGAAGAGTCTTGAAGCATTAAGTGTTATGAGGGGTTTGAACCGTTAAGTATTATGAAGAGTCTTGAAGCATTAAGTGTTATGAGGGGTTTTAACCGTTAAGTATTATGAAGAGTCTTGAAGCATTAAGTGTTATGAGGGGTTTTAACCGTTAAGTATTATGAAGAGTCTTGAAGCATTAAGTGTTATGAGGGGTTTGGACCGTTAAGTATTATGAAGAGTCTTGAAGCATTAAGTGTTATGAGGGGTTTGAACCGTTAAGTATTATGAAGAGTCTTGAAGCATTAAGTGTTATGAGAAGTTTGGACCGTTAAGTATTATGAAGAGTCTTGAAGCATTAAGTGTTATGAGGGGTTTGAACCGTTAAGTATTATGAAGAGTCTTGAAGCATTAAGTGTTATGAGGGGTTTGAACCGTTAAGTATTATGAAGAGTCTTGAAGCATTAAGTGTTATGAGGGGTTTGAACCGTTAAGTATTATGAAGAGTCTTGAAGCATTAAGTGTTATGAGGGGTTTGAACCGTTAAGTATTATGAAGAGTCTTGAAGCATTAAGTGTTATGAGGGGTTTGAACCGTTAAGTATTATGAAGAGTCTTGAAGCATTAAGTGTTATGAGAAGTTTGGACCGTTAAGTATTATGAAGAGTCTTGAAGCATTAAGTGTTATGAGGGGTTTGAACCGTTAAGTATTATGAAGAGTCTTGAAGCATTAAGTGTTATGAGGGGTTTGAACCGTTAAGTATTATGAAGAGTCTTGAAGCATTAAGTGTTATGAGGGGTTTGGACCGTTAAGTATTATGAAGAGTCTTGAAGCATTAAGTGTTATGAGGGGTTTGAACCGTTAAGTATTATGAAGAGTCTTGAAGCATTAAGTGTTATGAGAAGTTTGGACCGTTAAGTATTATGAAGAGTCTTGAAGCATTAAGTGTTATGAGGGGTTTGAACCGTTAAGTATTATGAAGAGTCTTGAAGCATTAAGTGTTATGAGGGGTTTGAACCGTTAAGTATTATGAAGAGTCTTGAAGCATTAAGTGTTATGAGGGGTTTGAACCGTTAAGTATTATGAAGAGTCTTGAAGCATTAAGTGTTATGAGGGGTTTGAACCGTTAAGTATTATGAAGAGTCTTGAAGCATTAAGTGTTATGAGGGGTTTGAACCGTTAAGTATTATGAAGAGTCTTGAAGCATTAAGTGTTATGAGAAGTTTGGACCGTTAAGTATTATGAAGAGTCTTGAAGCATTAAGTGTTATGAGGGGTTTGAACCGTTAAGTATTATGAAGAGTCTTGAAGCATTAAGTGTTATGAGGGGTTTGAACCGTTAAGTATTATGAAGAGTCTTGAAGCATTAAGTGTTATGAGGGGTTTGAACCGTTAAGTATTATGAAGAGTCTTGAAGCATTAAGTGTTATGAGAAGTTTGGACCGTTAAGTATTATGAAGAGTCTTGAAGCATTAAGTGTTATGAGGGGTTTGAACCGTTAAGTATTATGAAGAGTCTTGAAGCATTAAGTGTTATGAGGGGTTTGAACCGTTAAGTATTATGAAGAGTCTTGAAGCATTAAGTGTTATGAGAAGTTTGGACCGTTAAGTATTATGAAGAGTCTTGAAGCATTAAGTGTTATGAGGGGTTTGAACCGTTAAGTATTATGAAGAGTCTTGAAGCATTAAGTGTTATGAGGGGTTTGAACCGTTAAGTATTATGAAGAGTCTTGAAGCATTAAGTGTTATGAGGGGTTTGAACCGTTAAGTATTATGAAGAGTCTTGAAGCATTAAGTGTTATGAGAAGTTTGGACCGTTAAGTATTATGAAGAGTCTTGAAGCATTAAGTGTTATGACCGGTTTGAACCGTTAAGTATTATGAAGAGTCTTGAAGCATTAAGTGTTATGAGGGGTTTGAACCGTTAAGTATTATGAAGAGTCTTGAAGCATTAAGTGTTATGAGAAGTTTGGACCGTTAAGTATTATGAAGAGTCTTGAAGCATTAAGTGTTATGAGGGGTTTGAACCGTTAAGTATTATGAAGAGTCTTGAAGCATTAAGTGTTATGAGGGGTTTGAACCGTTAAGTATTATGAAGAGTCTTGAAGCATTAAGTGTTATGAGAAGTTTGGACCGTTAAGTATTATGAAGAGTCTTGAAGCATTAAGTGTTATGAGGGGTTTGAACCGTTAAGTATTATGAAGAGTCTTGAAGCATTAAGTGTTATGAGGGGTTTGAACCGTTAAGTATTATGAAGAGTCTTGAAGCATTAAGTGTTATGAGAAGTTTGGACCGTTAAGTATTATGAAGAGTCTTGAAGCATTAAGTGTTATGAGGGGTTTGAACCGTTAAGTATTATGAAGAGTCTTGAAGCATTAAGTGTTATGAGGGGTTTGAACCGTTAAGTATTATGAAGAGTCTTGAAGCATTAAGTGTTATGAGAAGTTTGGACCGTTAAGTATTATGAAGAGTCTTGAAGCATTAAGTGTTATGAGGGGTTTGAACCGTTAAGTATTATGAAGAGTCTTGAAGCATTAAGTGTTATGAGGGGTTTGAACCGTTAAGTATTATGAAGAGTCTTGAAGCATTAAGTGTTATGAGGGGTTTGAACCGTTAAGTATTATGAAGAGTCTTGAAGCATTAAGTGTTATGAGGGGTTTGAACCGTTAAGTATTATGAAGAGTCTTGAAGCATTAAGTGTTATGAGGGGTTTGAACCGTTAAGTATTATGAAGAGTCTTGAAGCATTAAGTGTTATGAGGGGTTTGAACCGTTAAGTATTATGAAGAGTCTTGAAGCATTAAGTGTTATGAGAAGTTTGGACCGTTAAGTATTATGAAGAGTCTTGAAGCATTAAGTGTTATGAGGGGTTTGAACCGTTAAGTATTATGAAGAGTCTTGAAGCATTAAGTGTTATGAGGGGTTTGAACCGTTAAGTATTATGAAGAGTCTTGAAGCATTAAGTGTTATGAGAAGTTTGGACCGTTAAGTATTATGAAGAGTCTTGAAGCATTAAGTGTTATGAGGGGTTTGAACCGTTAAGTATTATGAAGAGTCTTGAAGCATTAAGTGTTATGAGGGGTTTGAACCGTTAAGTATTATGAAGAGTCTTGAAGCATTAAGTGTTATGAGGGGTTTGAACCGTTAAGTATTATGAAGAGTCTTGAAGCATTAAGTGTTATGAGGGGTTTGAACCGTTAAGTTTTATGAAGAGTCTTGAAGCATTAAGTGTTATGAGGGGTTTGAACCGTTAAGTATTATGAAGAGTCTTGAAGCATTAAGTGTTATGAGAAGTTTGGACCGTTAAGTATTATGAAGAGTCTTGAAGCATTAAGTGTTATGAGGGGTTTGAACCGTTAAGTATTATGAAGAGTCTTGAAGCATTAAGTGTTATGAGGGGTTTGAACCGTTAAGTATTATGAAGAGTCTTGAAGCATTAAGTGTTATGAGAAGTTTGGACCGTTAAGTATTATGAAGAGTCTTGAAGCATTAAGTGTTATGAGGGGTTTGAACCGTTAAGTATTATGAAGAGTCTTGAAGCATTAAGTGTTATGAGGGGTTTGAACCGTTAAGTATTATGAAGAGTCTTGAAGCATTAAGTGTTATGAGGGGTTTGAACCGTTAAGTATTATGAAGAGTCTTGAAGCATTAAGTGTTATGAGGGGTTTGAACCGTTAAGTATTATGAAGAGTCTTGAAGCATTAAGTGTTATGAGAAGTTTGGACCGTTAAGTATTATGAAGAGTCTTGAAGCATTAAGTGTTATGAGGGGTTTGAACCGTTAAGTATTATGAAGAGTCTTGAAGCATTAAGTGTTATGAGGGGTTTGAACCGTTAAGTATTATGAAGAGTCTTGAAGCATTAAGTGTTATGAGGGGTTTGAACCGTTAAGTATTATGAAGAGTCTTGAAGCATTAAGTGTTATGAGGGGTTTGAACCGTTAAGTATTATGAAGAGTCTTGAAGCATTAAGTGTTATGAGGGGTTTGAACCGTTAAGTATTATGAAGAGTCTTGAAGCATTAAGTGTTATGAGGGGTTTGAACCGTTAAGTATTATGAAGAGTCTTGAAGCATTAAGTGTTATGAGGGGTTTGAACCGTTAAGTATTATGAAGAGTCTTGAAGCATTAAGTGTTATGAGGGGTTTGAACCGTTAAGTATTATGAAGAGTCTTGAAGCATTAAGTGTTATGAGGGGTTTGAACCGTTAAGTATTATGAAGAGTCTTGAAGCATTAAGTGTTATGAGGGGTTTGAACCGTTAAGTATTATGAAGAGTCTTGAAGCATTAAGTGTTATGAGGGGTTTGAACCGTTAAGTATTATGAAGAGTCTTGAAGCATTAAGTGTTATGAGGGGTTTGAACCGTTAAGTATTATGAAGAGTCTTGAAGCATTAAGTGTTATGAGGGGTTTGAACCGTTAAGTATTATGAAGAGTCTTGAAGCATTAAGTGTTATGAGGGGTTTGAACCGTTAAGTATTATGAAGAGTCTTGAAGCATTAAGTGTTATGAGGGGTTTGAACCGTTAAGTATTATGAAGAGTCTTGAAGCATTAAGTGTTATGAGGGGTTTGAACCGTTAAGTATTATGAAGAGTCTTGAAGCATTAAGTGTTATGAGGGGTTTGAACCGTTAAGTATTATGAAGAGTCTTGAAGCATTAAGTGTTATGAGGGGTTTGAACCGTTAAGTATTATGAAGAGTCTTGAAGCATTAAGTGTTATGAGGGGTTTGAACCGTTAAGTATTATGAAGAGTCTTGAAGCATTAAGTGTTATGAGGGGTTTGAACCGTTAAGTATTATGAAGAGTCTTGAAGCATTAAGTGTTATGAGGGGTTTGAACCGTTAAGTATTATGAAGAGTCTTGAAGCATTAAGTGTTATGAGGGGTTTGAACCGTTAAGTATTATGAAGAGTCTTGAAGCATTAAGTGTTATGAGGGGTTTGAACCGTTAAGTATTATGAAGAGTCTTGAAGCATTAAGTGTTATGAGGGGTTTGAACCGTTAAGTATTATGAAGAGTCTTGAAGCATTAAGTGTTATGAGGGGTTTGAACCGTTAAGTATTATGAAGAGTCTTGAAGCATTAAGTGTTATGAGGGGTTTGAACCGTTAAGTATTATGAAGAGTCTTGAAGCATTAAGTGTTATGAGGGGTTTGAACCGTTAAGTATTATGAAGAGTCTTGAAGCATTAAGTGTTATGAGGGGTTTGAACCGTTAAGTATTATGAAGAGTCTTGAAGCATTAAGTGTTATGAGGGGTTTGAACCGTTAAGTATTATGAAGAGTCTTGAAGCATTAAGTGTTATGAGGGGTTTGAACCGTTAAGTATTATGAAGAGTCTTGAAGCATTAAGTGTTATGAGGGGTTTGAACCGTTAAGTATTATGAAGAGTCTTGAAGCATTAAGTGTTATGAGGGGTTTGAACCGTTAAGTATTATGAAGAGTCTTGAAGCATTAAGTGTTATGAGGGGTTTGAACCGTTAAGTATTATGAAGAGTCTTGAAGCATTAAGTGTTATGAGGGGTTTGAACCGTTAAGTATTATGAAGAGTCTTGAAGCATTAAGTGTTATGAGGGGTTTGAACCGTTAAGTATTATGAAGAGTCTTGAAGCATTAAGTGTTATGAGGGGTTTGAACCGTTAAGTATTATGAAGAGTCTTGAAGCATTAAGTGTTATGAGGGGTTTGAACCGTTAAGTATTATGAAGAGTCTTGAAGCATTAAGTGTTATGAGGGGTTTGAACCGTTAAGTATTATGAAGAGTCTTGAAGCATTAAGTGTTATGAGGGGTTTGAACCGTTAAGTATTATGAAGAGTCTTGAAGCATTAAGTGTTATGAGGGGTTTGAACCGTTAAGTATTATGAAGAGTCTTGAAGCATTAAGTGTTATGAGGGGTTTGAACCGTTAAGTATTATGAAGAGTCTTGAAGCATTAAGTGTTATGAGGGGTTTGAACCGTTAAGTATTATGAAGAGTCTTGAAGCATTAAGTGTTATGAGGGGTTTGAACCGTTAAGTATTATGAAGAGTCTTGAAGCATTAAGTGTTATGAGGGGTTTGAACCGTTAAGTATTATGAAGAGTCTTGAAGCATTAAGTGTTATGAGGGGTTTGAACCGTTAAGTATTATGAAGAGTCTTGAAGCATTAAGTGTTATGAGGGGTTTGAACCGTTAAGTATTATGAAGAGTCTTGAAGCATTAAGTGTTATGAGGGGTTTGAACCGTTAAGTATTATGAAGAGTCTTGAAGCATTAAGTGTTATGAGGGGTTTGAACCGTTAAGTATTATGAAGAGTCTTGAAGCATTAAGTGTTATGAGGGGTTTGAACCGTTAAGTATTATGAAGAGTCTTGAAGCATTAAGTGTTATGAGGGGTTTGAACCGTTAAGTATTATGAAGAGTCTTGAAGCATTAAGTGTTATGAGGGGTTTGAACCGTTAAGTATTATGAAGAGTCTTGAAGCATTAAGTGTTATGAGGGGTTTGAACCGTTAAGTATTATGAAGAGTCTTGAAGCATTAAGTGTTATGAGGGGTTTGAACCGTTAAGTATTATGAAGAGTCTTGAAGCATTAAGTGTTATGAGGGGTTTGAACCGTTAAGTATTATGAAGAGTCTTGAAGCATTAAGTGTTATGAGGGGTTTGAACCGTTAAGTATTATGAAGAGTCTTGAAGCATTAAGTGTTATGAGGGGTTTGAACCGTTAAGTATTATGAAGAGTCTTGAAGCATTAAGTGTTATGAGGGGTTTGAACCGTTAAGTATTATGAAGAGTCTTGAAGCATTAAGTGTTATGAGGGGTTTGAACCGTTAAGTATTATGAAGAGTCTTGAAGCATTAAGTGTTATGAGGGGTTTGAACCGTTAAGTATTATGAAGAGTCTTGAAGCATTAAGTGTTATGAGGGGTTTGAACCGTTAAGTATTATGAAGAGTCTTGAAGCATTAAGTGTTATGAGGGGTTTGAACCGTTAAGTATTATGAAGAGTCTTGAAGCATTAAGTGTTATGAGGGGTTTGAACCGTTAAGTATTATGAAGAGTCTTGAAGCATTAAATGTTATGAAGACCTTGATACATTACGTATTTTTTTCTACAATATATATGCATGTACATTCCAGTCGCTTTTTTCCCCTTTCTCTCTCTCTCTCTCTCTCTCTCTCTCTCTCTCTCTCTCTCTCTCTCTCTCCCTTCCTTAGATTTATTTTCTCTCTCTTTCTCTTTTCCATTTAATTAAAAAAATTTTATTTCCATTCCTCTTTCTTTCTCTCTTTCTCTTTTCTTATATCCTTTTCTCTTTCTTTTATTTCCCTTTCTCTTTCTCTCGTTCCCTTTGTTTCTATTTCTTCCCCCTTTCTCCCTTCACCCCTCTCGCTTCCTCTTTTTCTCTTTCTCACCCCTTCCTCTCTCTCATTTTCTTCTCTCACTTCTCTTTCCTGTCTCTTTTTCTTCAATCTCTCTCTTTCTTCCCCATTGATCGCTTCAAATGCAACCCCTCCTCCGCCTTCACTTCTAGTTTGTAACGCATCAACTTGGTCTCAGATTTCTTCTCGTTTCCACTGACTACCGTTGTCTCTTGTGATTATCGATGCCATATCAGATTCGAAAAACACTCAAACCAAAGATTTCAAAATAATTCCTCTTGTCTATTCGCCTCGCAGAAAAAGAATGAAATGAGACGAAAATCAACAAATCGTTAACGGAATCAAACTTTGTTATATATATATATATATATATATATATATATATATGTATATATATATATATATATATATATATATATATATATATATATATATAAAGATACTCGAGTACGAGTCAGTGGCGACTTGGAAACCGAGTTCCAGCCTTCCGACCGACGTGAATTAACATCCCTACACTGAAAACTTCGTACACATGAAACATCGATGGTAATAATAATATTTATTTTAAAATATTACATATATATATATATACTCAACCATAACAACAAACTAAACGACATATTAAAAACAACGAAAATAATAAAAAGCAAACGCCAACCAAAAAACCTCAAACAAATTTTAACCTCATCTAAACTCAACCAACACACAATACAAGGGGTCACAAAATACAACAAGGAAAGACGTGGGGTCTGTGACATAATAATGGAGGGGAACTCATACACATTTAGACACCCAACACAAACATTCACAATAAAAAAGACCTTAACTGCACCTCCAAGAACGTTGTCTATGTGCTAGAATGTACAACATGTAATGAAGCTTATATAGGTGCGACCAAAACATTTAATAATAGAGTATCTTTACATAAAAGCAACATTAAAATCAAAGAAAACCGTAAATTATTCGTCTCCCAACATGTGCACTCATGCAGCGGAGGAAAATTCAAAATAATGCCAATTTTTCAAAGCCAAGACTACACTTACTTACTAACACAAGAAAAAAACTTCATATTTAAATTTAATCCAGCATTAAACAGATCATAACTCTAACAACACACACTTTGATCACACTTTATCCACCTCTAGTTAAGTACAAACATAAATAACTATTCTTATGGAACATTCTTATTTAAGGAAGATAGTCTTAGTACATAACTTCTTATTACGCACTTCTACACAGCTATGAGTCAAATAGCAACTTGTGTTAAATGAATCATTTACAATAGACATTAAATTTGCGCATTAAATACCGAACTATGAAATCGGCCAAACCAAGTTCAAATCTAGTTGGACCGTTTGCATAAACTTATCTTTTACAAATATATATATATATATATATATATATATATATATTTAAACTAATACACGGATCATTATGGATTTTAGAATATATATTCTAGTGAGTAATACACACACACAGCTCAGTCAAAAAACATATATATATATATATATATATATATATATATATATATATATATATATATATATATATATTATTTGTAGCTCCTAGAAAAACGCGTCTACAAGAGCACTGTAAGTATAGTATTAACACAGCATGACGTCGCTAGCTATATGTGCATCGTTTCTTTCATTAAGTAGAACGCTCTTATGACGTCAAGCCGCCACATAAAGTGTTAAAATTATCACCCTTTATTCGCTGTTCAACATTGGCCGAGTGGTTCAGGTGTCGGGATTTGAGTTGCAAAATACTTGTAATCTGGGGTTTCGAATCGCATGACCAGTAGTGAATAGTCATATATCTATCCTGATGAGTACCGATTATTAAGGACGAAACGTATACGTACATAGATAATAAACAATAACAAATATTATATATATATATATATATATAATAAACTAAAATATGAAACTAAAAGTATACTTTTAGAGGATAGAACCTATAGTGAAATGGTTTAAGCTCAATATACGAGATATAGCAATTATAAAGATAAATGAAGGAAGAGAGATAAAGACACCTTATCAACTGGACAGGCTCCATATTTTTTTACACGCATACTCTTACTCTCCATTACTTTATATCTTTCAAATTTTGAATTTTGGCTTTTCCACTTCCAACTTATCCATCTATGTAATTCCTCCGATGATAAGATTTTAATCTTTGAAAAGCCTTGGCTTAAGGAAAGAAAAATAAACATGTTTTTATCGAATACACCTTGCATTGAACAATCGAAGTTGAAATAGATTTGTCATTCGTACATCTTTATCTCTCTTCCTTCATTTATCTTTTAATATATATATATATATATATATATATATATATATATATATATATATATATATACATAGAGAGAGAGAGAGAGAGAGAGAGAGAGAGAGAGAGAGAGAGAGAGAGAGAGAGTGGTAGTTTGCTTGAAGCATTGCTGGGAATAGTAGTAGTATGTTTTTAAAAGGCTGTGGGCAATACAAATTCCGGGTAATTCTGGCATCCATTTTGGCAGATTCTCTGCACAGACGGAGTTTTCCTCTGGTGTTTATTATTTTTGACAAAAGGGTAGTTTCTTTTCCCGAAATATTAAAAAAATGATTTTTGGAATCATCCGGACATCACACAAACAGCTAACACCACACTTGCTGTTATGTAAGATTTTAAGAAAAAATAAATAGTAAGTCACATTTCGAATTCGATTTATCATTTTTGTTCCTTCCACCTTACATCTTACCCGGAATTTTCGTTGCCCACAACCTTTTAAAAACATACTACTATCTATCTATCTCTCTCTCTATCTCTCTCTCTCTCTCTCTCTCTCTCTCTCTCTCTCTATATATATATATATATATATATATATATATATATATATATAGTCTCGGAAGTTTCTCAACCATTAAAACTATATTTAAAAAAAAACAACAAAAAAAAAACTTATAGTCCCAAGTCTTTCAATGGAAAATCACTCATGTAAGTCAATTTATTTTTAACAGTTATTATATTAGTTTGTTTCTAACACTATTTTAAGGAATCATCAGTTGTTTACCATGAAAAACTGTTTCGGGAATTTAAATATATATATATATATATATATATATATATATATATATATATATATATGGAAAATGAGAAAGGAAACCCAAAAATATTATTTATGTATTCATGAACGTTTCGTATTTATTGTAAGACTTCCTCAGTATAAAGTACAAAAATGTTTTGCCAGCAGGCTCAGAGCTGCGGCCGATTTGAGCAAGAAAATCAAAATATTAGAAACAAGTAGATGGTGGCATGATAAAATAGAAACAACCAGATTTGCTGTTCACTGTTGGAGAGCTACGGAGGATATCGTCAGCGTTGTTCTTTTTGTGGATTCCAAAGCAAGGATGTGGCTCAGCGGGGAGACTGCACGGAACCTACATCAAGCAGAAGAACTCACAATGCACCTATGAAGACCTACCTGGTGTGATGGAGGATAGAGCAAGATGGCGCGAGAGAGTCAGGAAGATCCGTAACACTACCACAGCAAGATGATGATGATAATGACGGACCGATTCTTTGATTCCAGTCCGTAACAAAATATCCCCAACTGGCGTCTTGTAGTAAACAACAGAAGTCTTCTTTTGCTGACACGTCATAAGTTGTGGCTCAGTGGATAGTGACGTCTCTGTTTCTTTCTCTCTTTCTTCTTCTTGCAGTCGTCTCCTCCTTCTTAATAACAGCCGTTGTAAACGTTATTAAAAATAACAGCACAAAATCATATGGGGTTTAACAATTCATTCAAGGTTTTTATTCTTACTCTCCGATATACTGTATACATACATAATTTTTTTATGGAAATCGCTCCAGACAAAGTATGAAACCACTTGATGTATGGAGCACAAAAAAAATAAAATAAAATAAATATTTCAAGGTCAAAAACCAGCCAACAATAAGTGTTGTATGGATAGATTCTGATCCAGAAAACAGTAAATTTTCCCCTTTTGGTCAGAAACATCGCTCATGGAATGTGAAGACTAAAGGACAAAATAAGAGAAGCGAGAGTTACGAGGCTACCGAAAGTAAGCCCAAGTTAGTCACTTTCTACTCTCCTTATAATATCAACTAAATCATTCACGATAGGAGGATGAAAGTCGCTGTCCAAAAACACAACCTCTCTCTTTCTCTCTCTCTCTCTCTCTCTCTCTCTCTCTCTCTCTGTTTCTCGCAGTCCAGAAAAAAAGAGAAAGATTTTCTCAACTTATCTGCTATGTGTCTCTGGCAACTATCTGTCTATGATGCAATATCTTGACTATCTGCTGAGCCGAGGAAAAATCGCACAAACTACCGTATGCACAGTAAACGCATACATACTGAGCAAACCTACATAATAATTCTAATATTGGTGCTTTGTTACATTAGGACCCGAGCTAACTTTGACTCCGTTGTTAAGGTTAGGGTTAGAGTCAGGGTCAAAGTGGGGGTAGGGTTAGGGTTAGGGTTAGGGTTAGGGTCATGGTCAAAGTTAGCATGGGTCATAATGTAACAAAGTACCATTTTGTTTATATCTTCTAAGGGAATTTTCCACTTTTCTTCTTACTCTAGCCTTATGTAGAAAATTCCGTTTTGAACATTATTTTAACACATCCTGATGCAATCTAGCTATGATATAACATCATGTTTTGGATTTCCTAATAATCGATATTGAGTTTCTAATTCTTTTAGAACAAGTCAGAGTGTCGCATGACAACCACTTTCGGATGCATTTTCCATGATCCGATGATCTCAGCACGTTGTCTGTGGACTCTAATTAGTTCTGCGAGTGCACAAAGGTCGCGTGTCAATAATTGGTAACTCGACTCAGCTAGAAAGACGTAATTAAATCAGTCAAACAGACAGCATTTGGAGAATTCCCGATAAAAGCCTTCACTTGAGATGCTCGCATCTGTCGAATGTCAGAGATTAAAAAAAAGATGAAAAGAATCCGTAGAAATAAAAGAAGAGACAGAAACAGAAGAAAGGAAAGCATTTTCTGCAGATAAAACGTTTTCATCGCTTTCATCGCTTTCATCGCTTTCATTGCTTTCGTCGCTTGTTTACAAAAAAAGAAAGCAAGCCTTTAGCGCCAAAAATTCTATTTCAAACTTAAGCGTAGTAGATGTAGAGCAGTTGAGGAAGCAGGGTCAGTTAGCAGGAGGGAGGCCGACGAAAACATGGGTGGAAGTTACATAGAATGATTTGAGAGAAAGAGGGATAAATAAAGACCTGGCCAGAAATATGTCAGTTTGGAATTCGATTTCTAAATGACGTCTAAACATAACAGGTAAGAATAATAGTTTTTTTATCGACAGAAAAGCAGTTAATGTATTGTTTTTATAAAAGTAAACAAGTACACTGTAACTGAATGAATTATTTAAATGTTTAAAATTATTGGAATATGTATTAAAATCTTACTTGAATATTGTTTAATAATAAATTGCACCTGATTGGATTAAAACGAAACAAGATATTTGTATGCAAACAGTAATACTAAAAATTAGTGAAACTGTTGGATATCTATTGACGAAACGACCTTGCTAATCGTACTGTGAATAACATAAACAGCATATACGTTCCGTTGTTACAACAAAACAAAGATGCCACCTGCATGGAAGTGTTAATTTATGTTAATGGTAGATTGTTCTCATTCGGTCAGCCACGGCTAGAAATGTTAATTTATGTTATTCTTAGTTGTTAGCATTATTAGTTACCGTAGTAAGTATTGAACCACCTTCAACCCCCAGAAAACTGTCAGTTAGAACTGATTTTTAACCAACGCTTTTAACCATTAAGTTATATGACCATGTGGACAATTCTAGTACAAATTTTAGGTGCTTTACCCGTTCATGGCTGACAGAATGAGAACAATCTACCTCATGGATTAAATAAAGTGTTCAGTTCAAAAGGTTTCAGAGTTTGACATAAAGATTCCCCAGTTCGATTTGCCATAACCCTAAACCCTAAACCCTAACCCTAACCCTAACCCTAAACCCTAACCCTAACCTAAACTCTAACCCTAAACCCTAACCTAAACTCTAACCCTAAACCCTAACTCTAACCCTAACCCTAACACTAACACTAACACTAAACCCTAACCCTAACCTTAACCCTAACCCTAACCCTAACCCTAAACCTAAACCCTAACCCTAACCCTAACCCTAAACCCTAACCCTAACCCTAACCCTAACCCTAACCCTAACACACTGGTTCTCGTTAGATCACCGAAGTTAAGAAACATTGAGACTGGTTAGCACTAGATGGGTGACCATTTAAGAATACCAGGCGCTGTATGTAGGAGGATGGCAATACCTACCTGTAAATAAACCTCCAAAATTAACGTCGCCATTTCCCATGGCTGGGATATATATGCGCTTGGGAATTTAATATTCTCTAAGAAACTTCTTCCTTCGGAGGAAGCCAACACAATCCACGCAAAGTACAGGTACCAGGTAAGTTTGATTAGAAAATTTTTAAGTTGCAAAAAATGCTTTTGAAGAAAGTCGAAGGTATAAATCAAACGAATCATTGTGAATATAACATCCAAGATGAGGATGGTAATCTAAATAATCCAAATAATTAAAATAATTCAAATTATCTAAATAATCCAAATTATCAAAATTATCAAAATGATCCGAATTATCCAAATTATCCAAATAATTCAAATTATCTAAATAATCCAAATCATCCAAATTATCTAAATAATCTAAATAATCCAAAAAATCGAAATAATCCAAATAATCCAAATTATCTAAATAATCCAAATAATCTAAATAATCCAAAAAATCGAAATGATCCAAATAATCCAAATAATCCAAATTATCAAAATCATCCAAATTATCCAAATTATCCAAATTATCCAAATAATTCAAATTATCTAAATAATCCAAATTATCAAAATTATCAAAATAATCCAGATTATCTAAATAATCTAAATGATTCAAATAATTCAAATTATCTAAATAATCTAAATAATCCAAATCATCCAAATTATCTAAATAATCTAAATAATCCAAAAATCGAAATAATCCAAATTATCTAAATAATCCAAATTATCTAAATAATCCAAATTATCTAAATAATCCAAATTATCCAAATTATATTCATATAAAAATTTCCTAAACATAATTTTAACTTTGTTGCTTTGGCCACCGGCTCTGATGCACAGTGGCAGCTACTGCAGCGGCAGTAGCTGCCAGTGTGCATCAGCTCCACGCCAATCGTCGCCGCGTCACGCTCCTCGCACATAGACCTTCATCCCTAAATTAAAGGAACTTTTTATAACTGTATGAAATTATATGATTGTTATTTTTCTATTGATTAAATAAAATAGCTTGTTCGGATGAAGGAGGATTGATTCATCACAATCATCTGACAATCGTCTCATCGTGCACCAGAGACCAATTAAACAAATAATAATAATCTTTGAAATGAACAAACATCGGTGATAAAATCTAATGGTGACGCATGGTGTTCTCAGGAGTCAATTTGTTTGTTGAGTTAAAAAAAAATTTTTTTTTTTATGAAAGTCGCTCCAGACAAAACATGAAGCCACTTGATGTTAGGAGCTAAAAAACAAAATACTACTTCAAGGTCAAAAACTAACCAACAATAAGATGGATAGATGGATAGATGGATAGATTCTGACCAAGAAAACACCAATAAATAATATTTATAATCATCATCATCATCATCACCATCATCATCATCATCATCATCATCATCATCATCATCATCATCATCATCATCATCATCATCATCGGTTTAACGTCCAGTTTACATGCTAGCATATGTTGGACGGCTTTAAGAAATTGACGTCCAAGCTAACCTATTTCTTCTTTATTTATCCCCATTTCTTTCAACTCCATTTTTATCACTTCCTCTCATCAAAGTCTCCTGTTCTGCACACATCTACCTATCCTGTCCAGATTTAATCTTCCTCTGAGGTCATCAGATCTAAGCCTGTCTTTAAGACTCGCATTACACATCCATCATATCATTCTCATGTCATTTCTCTCCATGTAACGCATGCCCTCAACCCTCACTAACCAGGTTCCATACAGCATCACACTGCATACACATGCTTGATAAACTCTTCCCTTGGTTGACAGTGGAAACGCTCTGCTGGTTAGTAATGGCAGAAGTTCCCTGAACTTACTCCATCCACTTCTAACTCTTGCTATCACACTAGCAATAGTTCTTCCGTGTGCTCCAATGGTATCATCATCCAGGTAGCAAAACTTCTCCACAACCTCAATGCTTCTGTATTATTTGGGGCAAATGAAATTTTGATTTTAATTTTAGAAGAGTCAGTTGAAAGGAGAGATAATTCAAACTGTTTTTTTTTTTGTAACCATAAAACATAAGGAAAATCCAGAGCATTAGTAAGAAAATACATTTAAAAAAAGGGTACTTATGCAGTTTACGGACCGGACTGAAATAATAACGTTATGATTTAAAAAGCCATTCTTAACATGGGGAGGTGGGGGGGGGGGGGCGGGGAAGGGTTGATTAACTATTCTGTACTTTCACCTAACAATTTAATAAACAGAATAGTTAATCATCCCCCACCTCCCCATGTTAAGAACGGCTTTCTAAATTATAACGTTATTATTTCAGTCTGGTTCGTAAACTGCATAAGTACCCCTTTTTTAATTTATTTTCCTACTAATTGTCTTGATTATCCTTGTGAGTTATGGCTACAGAATAAAATAAAAACAGTTTGAATATTCTCCCCTTTCAACAGACTCTTCTAAATTAGAGAGAGAAAATTTCATCTGCCCCAATAATACAGAAGTACCAGATATTTTTTTGATTTATTTACCCTTAAAAAGGCAATAGCGTAAAATAAAAAATAATTTAATCACGAAATTAAATCCACCAGAATGCATTTCGGTTTCTCCATGAACAATTTTTAAAAATTTATTTTCTTACTAATTCTCTGGATTTTCGTTAAACAAAAAAAATAAAAACAGTTTGAATTATCTCCCCTTTTCAACAGACTCTTCTAAATTAGAGAGAGAGAAAATTTCATCTGCCCCAATAATACAGAAGTACCAGATATTTTTTTGATTTATTTACCCGTAAAAATACAATAGCGTAAAATGAAAAATAATTTAATCACGAAATTAAATCCACCAGAATGCATTTCAGTTTCTCCATAAACAATTTAAAAAAATTTATTTTCTTACTAATTCTCTGGATTTTCGTTGAACAAAAAAAATAAAAACAGTTTGAATCATCTCCACTTTCAACAGACTCTTCTAAATTAGAGAGAGAAAATTTCATCCGCCCCAATAATAGAGAAGCACCCGAGTCTTATATATAATGCTACAGTTGTATACATGAAATAATCTTTGGAGTGTGTAATGATGTACACTACTTTTGATGTGAATGAGTACTTTCAGTCTAGCAATGTAAATACCGACTCTAATGGTCGGCTTTCATTCCAACAGTGTCAGCCATCGAAGATCAGATTACAATCATTATACAAAGATCCTTTGCTTCGCTCACAAGGAAGTCGCTATTTCCTACGCAGATGTGATCAGATTCCACCAGATCCATTATTGATTCGATTCGTGGGTTGGGTAATTTTGGTGCCTGAAGAATTCTACAGATTTTTTTTTTTTGGATAAGAACTCGAAATAAAGGTCACAGATGCCGATATTCTTTGAGGCAAAGGTGCATGAAATAGAGCAATTTTTTAACGCTTTGAAAATCTAATTTTTATTCTGGCGGCCATGTTTTTTTTTGTCGTGCAGTAAAAATAGAGTTTACTGCTTCAAAATTTTTATTATACCCCAAAACAAACGTTTTAACACAAAAAATAAGGACCCGTGACGCAACGGATGAAAGTGCTAAGTGATAATCAGTTCTAAATGACAGTCTTCTGAAGGTTGAAGGTTCAATACTCAGTACGGGCGATACTAAGGCTACAATTACGAATTACTTAAGACTTCAACACAGTCATGGCTGACGGAACGAGACCAAGATACCCCCATGGATTAAATAAAGGGTTCCATGCGAAACATTCCGTACAGATTCCCGAGTTTGACAGAAAGATTCATGAGGTCAACAAGATCGTGGCCTTCGTAAAGAAAAGGCCATTTCATTGAATCCTTTTTTTCTGCTGACGTCACAGTGGTTGGTGCTAAGAAGATAAACAAGACAATTCAGAGAAAACAGTTACCGACTATATGTAGACATATGACGGTGGTAATTTATATCTTAAATTATTACATTTTATTTAGTAATTGTTTCGTATTCAAAGAAGATACTGATGGTTTTGTTCATTTTGTTTTCAAGATGGAAGTCTTCTAGTGATTTGAAGATAAAACTATACAAAAAACTTGTTTAGACTAAAATTCAAGATGGATGACAAACTAAAATTCAAGATGAATGACAAACTAAAATTCAAGATGGATGACAAACTAAAATTCAAGATGGATGACAAACTAAAATTCAAGATGGATGACAAACTAAAATTCAAGATGGATGACAAACTAAAATTCAAGATGGATGGCAAACTAAAATTCAAGATGGATGACAAACTAAAATTCAAGATGGATGACAAACTAAAATTCAAGATGGATGACAAACTAAAATTCAAGATGAATGACAAACTAAAATTCAAGATGGATGACAAACTAAAATTCAAGATGGATGACAAACTAAAATTCAAGATGGATGACAAACTAGTTTTGATAGGAAAATATTAAACAAAAAACAAATACTTGTTTTCCCTAAAGTTTTAAATATTTTTTACACAGTAACAAGTCTGTATAAGATAAAACCTTTTGTTTGTCCTGATACAAAATTCTACTTTAATTTTGAACGTATACAAAATTGAACTTTTATGTCGACCTGTCGATACTATTTCTTTTAGCAATTTGTTAGCAATAAAATATTATCGACTAGAAATTCCGTTAAAACTTGTTTCTTTTTGTATAAAAGGAATGTTCAAAGTTTATTTTTGTGCCAAAAAGTTCATTCCGTTTAATAAAATTCTAAAACAGTTAAAATATTTTTGGTGCTAGAAAAAAGACAACGATTCAAACATTAAATTAAAATTACATTTTGAACACTTAAAAAATTTTTTTTTTATTTCAGGACAAGAAATACAATTTAAACAAAGCGAAATGTTATTATATTTGTATATTAATTACACTTACAAAATTCATTATTTATTAATTTATCGTTTTCATTTCTTTTTAATTATTTATCGACCTTGTATCTAACTCTGCCGTCGTGAAAAGGCAATTAAATAGGTACACATGTAAGTGGACGTTGGGTTTACTTTCGGCAGCCTCGTAACTCTCGCTTCCCTTATTTTGTCATTCAGTCCTCACATTCCATGAGCGATGTTTCTTACAAAGGGGGAAGAATTGCTGTTTTCTGGGTAGGAATCTATCCATTTAACACTTATCGTTGGCTAGTTTTTAACCTTGAAGTAGTTTTTTTTGTTGAGCTCCTTACATCAAGTGGCTTCATGCCTTGTCTGGAGGGATTTCCATAAAAAAATTATTTCATTTAATTTACTAAAAGAAAGAGTAGAAAGTGGACCGTGGGTTTTCTTTCGGCAGCCTCGTAACTTTCGCTTCCCTTATTTTGTCCTTTAGTAGTCACGTTCCATGAGCGATATTTCTGACAAGGGGGGAAAAATTGCTGTTTTCTTGGTCGGTATCTATCCATCTAACACTTATCGTTAGCTTGTTTTTGACTTTGAAGTAGTTGTTTTATTGAGCTCCTTACATCAAGTGGCTTCATGCCTTGTCTGGAGCGATTTCCATGAAAAAAAAATCCTGAGATTTACTTAACTCCTGTCATCTATTATGGATTTCTCCTATGCAGGATTATGTAGGTGTAGAATCACGTCGACTATTGTTAGTATACCATTGACGACTACACCCTCGAGGTTGTTGAGAACTTCACATACCTCGGCTCCACCATCTCCAGCAATATCTCCCTGGATGCAGAACACCACCAACGTATTGGCAAGGCGGCAACAGCCATGGCTCGCGTGACGAAGAGAGTCTGGAATAATAAGATGCTGACCACCAATACCAAGATGAAGATGTACCGGGCCTGCGTGCTCAACACGCTGCTCTACGGCAGTGAATTTTGGGCCCTCTACTCCTGCCAAGAGAACAGACTCAACACCTATCACCTGCATAGCATCAGAAGAATCCTAGGAATAACCTGGCAGGAACACAACGTAAACAAAACCATACTTGATCAGGCGGACATCTTGAGGATGTTCGCTCTGCTCACCTAATGACAACTCTCTGGTGGCTTGGCCATGCCAGACGAATGGACGATAGGAGGATCCCAAAGGATATTCTTTATGACGAACTCGCAACCGGTTCCAGACCTGCAGGAAGAACTGTTCTATGCTACAAGGATGGGTGCAAGTGAAATATGAGGGCAGGTGGCATCGACCCGACAGGCTGGAAGTCCGTCGCTGAAGATCGCAGCCGCTGGAGAAGAGCTGTAAAGGGATGCTTCCAGAGGAGTGAGGAGAGGAGAGACCAGCAGTGAAGGGAAAGAAGAGGGCACAATCGGCAGAGGGCTGCAACAGAGCTCTCGCAACCAGACACCACCTATATCTGTAGCAACTGCAACAGAGCCTGTCGATCCAGGATAGGCTTGCACAGTCACAGCAGATGCTGCAATCTGGCAGCGGACAAATCTGAGGCGCAGAACTCCATTGTCTCCTGAAACAGACAGATGCCAACAATATTGTGAGTATAAAAATGGTATCCATTCTCATGACTTTATTTATATTGTTTTTATTCTTCGAATTTATTCTTATGTTTACCATTTGACTTTAAGCGAACACCGAATATTTACTTTGTCTGCGGGTTCTCGATCTGATCCGGAGACAGGTTTTGTTTACATAGAAGAGAAAAGTGTAAGAAAGATAATAGTGAAGTTACTCCCGGGCAACGCCGGGCACCTATAACTGAAGGAACAAAAGGAAGAAGAAACCTATCTATTTATTGAACTTCTATTGACCTCTTCTTGCTTGTTGCAAAATTGATTTTCTCCTCCTGATCTTCGGCTTGTAAAATATTGATCAGCAACAATATTCAGCCAGCTTATCATGCTTTTCTCTCAAGAATAATGGTGGACACTCCGAGCACATATTTAGATTGTGCGGAGGGTCAATCCTAAGTTGATCCTTTGTTAGAAAGACCAGTGAGTCCATTCATTTTTACTTCGGAATTTTTTAGATGAGGGTTGATAATTAGTAGAATTTGGTATATTCGCACTACTGTTCTCATCTTGGGTGTTTTTATCACAACGTTTCGGCCGATGTAACCTCCTACCTTCTTCAGGTGTACCTTGTCGAACTCGGGAATCTTTCTGTCGAACTCGGGAATCTGGACGGAATTTCGAACAGAACCCTTTATTAAATCCACGGGGGTAGCATGCTGTCGTTCCATCTGCCATGACTGGGAAGAAGTCTTCAGTAATTCGCAATTCTTCGTATCGACCGCACTGAGGATTGAACCTTCAACCTTCAGATGCCTGTCACTTAGAACTGAATTTTACTTAGTACTATATCCACTGCGCCACGGGTCCTTGCAGAGAATTGTGAATTACTGAAGACTTCTTCCCAGTCATGGCAGATGGAACGAGAGCATGCTACCCCCGTGGATTTAATAAAGGGTTCCATTCGAAATTCCGTCCAGATTCCCGAGTTCGACAGAAAGATTGCCGAGTTCGACAAAGTACACCTGAAGAAGGTCGGAGGTTACATCGGCCGAAACGTTGGAATAAAAACACACAAGATGGGAACAGTAGTCCGAATATACCACATTCTACCCATTAATTTCTAATTCAAAATATTTCCTCAGTGTACATGTCAGTGAAAAACAAAATGGCTAGTATCGAGGAGACCTTTACCATAATCGATATTCAGAAATGACAAAAGAGAATATTCCATCGATATTCGAGGAATGTTCTGATCATTTAAACGATCTTTTATTGTATCAATATGTAAATAGTCATATATATATATATATATATATATATATATATATATATATATATATATATATATATATATATATTAGTACTTCATGTATCCACATAAAATATTATAAGGAGATATAATTTTTTATGTATCAGTTTTCAGTATTTACTTCAACAGTGCTCGATACGTAAGTAGAGCTAGGTAGTAAGCAATGAAAATATATATGGCAATCAAGCTTCCCCCCGGGAATGAAACGCGGGAGCCTCTGTGTAGCTTGATTGCCATATATATTTTCATTGCTTACTATATATATATATATATATATATATATATATATATATATATATATATATATATATATATATATATACTTATGTTAGAAGACAAGATATTACATATATATTTTTGGTTGCAGTATTTACTTCAACAGTGCTCAATACATGAGTATTATATAATATACTTATGGCAAGTCAGCATCATAGGAACGTTTTACTTTATTTTTAACTTGAAAATTATAGATATTTAAAAATAAGAATAAAAATGGTAATTAGGGAGTTCAGGAATGGGAAAAGAGTACCCATCGAAGTAATATGTCGAATTCCTTTGATAGAATGAAACACAAAGCTCACTTGCTATAAGTATATTTTTATAGTATATATATATATATATATATGTGATTTTATGAAGGCTTACCAAAGCATTCCTTTCAAGACACC
>OY744546.1:54196892-54214392 GCA_963556195.1 Sepiola atlantica | reverse complement strand
ATTTAATTCTTTATTTTTTATTTTTTTTATTTTTTATTTTTTTCAATTATTTAATTCTTTATTTTTTATTTTTTTATTTTTTCCTTTTTTTCAATTATTTAATTCTTTATTTTTTCTTTTTTTTATTTTTTATTTTTTTCAATTATTTAATTCTTTATTTTTTATTTTCTTTCTTTTTTATTTTTTTCAATTATTTAATTCTTTATTTTATTTATTTATTTTTTTTTTTTTTTCAATTATTTAATTCTTTATTTTTTATTTTTTTTATTTTTTATTTTTTTCAATTATTTAATTCTTTATTTTTTCTTTCCTTATTTATTTCTTCCTTTTTTTTTTTTTCCTTCATCTTCATTTTTTAATTAATTATTCTTTGCACAATTTTTCATTTCCCCGCAAACACAAACAACAACCGAGTCAGCAGCGATTGTATCATTTCTGCAAATTTTATTTTTTGTCGCAGTCAGAAAAAAAGGTTTCTCTTTTTTCAGAGTTGTTTTTAATAACGGAATTGTTTGTCCTTGATCAAATTGACATGAACAAAGAAATGAAAAAAGCGAATCTTTTTTCTTCTCTTGCCAATGCTTGCGCAAGTAAGATAATATATTAAGGTATTAACTTAGTGGGGGGGGGACAGTAAGAAAAGTATGAGTGTCAACATTAACTTCAATCACATGTCCGTGTTCAAAAGTCCAAAATTGCAAAGCGGTCGTAAACAATCTAGTGGAATATCGTAAACAAGGTAAAAGGTCCAACCTTACACTTTACACAGAGAAAACACACATTCGCTTACTTTAGTAATGTTATCTGAAGGTATTTAATAATAGGTTGAATGGCCAACATATAAATATACAATTATTTATTACTGTAAGTGAACAATTCTATAGTTAATTACAAGTTGGGTAACTGGCTTGTAATGTATACAGGGAACGGTCCGGCTATATTTATATTACTGTCGTTTATATGTTAATTGGGCTGGAAGGGTTATCAGTACTTTCTCTGAAACATCTCCTTCTTAAGATTTATTTTCCTCTGAAAATGAATATTTTTTCTTTTTGGGATCCGGTTCAGAAATTCGACACGTTTTCCTTTTTTTGAACTGGACCGTTTTGAGATTACCATTTCAGTAGTTATTGGAACTTGAATAAAAAAAATAAAAACATAATAAAGTACATTGATTGGAATTTCTTCTGGTGTAACGACATCCGAAGCCAATCTGCATCTTCATTTATATGTAGTTCCCATTTTGCTCTGTGTACCAATGCAACATCTTTTATTCAAACAGTAAATTAATAATAGTATTTACAGAAAAGACTGAGACTTGTAACATCAGGTCTGTGAAAGAGAGGGTGTAGAGAAGAAGAAAGGCGGTGGCCAATCAAATTAAAGATACGTTTCTGCACCTTATCAATAACCCTCAAATGAGACTATTATGATATTTATTAGACCTCTTTTGGAAAAAGGTCGGTAACATATAATAGAAATATGTCGAGAGTCGTACACGGTCCAAAACGGTGGCTTGAATGATTTGCCTCCTCATCTCGTGGTCAGAGTTGCCTCCCTTTCATCGCCCTTTGAGCATCTCATTCTCCAATCTCAGGAAGGGGTACCAGCTTACTGCACATCAGAGACAGAAATTCACCAGCCCAAATATGACAACAGTACTCCATACATGGTTTGATTGTGTATCTGTAGAGATAGAGAATAGCCTCAGGTGTGAGAAAGTGTTTGGAGCGATAGAGAGAACCGGCTTTACGAGAAGCAGAAAGAGCAATTGATCTAATGTATGAGCTTCAAGTTCAAGTTTATTTTCAGTTTATCTTTGAATCTGAGTCTGCATCAGTCCAGATTTATCCTTCCTTCTCACAGTTGAGAATATAGCAGGTGCCAGGCCAAAGTTTGATTGTATACCTCTTAAGTCTCAAGTGCTAAATATCTAGGTTGTGTGTACCGAAACGGTCATTTGACAGGAGTAGGCGTGCTTGACACTGATACACATCTGGCCAGAAAAAAAAAACCCAACATAACAAAGTTAACAGCAGAATGAAATACCTAGACCAAAACTTAATTTCAATGGCTGGTGATACCAGATCAGGCTGCCCTGTGGCTCCCTGAGACGAAATTCACCTACATTAACGTTTTTTTTTTTTTTTTTTTTTTTTTGTAAAACTTAATTATGTTCTACAAAACCAAAAACAAAAACAACAGCCCCTCTCCCTTTCTCCCTCCCCTTTTTTATTTTATTTTTAGAACTTGAAGCATAAATCTTTTACTATAATGACCAGATTCGGCATTAAATAACCCAAAAAGGGTTGATATGCCGTCAAACAAAACTACCAAACCAAAAACGATGATTAAACATTTGAAGATATAAAGAACTTGAAGCATAAACACTTTTACTATAATGACCAGATTCGGCATTAAATAACCCAAAAAGGGTTGATATGCCGTAAAACAAAACTACCAAACCATACCTAATTTCAATGGAAGCATTTCATTTTTTTTGAGAATCGCTGTTCAATTTGAAAACTTGCATTTCTTATTTATATACGACGGGTCCTTGTGGGTCAGTAGTAATCAGTTTTTAGTGACAGCATTCTGGAGGGTGAAGGTTCAATCCTCGGTACGGGCGATACTAAGAATACAATTATTAATCATTTAACACTTTTACACGGTCATGGCTGATTGAACGAGAGCAAGTGACCTTCTTGGATTAAATAAAGGGTTCCGTTCAAGATTCCTTACAGATTCCCGAGTTTGACAAGATGCACCTGAAGAAAGTCAGAGGTTACATCGGCTGAAACGTTGTGAAAATAACAACCAAGATGAGACCAGTAGTCCGAGTAATTCAATAACAACATAAAAAAAATTTGAGTACAAGTGCGTTAATTTGACAAAAAATTTAATTTCAATGAAATAATTTCATTTTTTTGAGAATTGCTGTTCAATTTGAAAACTGGGATTTCTTATTTATGTACTACAAAAATTCTGAGGATGTTGCCATCTTGCTTGCTTGCTTGCCAGTCACCGTGCACAATTGACTGTACATGAATGTTTTAGACGGTGGGAGTGATAGCGAATGACGGCAATAAAAATAAGTGGTGAGAGGAACGGAATGATGTAAATAGTTAAGAGAAAGAGAGAGAGAGAGTAAGAGGAGAGAAAGTGGAGAGAGAGAAAGGAAAAAGGGGGGAAAAAAGGAGAGAGGGGGGAAAAAGAGAGTGGAGAGAGAGAGAGAGAGAAAGATAGAGAGGGGGAGAAGTAGAGTGAAGTGAGAGAGAGAGAGAAAGGGAGAGAGGGGAGAAGAAGGGATTGAAGTAAGAGAGAGAGAAAGAGAGAGGGGGAGGGGAAAGAGAGTGAAGTGAGATAGAGAGAGAAAGAGAGAGAGAAGGGGTGGAGAAAGAGAGTGAAGTGAGAGAGAGAAAGAGAGAGAGGGAGAAAGAGAGGGAAGTGAGAGAGAAAGAGAAAGGGGGAGAGAAAGAGAACGAAGTGAGAGAGAGAGAGAAAAAGAGAGAGGGGGAGAAAGAGAGTGAAGTGAGAAAGAGAAAGAGAGAGGGGGAGAAAGAGAGTGAAGTGAGAGAGAGAGAGAGAAAGAGAAAGGGGGAGAGAAAGAGAACGAAGTGAGAGAGAGAGAGAGAGAGAGAGAGAGAGAGAGGGGGTGGAGAAAGAGAGTGAAGTGAGAGAGAAAGAGAGAGAAAGAGAGAGGAGGGGAGGAAGAGAGTGAAGTGAGAGAGAGAGAGAACGAGAGAGGGGGAGAAAGAGAGTGAAGTGAGAGAGAGAGGGAGAAAGAGAGAAAGAGAGAGTAAGCGGAAAGAAATTGTAGAGAGAGAGAGAGAGAGAGAAAAGAGAGTAAAAAAGAAAGAGAGAAGGGGGAAGAGAGAGAAAGAGAGAGAGAGAGTGGAGAGAAAATATCAAAGATCCCTGAGTTCAACAAGACGCACCTGAAGAAGGCCGGAGGTTACATCGGCCGAAACGTTTTGCGAACAACATCCAAGATGAGAACAGTAGAAATCCGAATAATCTAAATAATACAAAATAGTTTCCGAATGGTTTCCATTATTTAAAACAATTACTTGAACACAAGTTGTTATTTTGGCCAATTTTATGTGGATGAATTGTGGGTTCATACCTTTCCTTCAACAGAATCAGTTTTGAAATAAACAAACTGGATGCGATCATTACTTTACCAATAAACACCTGCCTCGTGGAATTTCGGTCCACTCATCTTTATGATTAAAATCGTGTTCCCCTCCGAATGAAATGAACTGACATAAATCTCTCAAATATGATTGAATCACTCAAACCTTTGGCAAGATAATCATTTATTCTAACGCTTAAATGGAGCCATCAATGTACCAACATCAGTTTGGAGAAAAGCCAGGACGTTTTTTTCTTTTTGAAATTCATGAATAATTTATGTCTTGAATAAACAAAACCCAGAAGCATTAACTTTTACGTATGGAAGGCTAATCTAATAATCCATAATTTTATACGTTGCATCAACTCTCTTTAATGTTAGCCAAGTTTAATAATACAAAATAGGCAGTATATCTGTTTTTTAACGAGATTTGCGGCATTAATACAAGACAAAATGATGTGGTTTAGGGTTAGGGTAAGGGGTTAGGGTTAGGGTTAGGGTTAGGGTTTAGAGTTAGGTTTAGGCTTAGGGTAAGGGTTATGGGTTAGGGTAAGGGTTAGGGGTTAGGGTTAGGGTTATGGTTTAGGGTTAGGGTTTACGGTTAAGGTTAGGGTTTGGTTTAGGTTTAGGGTTATGGGTTAGGGTTAGGGTAAGGGAAAGGGTTATGGGTTAGGGTTAGGGTTAGGGTTATGGTTTAGGGTTAGGGTTTATGGTTAAGGTTAGGGTTTGGTTTAGGTTTAGGGTTATGGGTTAGGGTAAGGGTAAGGGTTATGGGTTAGGGTTAGGGTTATGGTTTAGGGTTAGGGTTTACGGTTAAGGTTAGGGTTTGGTTTAGGTTTAGGGTTAGGGTAAGGGTTAGGATAAGGGTAAAGGTTAGGATTTAGGGTTAGGGTTTACGGTTAAGGTTAGGGTTTAGGGTTAGGGTTAGGGTTAGGGTAAGGGTTAGGATTTAGGGTTAGGTTTAGGGTTAGGGTTTAGGTTTAGGGTTAGGGTTAGGGTTATGGGTTAGGGTTAGGGTTTAGGGTTAGGGTAAGGGGTAGGATTTAGGTTTAGGGTTAGGGTTAGGGTTAGGGTTAGATTTAGGTTTAGGGTTATGGGTTAGGGTTAGGGTTAGGGTTATGGTTTAGGGTAAGGGTTTATGGTTAAGGTTAGGGTTTGGTTTAGGTTTAGGGTTATGGGTTAGGGTAAGGGTAAGGGTTATGGGTTAGGGTTATGGTTTAGGGTTAGGGTTTACGGTTAAGGTTAGGGTTTGGTTTAGGTTTAGGGTTATGGGTTAGGGTTAGGGTAAGGGTAAGGGTTATGGGTTAGGGTTAGGGTTAGGGTTATGGTTTAGGGTTAGGGTTTATGGTTAAGGTTAGGGTTTGGTTTAGGTTTAGGGTTATGGGTTAGGGTAAGGGTAAGGGTTATGGGTTAGGGTTAGGGTTATGGTTTAGGGTTAGGGTTTACGGTTAAGGTTAGGGTTTGGTTTAGGTTTAGGGTTAGGGTAAGGGTTAGGATAAGGGTAAGGGTTAGGATTTAGGGTTAGGGTTTACGGTTAAGGTTAGGGTTTAGGGTTAGGGTTAGGGTAAGGGTTAGGATTTAGGGTTAGGTTTAGGGTTAGGGTTTAGGTTTAGGGTTAGGGTTAGGGTTATGGTTTAGGGTTAGGGTTTACGGTTAAGGTTAGGGTTTGGTTTAGGTTTAGGGTTAGGGTAAGGGTTAGGATAAGGGTAAAGGTTAGGATTTAGGGTTAGGGTTTACGGTTAAGGTTAGGGTTTAGGGTTAGGGTTAGGGTTAGGGTAAGGGTTAGGATTTAGGGTTAGGTTTAGGGTTAGGGTTTAGGTTTAGGGTTAGGGTTATGGGTTAGGGTTAGGGTTTAGGGTTAGGGTAAGGGGTAGGATTTAGGTTTAGGGTTAGGGTTAGGGTTAGGGTTAGATTTAGGTTTAGGGTTATGGGTTAGGGTTAGGGTTAGGGTTATGGTTTAGGGTAAGGGTTTATGGTTAAGGTTAGGGTTTGGTTTAGGTTTAGGGTTATGGGTTAGGGTAAGGGTAAGGGTTATGGGTTAGGGTTATGGTTTAGGGTTAGGGTTTACGGTTAAGGTTAGGGTTTGGTTTAGGTTTAGGGTTATGGGTTAGGGTTAGGGTAAGGGTAAGGGTTATGGGTTAGGGTTAGGGTTAGGGTTATGGTTTAGGGTTAGGGTTTATGGTTAAGGTTAGGGTTTGGTTTAGGTTTAGGGTTATGGGTTAGGGTAAGGGTAAGGGTTATGGGTTAGGGTTAGGGTTATGGTTTAGGGTTAGGGTTTACGGTTAAGGTTAGGGTTTGGTTTAGGTTTAGGGTTAGGGTAAGGGTTAGGATAAGGGTAAGGGTTAGGATTTAGGGTTAGGGTTTACGGTTAAGGTTAGGGTTTAGGGTTAGGGTTAGGGTAAGGGTTAGGATTTAGGGTTAGGTTTAGGGTTAGGGTTTAGGTTTAGGGTTAGGGTTAGGGTTATGGTTTAGGGTTAGGGTTTACGGTTAAGGTTAGGGTTTGGTTTAGGTTTAGGGTTAGGGTAAGGGTTAGGATAAGGGTAAAGGTTAGGATTTAGGGTTAGGGTTTACGGTTAAGGTTAGGGTTTAGGGTTAGGGTTAGGGTTAGGGTAAGGGTTAGGATTTAGGGTTAGGTTTAGGGTTAGGGTTTAGGTTTAGGGTTAGGGTTAGGGTTATGGGTTAGGGTTAGGGTTTAGGGTTAGGGTAAGGGGTAGGATTTAGGTTTAGGGTTAGGGTTAGGGTTAGGGTTAGATTTAGGTTTAGGGTTATGGGTTAGGGTTAGGGTTAGGGTTATGGTTTAGGGTAAGGGTTTATGGTTAAGGTTAGGGTTTGGTTTAGGTTTAGGGTTATGGGTTAGGGTAAGGGTAAGGGTTATGGGTTAGGGTTATGGTTTAGGGTTAGGGTTTACGGTTAAGGTTAGGGTTTGGTTTAGGTTTAGGGTTATGGGTTAGGGTTAGGGTAAGGGTAAGGGTTATGGGTTAGGGTTAGGGTTAGGGTTATGGTTTAGGGTTAGGGTTTATGGTTAAGGTTAGGGTTTGGTTTAGGTTTAGGGTTATGGGTTAGGGTAAGGGTAAGGGTTATGGGTTAGGGTTAGGGTTATGGTTTAGGGTTAGGGTTTACGGTTAAGGTTAGGGTTTGGTTTAGGTTTAGGGTTAGGGTAAGGGTTAGGATAAGGGTAAGGGTTAGGATTTAGGGTTAGGGTTTACGGTTAAGGTTAGGGTTTAGGGTTAGGGTTAGGGTAAGGGTTAGGATTTAGGGTTAGGTTTAGGGTTAGGGTTTAGGTTTAGGGTTAGGGTTAGGGTTATGGGTTAGGGTTAGGGTTTAGGGTTAGGGTTAGGGTTAGGGTTAGGTTTAGATTTAGGTTTAGGGTTATGGGTTAGGGTTAGGGTTAGGGTTATGGTTTAGGGTTTTGTTTTGGTTTAGGGTTAGTTACTTTGCTACTCTTCTATTATAGTAATGAACTTCGGAAAGTGTTTTTGGTGGAGTTAGGGTTAGGATTAGGGGTAGTTACTTTAAGCTCTTATTATGAAATTTCATACTTGTCAAAATTAGCTAAATCTTGAGGAATCCACATACTCTTGTTTTGAATTTTTGAGATGAGGATTGATAATTTGTATAATTTTGATTATTTGGACAACTGTTCTCATCTTGAGTGTAATCTCCGGCCGAAACCCTTTATTAAATCCACACGGTTAGCATGTTCTTGCTCCATCAGCCATGACTGGGAGAATTCGTCAGTAATTCGTAATTCTTCATATAGCCCGCACCGAGGATTGAACCTTCAACCTTCAGATGACTGTCACTTAGAAATTAATATTTAGTTAGTATAAATGCTTATCCACTGCGCCAGGGCTCCTTGTTCGACAGCATTAGATTATGTAGTGTTTGTAGCAACTAAAAGGAATTATCAGTTCGCTAAACGGTTTCAATATATCAAATTACATAAAGAAATAGAAATCAATATTAGAAGATGGGTCAGTGTTATTTGCTTGTTATTTAAAGAGTGAATCCGAAATGTCCCTCAAGCAGATAAGGTCGCCGTTCAAAGAGATTTTGATTTAAGAAAAAAGAGGGAGAGGGGGAGAAAGAGAGTGAAGTGAGAGTGAGCTGGAATAAGAGAAAGGGAGGAAAGAGAGTGAAGTGAGAGAGAGAGAGACAAAGAGGGAGGGGGAGAAAGAGAGTGAAGTGAGAGAGAGAAAGAGAGAGAAAGAGAAATAGAGAGAGGGGCAGAAAGAGAGTAAAGTGAGAGAGAGAGAAAGTGAGAGAGAGAGAAAGAGAGAGAGGGGGAGAAAGAGAGTAAAGTGAGAGAGAGAGAGAGAGAGAGAGAGAGAGGGGGGGAGAGAGTGAAGTGAGAGAGAGAGAGAGAGGGAGAGAGGGGGGGAAGAGAGTGAAGTGAGAAAGAGAGAAAGAGAAAGAGAGGGGGAGAATGTTAGATTTGGAATGCACTCGGAATGCACGAAGTAATGGATCATTTTTGTTGCAGATGTGATGGTGTATGGAAGTTGAACCTTGTCAGTGAGGATTGAGGACATGCGTTGCATGGAGAGAAATAATATGAGAATGATACAATGGATGTGTAATATGAGTCTTAAAGACAGGCTGAGATCTGATGCCGTTAGGGGAATGTTACATTTTAGACAGCATAGGGAGATGTGTACAGAACAGGCCACGTTGAAAGAATGAATGAGAGTTCTTGGGTTAGTAGATGTAGAACAGTTGAGGTAGCAGGGTCAGTTCACGGGGAGAATCCAAGGAAAACATGGGAGGAAGTTATAAGAATGGACTTGAGAGAAAGAGGGATAAATAAAGACCTGGTCAGAGATAGGGTGGTTTGGAAGTCAATTTCTAAAAGCCGGCCAATGCATACCAGCATGTAAAACGGGCGTTAAACTTCTACTGCTGCTGCTGATGATGATGCTGATGCTGCTGATGATGATGTTGATGCTGCTGCTGATGATGATGATGAAGATTATGATGGTGATGATGATGATGATGCTGCTGATGATGCTGCTGCTGATGATGCTGCTGCTGCTGCTGATGATGATGATGCTTATGCTGCTGCTGCTTATGATGATGCTGATGCTGCTGCTGCTCCTGCTGATTATGATGATGCTGCTGCTGATGCTGATGCTGCTGCTGATTGTGATGCTGCTGCTGCTGATGATGATGCTGATGATGATTGTGATGATGCTGCTGCTGATGATGATGATGTTGCTGCTGCTGCTGATGCTGCTGCTGCTGATGCTGATGCTGATGATGATGTTGCTGCTGATGATGATGCTGCTGCTGATGCTGATGCTGCTGCCGCTGCTGCTGATACTGATGCTGCTGCTGCTCATGATGATGATGCTGATGCTGCTGCTGATAATGATGATGATGCTGATGATGTTGCTTCTGCTGCTGATGATGATGTTGCTGCTGCTGATGATGTACTGCTGCTGATGATGATAATGATGTTGCTGCTGTTGCTGATGATGATGATGTTGCTGCTGCTGCTGATGATGATGTTGCTGATGATGATGATGCTGCTGCTGCTGCTGATAATGATGATGATGCTGCTGTTGCTGCTGCTGATGATGTTGCTGCTGCTGCTGATGCTGATGCTGATGCTGATGATGATGCTGCTGCCGCTACTGCTGCTGCTGCTGATGATGATGCTAATGATGATGATGCTGCTGATGCTGATGCTGATGCTGATGCTGCTGCTGATGATGTTGCTGCTGCTGCTGCTGATGCTGCTGCTGCTGCTGCTGCTGCTGCTGATGATGATGATGATGATGATGCTGCTGTTGATGATGGTGATGATGAAGCTGCTGCTGCTGCTGATGATGATGTTGCTGCTGCTGCTGCTGCTGCTGATGATGATGATGATGATGATGATGCTGCTGTTGATGATGGTGATCATGAAGCTGCTGCTGCTGATGCTGCTGCTGCTGATGATGTTGCTGCTACTGATGATGAGTATGATGCTGCTGATGCTGCTGTTGATGATGATGATGATGATGTTGCTGCTGCTGATGATGATGATGATGCTGCCGCTGCTACTGCTGATGATGCTGATGATGATGATGATGTTGCTGTTGATGATGATGGTAATGATGATGCTGCTGCTGATGATGATGATGATGCTGCTGATGATGATGTACTGCTGCTGATGATGATAATGATGTTGCTGCTGTTGCTGCTGCTGCTGCTGATGATGATGATAATGTTGCTGCTAATGATGATGATGCTGCTGCTGCTGATGATGATGCTGCTTATGATGATGATGCTGCTGATGATGCTGATGATGATTATGATGATGCTGCTGCTGATGATGCTGCTGATTATGCTGCTGCTGATGATGATGCTGATGAGTATGCTGATGATGATGCTGCTGTGATGCTGCTGCTGATGATGATGCTGATGATGCTGTTGATGCTGCTGATGATGATGCTGCTGATGATGATGATGCTGATGATGATGATGCTGATGATGATGCTGCTGCTGATGATGCTGCTTCTGCTGCTGCTGCTGTTGCTGATGATGATGCTGATGATGATGATGTTGCTGCTGCTGATGATGATGTAACTGCTGATGATGATGCTAATGATGATGCTGCTGCTGCTGCTGCTGCTGATGATGATGATGATGATCATCATCATCATCATCATCATCATCATCATCATCTTTGAGAAGCTTGATTTATTAATTAGAAATACAATGTTTTAGTAAAAGAAAAAATTGAAAACAGCTCAAAGAATCGATTATTCTCTCATTAGAAAGAATGATATGCATCGCGTTTGCAGTGTTCGTGCTATGCGTCGTGCGGAATTGTGGACTGACCACCACTTAGTACGTGCTAGAGTAAATTTTATATTAAAGCCATATGTGAAAGCTAATAAGATGACCATTCCAAAGCGGCTGAATGTCGGTCGTCTGAACGCAGATGATATTAACGTAAAACTGGTGCAAAAGTATCCATCATGCAAAAATTTTTTAGATGTGTATTGATAATTTGTGCCATTTAGACTACTCTTCTCATCTGTGATGTTATTCTCACAACGTTTCGCCGATGCAACGTCCGGCCTTCTTCACGTGTGTCTTGTATTTATGTCGAATAATCCAAATAATAAAATTCATCAAGATACAAGAGTTTCTGATTGGTTGAGCTAGATCACGTGGTAGGGGAGAGGGAGTGTTGTAGCCTACAAGGAAGCAATCTTGTGCCAACGTGTTCCACAGATGGAAAATTAAAAAAAAAAAAAACATTGTATTATTTGGATTATTCGGACTACTGTTCTCATCTTGGATGTTATTCTCACAACGTTTCGGCCGATGTAACCTCCTTACATTTTTCGTCTTCTTATCTCAAGCTTAAGGTTAGACGTTTCGTGAATGACTTCTAACTAGAAGAAAGTTTCTTCAAAATCGTCAACGAGATCAGATGATAAATATTCTTTTGGGGCCACGAGTGGATTTACTTGTGATTTTTTACACCGACAAGATGAGGAGAAAAAAGAAGAAAAAACAAAGAAAGGAAATGACTCTTCACCAAGGCTGTTATATCAGCGAAAGTTATGAAAATATAGTTATTAAGCTACACAGAGGCTCCCTTGTTTCATCCCCGGTTGGTTTTACTTCTGATTTCCTATTCTATTGTTCTGTTTGCTATAGAGTGACCTATCCCTGTTTCTTTGTTGTGTCAATATAATGGATGACCTTATTTTAACACGTGGTTCCTTTGTATTTCTATTTTAGTTTTTAGTTTTTAAGTTTATAAACTTTAGTTTAGTTTTTTTACTTATTTATTTGTTTATTTATTTATTTATGTATTGTTAGCCTAAGGTAAATTTTATTCTGTGCAGGCAGCTGTTTGCTATCTCACTTTTACAGTTTAATAGATTTTGGGGGCCTTTAAAGTTTAGGATTTCAAATTACTCATTCAGACATAATCTACACGGGTCGTCTAAACTTCTACATGAACTGGTCTGTCGTATTATTTTCCATTCAATTATTGGTGAGCGTCCATTTTCTTTGAGCTCCCAATAATGATTTGCTAGTGATGTTTTAATTCGATGTTCTTTGTTTTTAAATGTGCTTTTGTGATCGTAATATCTGGTTTTAAAATCTAGGGATGTCATACACACGTAGTACTTATTGTTCTTCGGTTTTTCCTTGGCAAATATTGTGGCTTTGTAAACAATCCTTTTGGTTAGGCATTTATTTTGTAGTGGCCATATATATGTATATATATATATATATATATATATATATATATATATATATATATATATGTATGTATATTATTATTATTTCATGTATCCACATGAAATGTTATAAGGAGATATAATATATATATATATATATATATATATATATATTTATATATATATATATATATATATATATATATATATATAGAGAGAGAGAGAGAGAGAGAGAGAGAGGGAGAGAGAAAGAGAGAGAGCGATAGAGAGAGAGAGAGACAGACAGACAGACAGAGAGGGAGAAAGGGAGAGATAACATTATTTGCGTGCATATGTATTTAAAGGTTTGTTTTGCTCAAAGTGTTTGTTTGGATTTGGTAAAAACTGAGGAGTTGTCTTTTCATTTAGTGTCTATGAATGCGGCGCTGTTGGTGTTTCTATCGGTAAAACATTTTGGCTTCGAAAAAATGTCTAATATTTATTGAAAAACGTCTGCCTTGCAGAAACGATTTGCTAGTGCTGTTTTAATTCGATGTTCTTTGTTTTTAAATGTGCTTTTGTGATCGTAATATCTGGTTTTAAAATCTAGGGAGGTCATACCCACCTAGTACTTCTTGTTACTTAGCTCTACTCACGTATCGAGCACTGTCGATGTAAATACTGAAAATTGATTCATACAAAATTATGTATCTCTAACATTAGGGTGCGTTTTTGTTGTCGTTTTTGGAAAGCACCCTAATTTCACAAACCCAAACGGCATACTTCAAAGCCGCCCCTTTCGTATTTTTTCAGACTAGGTAAAACAATAATTTCACAAATCCATAATCGAACAGATAAATAAATAAATAAACCTTTCGAGGGAATAACATGAAGGCCTTTCAAACATGAACTAACATCGAACACACTTAAATCTTAATAAACCCCTGTCCCACACAGGTTTTTTTTGGGGACCCCCTCAAAGATACACCGTTTTCTGTCATTTTTGACGCCATTCCCCATAGGGCCGTGACTACAATCATTTCAGCATGCCGATGATTCCATTGGGTACACTGGTGATACCAGATCAGGCTGCCCTGTGGCTCCCTGAGACGAAATTCACCTACATTGACGGTTTTTTATTTTTTTTTTTTTTTTTTTTTGTAAAACTTAATTATGTTCTACAAAACCAAAAACAAAAACAACAGCCCCTCTCCCTTTCTCCCTCCCCTTTTTTATTTTATTTTTAGAACTTGAAGCATAAATCTTTTACTATAGTGACCGGATTCGGCATTAGATGGCCCGAAAAGGGTTGATATGTCGTAAAACAAAACTACCAAACCAAAAACGATGATTAAACATTTGAGGATATAAAGAACTTGAAGCATAAAAACTTTTACTATAATGACCAGATTCGACATTAAATAACCCAAAAAGGGTTGATATGCCGTAAAACAAAACTACCAAACCAAAAACCCTGATTAAACATTTGAAGATATAAAGAACTTGAAGCATAAAAACTTTTACTATAATGACCAGATTCGGCATTAAATAACCCAAAAAAGGTTGATATGCCGTAAAACAAAACTACCAAACCAAAAACGATGATTAAACATTTGAAGATATAAAGAACTTGAAGCATAAAAACTTTTACTATAATGACCAGATTCGGCATTAAATAACCCAAAAAGGGTTGATATGCCGTAAAACAAAACTACCAAACTACCAAACCATTGGGTACAGAGATTTACTAAAGATGTCTAAATTTACTTTTTTGGATGAAACCGCGGTACATTTCTGAAATATGTAATATACAGTATTTAAATAAATTATATTAGCTCTCTTATATGATCGAGCACTTTATTTGATTTCTTTTCATATACAACCTGACACACTATATATATATATATACATATATATATGTGTGTGTGTGTGTGTGTGTGTGTGTGTGTGTGTGTGTGTGTGTGTGCAGAATAGAATTCAGTTTTTGCTTATTTCTCTAGATGTGTTTCTGCATAATCTTTCAGATTTTCATGGAGGTGGAACAATAATTGTGCCAGGAAAGAGATTTTCCATTTTGAATAAAATATTCCTACCTGTCTCCATAAAGGCCACTCAACGAGGAGGAAATTGTGGAATGGCACTGGTGCCGAAGAGTTGGCATTAAAAGAATCCTTCGATGATGAGATTTTTTTCATTCATGCTGTCACAATGAAGGCCGCCACAGACGTCTTTTCCAAAAAGGTTAGAGATAATTACAGGGTGTATTAAGGGAACCTCGTCTTTGAAAGGATTGGCAGAGGAGTTTGGCATTCTTATTTTTCTGTTCTTTGAGAAGACAGGAAGTCATAGGCGTAGAGAGAGAGAGGGAGAGAAAGAGAGCGAGACAGAGAGCGAGAGAGAGAAAAAGAGACAGAGAGGGGGGAGAGAGAGAGAGAAAGAGAGAGAGAGAAAGAGGAAGAAAGAGAGAGAGAGAAAAAGGGGTGGAGAGAGAGAAAGAGAGAGAGAAAGAGAGAGAGAGGGGGAGAGAGAGAAAGAGAGAGGAGGAGAGGGAGAGAGAGGGAGAGAGAAAGAGAGAGAGAGAGGGAGGAGAGAGGAAAGGTTACCTGGCATATCATCTATCATCCACGAGAAGCAAATCCGCATGATCTATTATCCAGCAAACTTTTATGAAAGCCTAGATCACCTGTGACCCGTTGGGTCAGTATTTGTTATGCATATTATCAAATATGGGAGGTGATAGTGGTAAAGTGGATACTGACACAGGATGAGGACCTGGGTGCACCGCGTTCAAATCCCGTCAGATCTAGAGCACCACTTTTACTATGGATGCTGACAACCTTCACGTGGTCTCTCCTGTGAGGACCTGATTTCTAAAAAAAGGAATCGGGGGGGGGGGGGGGGGACCAATGCCAACTATAGAATCAAACAGGTGAAAAAAACTGATTAATACAAAAAAGAACATTATAAAATATCTTTTTCTCTCTTTCTCTCTTTTTCTCTTTTTCTCTTTTTCTCTCCATCTCTTAACTTCCCCTCTCCCTTCTCTCTCTGTTCCCCTCCATCTTCTTTTTCTCTCCCCATTCTTTCTCTCCTTCCCTCTCTCTTCCATGGGTGTCCGCCCCCCCCCCCCCCCCACAACGGCGAAGGTGCTTTGTTACATTAGGACCCGTGCTAACTTTGTCCCCGTCGTTAGGGTTAGCGTTAGGGTCAGGGTCAAAGTGGGGGTTAGAGTTAGGGTAAGGGTTAGGGTTAGCAATAGAGTTTGGGTTAGGGTTAGCAACAGAGTTAGGGTTAGAGTTAGCAATAGAGTTTGTGTTAGGGTTACCAATGGAGTTAGGGTTAAGGTTAGCAATAGAATTAGGGTTAGGGTTAGCAATAGAGTTTGGGTTAGGGTTAGCAATAGAGTTTGGGTTAGGGTTAGCAATAGAGTTTGGGTTAGGGTTAGCAATAGAGTTAGGGTTAGGGTTAGCAATAGAGTTTGGGTTAGGGTTAGCAATAGAGTTTGGGTTAGGGTTAGCAATAGAGTTTGGGTTAGGGTTAGCAATAGAGTTTGGGTTAGGGTTAGCAATAGAGTTAGGGTTAGGGTTAGCAATAGAGTTTGGGTTAGGGTTAGCAATAGAGTTTGGGTTAGGGTTAGCAATAAGTTTGAGTTAGGGTTAGCAATAGAGTTAGGATTAGAGTTAGCAATAGAGTTTGGGTTAGGGTTAGCAATAGAGTTAGGGTTAGGGTTAGCAATAGAGTTTGGATTAGAGTTAGCAATAGAGTTTGGGTTAGGGTTAGCAATAGAGTTTGGGTTAGGGTTAGCAATAGAGTTAGGGTTAGGGTTAGCAATAGAGTTTGGGTTAGAGTTAGCAATAGAGTTTGGGTTAGGGTTAGCAATAAGTTTGAGTTAGGGTTAGCAATAGAGTTTGGGTTAGGGTTAGCAATAGAGTTAGGGTTAGGGTTAGCAATAGAGTTTGGGTTAGGGTTAGCAATAGAGTTTGGGTTAGGGTTAGCAATAGAGTTAGGGTTAGGGTTAGCAATAGAGTTTGGGTTAGGGTTAGGGTTAGCAATAGAGTTAGAGTTAGGGTTAGCAATAGAGTTAGCGTTAGGGTTAGCAATAGAGTTTGAGTTAGGGTTACCAATAGAGTTAGGGTTAGGGTTAGCAATAGAGTTTGGGTTAGTGTTAGCAATAGAGTTAGGGTTAGGGTTAGGGTCATGGTCAAAGTTAGTGCGGGTCCTCATGCAATAAAGTACCACAGCGCAGAAAAAATTAAATTATTAATTATATCGTTTTGTCATGAAATTTTGGGGTAAGCTTAACATTAGGGTCGGGTCAAAGTGGGGGTTAGGGTCAGCAATAGAGTTAGGGTTAGCATTAGGGTTAGGGGTGAGGGTTAGAGTTAGGGTTAGGGTCATGGTCAAAGATAGCGCGGGTCCTAATGTAACAAAGTACCACAGCACGGAAAAAATTAAATTATTAATTATATCGTTTGGTCATGAAATCTTGGTTTAAAAGCACAAAGAAACCGTAATACTTGACCTCTTTCTTTAAACTTTACATTAGGCACTAAATTACTTAATATACGCCAATACAAAGGGTTTTAAATCACTTTCAAACGTTGAAGGTTACGAAGTTAACATTTTTTTTCCACATTGTGCATACAATAAAATGACTTCCACCATATAAATGTTTCGTACATTTGTTGTTAGTAAAACAATAACATGCTTTTGTTAATATGTGAAAACAGAGAACAGAGAAACTTGTAGACTTATACAAGGGAGGGGGGAGGGTCGCCATCTTGAATCTGGCTCTCCTGTCTTTATGACCAAAGAATTACCTTTAAGAGAAATCTAAGGGGAGGTAACTACGTCATACTGTGACAGGCATGTTGATTTCTCTGTGACCGTGTGAAACTCGCAAGTGATTTTGAAGCCTTTAAACTGCCTTGAATGAAAAAAAAAAGTAAAGACTAAAAAGCAGCCAATTGTGCATCTCTGTTGATTAATACTGAGCACTATCTAGTGGCCGTTAAGAAGTTTTGGCCAAACGAAGAGGTTTTAGGGTTAGAGTTTGGGGTTAGGGTTAGGGTTAGGGTTTTTTGAGAGATGAACAGTAGTTTCAACAAGATGGGGAAACTCCCCACAGTTTAAATAATTTTTTGGAATGGCTTCAGAGACACTTTGGTGATCGTCTCATCATTAAGAGGCTTTATCC
>OY744546.1:54159392-54186892 GCA_963556195.1 Sepiola atlantica | reverse complement strand
CAGTAACGTCAGGAACACAGGGAGCAGGGAGGGAGTTCCAGAGTCCAGCAGCACGAGGAAAGAAGCTTTTGGAGTAGAAAGCTCTTTGGCATCTGGGGACCTCCACAGTGAATGGATGGGATTTGGCAGATTGTCGGGTTGGTCTAGTGAATTTACGTCGTTGGAACACCAGAGCAGCAAGCTCATCAGAGCACATTCCATTGAAGTACTTGTAAAACAGGCACAAGGAAGCAACATTGCGGTGATGGGACAGGGGCTGGAGCTTGGTGGATAGTGAGGGACCTATTAAGTTGGTGACTTTTTTTTGGACCTTGTCTAAGAGGGAGAGACTAGTGGATGATGCACCAGCCCATATGTGGCAACAATGCTCCATGCATGGGCGGATGGTGGCTTTGTAGAGATATAGGATAATATCAGGTGTGAGAAGTTTACTAGCACGGTAGAGGGAGCCCACCTTTTTTGCAGCAGCCTTAGCAATGTCTTCAATGTATTTGTTTCAATTCATGTTATCTGTGAAGGTTTGAATGATGAACTTTTATATAATTCTCTTTTTCTCTCTTTTATTCCCCCTTTCTTTCTCTCTCTCTTTCTCTCTCTCTTTCTTTCTCTCTCTCTCTCTCTCCCTTTCTTTCATTTATTCAGTCTCTTTCTCCCTCCTTTCTCAAGCCCACATTACTGATCCCCATTATACCATCGACACTTCATAGCTTAACCCTTAAATGCTTTTTGGTTTCAAATATGACACATTCCAACAGAATGCCTATTTAATATAATATTCGAACGAAAATGTGTCAAACTGCAACTTGTCTCACATCTGCAAAACAACGAGCCTGTTGGCAAGTGTGAGTAGGTATTAGTATGATGTTGCATCGGCACACACGCTAAATAGGTAAGCAGTATCTTCGATGATGAAATTTTTTTCCAACCAATACAAAAAAAAAAAAGGAAGCATTTGAGGATTAACAATTATGTCTTTTAACAGTCACTAATTCGGGACGAATGCTTAGATAAAATAAATTCATTGCCAGAAAACAGTCCAAGGAAATTAGCAGTTAAATAAAGAAAAACTTTGATCCAGCCCCCCCCCCTCCTCCCCTCCCGGCCAAATGCATGACCTTGAAAGATTTTAATGAGCCTGAGTCAATGATTGGGTGTAACACAGTGGCAATCAATTTAAATGGTCGATTTAAATGGAGCCACATTGAAATTGTGTCTTGAAATACGAGGAAAACTTTCTGAAGCTATTCTTTGACATTCTTGTTAGAACGCAGTCCAACATGGCGGCTGTAAACATTTTTAATGATGAGAACAATTGGAAGGGAAGAAAACTGAAAATAACAAAAAGGAAGAAATGGGAAATTAAAAAGTGTTTTTGGAGTTTGTTTGTTTGTTTGTTTGTTTGTTTGTTTGTTTGTTTGTACGCAAATAGAAACATGTGATTGGTTGACAAAAAATGAATAGTTCTTTGCCGTGGTTGTATCTAGACGAGTTTTTGCTGGGAATGTTTTACAGGGGTGGGTATTATCGTCACAACGTTTCGGCCGCTGTAACCTCCGGCCTTCTTCAGGTGTGTCCGTTTGAACTCGGGAATCTGGACGGAATTCCGAACGGAGCCCTTTATTTAATCCGCATGGGGTAACATGCTCTCGTTCCTTCAGCCATGACTGAGAGAAGTCTTCAGTAATTCGCAATTCTTCGTATCGCCCACACCGAGGATTGAACCTTCAACCTTCAGATGACTATCACATAGAACTGAATTTTGCAGACAGTTCTAGCATGAATTTTTGGGGCCTTAAACCTATTCTTGTTTTTAATGTGTAGTCTCCCGAGTTCGAAAAGATACACCTGAAGAAGGCCGGAGATTACACGGCCGAAACGTTGTGATTATAACACTCAAGATGAAAACAGTAGTCCGAATATTCGAAATTAAACATATTATCAATCCTCGTCTATTTTGAAAAGCCGTCCAACACATGCCAGAATGTAAGAAAAGACTTTAAAGCGAATATGATGATGTAAGAATGGATGAGAGTTCTTGAGTAGATGTAGAACAGTTGAGATAGCAGGGTCAGTTGGCAGAGGAAGACCAAAGAAAACATGGGAAGAAAGTGATACGGATGGGATTGAGAGAAAGAGGGATATATAAAGACCTGGGCAGAGATAGGCTAGTTCGGAAGTCAATTTTTAAAAGTCGTCCAACACATGTCATCATGTAAAAAGACGTTAAATCGAACATGATGATGAAAGAATAGATGAGAGTGCTTGAGTTAGTAGATGTAGAACAGTTGAGGTAACAGGGTCAGTTGACAGAGGAAGACCAAGGAAAACATGGGAAGAAAGTAATACGGATGGAATTGAGAGAAAGAGGGATATATAAAGACCTGGGCGGAGATAGGCTAGTTTGGAAGTCAATCTTTAAAAGTTGTCCAACACATGTGATAATGTAAAAAAGACATTGAATTGATGATGATGATGATGATGATGATGATGATGATGATGATGATGATGATGATGGTGGTGGTAGTTATGATGATGATGATGATGATGATGATGATGATGATGATGATGATGATGATGATGATGATGATGACGACGACAACGACGACGATGATGGTGATGATGATGATGATGATGATGATGGTGGTGGTAGTTATGATGATGATGATGATGATGATGATGATGATGATGACGACGACGACGACGACGATGATGATGATGATGATGATGATGATGATGATGATGATGATGCTGATGATGATGCTGATGATGATGGTGGTGGTGGTGGTGGTGGTGGTGATGATGATGATGATGATGATGATGATGCTGATGATGATGCTGATGATGATGGTGGTGGTGGTGCTGATGATTATGATGATGATTATGATGATGATGATGCTGATGCTGATGATGATTATGATGATGATGATGATGATGATGATGATGATGATGATGATGATGATGATGATTATTCTCATTATTTTTGTTCTCTCATACGACGCATGGGCGTAGAATGTACTGATATCCCTGTGGTATAGTCAGTTCTCTGGGGTTTTTTCTCTTTCAAAGCTCATCATGTGATATCTGTGATATCGCTTATAAATCACTAGATATTCACATCGAGAACAAGGTAAAGCAGGTACACCTGATAATTGAACTACAATCAACATGCGACGATACCGTTTCTGTTTCAAGATCTGAAATGTCGAACAGATAGCAACCCCTCCCCCCCCCCCCATCTTCGCCAAAGTAACAAAAAAAATAAAAAAAGATGGCGTTCCTTGTTAATCAGAATAAATGAAAACCGGTTTTTTAATTGAATACCAAAATCATTAATTCTTCTTTTTTGTAACAAACTCAAAATTATCTTTCTATAATGTCAATCGTAAAATGTTTCATTTACATTCCTTAAAAGGAATCTCCAAGATTCATGTGAGCTTCGGAAAAAAAAAATTCAATCTTAATTCAAATATGAATTTTATGATTTTTTTAGATGAGGATTGAATTTGTAGTATTTCAGACTACTATTCTCATCTTGGTTGTTATATTTCGAACTCGGGGACTTTCTCGTCGAACTTGGGAATCTTTATGGCAAACAAAAAGACTTGCATGGTAGAAGATCCAACCATTTTTCCAGCGACCTTTGCAACAGATCTGATGTAAGTTTCCCACTCAAAATAGGGTGCCATCTATTTCAACTTGGTTAAAATGAGGTTTCGGGGATTGTTGATGTGAAAGGAGGTGAAGCTTGGTTTTAGATGTGAGCTTCGGAAAAAAAAAAAAAATTAAATCTTAATTCAAATATGAATTTTGGATTTTTTTTAGATGAGGATTGAATTTGTAGTATTTCCGACTACTATTCTCATCTTGGTCGTTATATTCGCAACGTTTCAACATCTTTTCGAACTCTGGGACTTTCTCGTCGAACTTGGGAATCTTTATACCAAACTCAAAGACTTGCCTCCTGATGGTTTGAGAACAATCTAGCCTAGCTGGATTAAATGAGGTTCGAAATTGCGTCCAGGTTCCCAAGTTCCTATTTACTTGCCTCCCCACGTGAGCAAAGTTAGACACAAGGTCGTCTTTTTTTATGTGAGGGAAAATCCAGCTCTCCAAAAAGAAGCACTCTGGATTGGAGTGAAAATTAAAATTGCCTCAGTCTTGAAGGATGTCTTCTTTACTGACCGAGGACAGAACAGATAAAGTGTAGTATCAGAACAGATAGTACACTTTGATCTTAGTCGGAAATCCAGGTTTCCAAGCTCGACGTAAAGATTCACAAGTTTGCCTAGAAGGTTCACAAATTCGAAAAGATGCACCCGAAGAAGGCGGGAGGCTACATCGGCTGAAACGTTGTAAAAACGACAACCAAATTGAGAATAATACAAATTCATTCAAACTTTGTTTGCACTGTCAAGATTAGTGAACCCAGTCTACTCTAGTATTCAACCCATAGCTGGAGGGAAAGAAGAGATAGATTCATTCTTTTCTGGAGTTTAAAAAAAAATTTTTTTTTAACATAGTTCACCCCAAACAAGGCAGGCCGCCACTGTAGACGTAAGGGGCTACTGAGAATTTGGGTGTCATCCTAAGTTGGAAGCTGTGCAGCCAGATATCTGTTTACATTAGTTTTAAATTTCTGCATGTCGGTACAGCCGGAGAAACAGGGAGTAGGGAGGGAGTTCCAGAGGCCGGCAGCACGAGGAAAGAAGCTATTGGAATAGAAGGCTCTCCGGCATCTGGGGACCTCCACAGTGAAGGGATGGGGTTTTGCTGATTGTCGAGTGTATTAGTAGATAGTGTTACTATCTGCCAACCGTGAAAGGAAAAGGGGTCGACGCTTGATAATGATGACGTCAGTAATTTTATTCAGTAATCACCGTGAAAACTACAAGGGACGAAATAGATAACAGTCAAAAAGAAACAAGGGAACCCTAACCCTAACCCTAATACTGTGACGAACGTGATGATCCTGCGCCAGGATCGAGCCGTGGAAGTGGGGGCCATGACTCATCTCCGCCATAAAAGAGCCCGTCTTTGCCTGCCGTACAATTTAAAAGTGAAAGAAAGCTTTGAATTGTAGGTCGAGTGAGGATTCGAACACTGCCCGATGGATTACAAATACCGGCTTAATCTTAGTTATTTTTTTTATTTTAACATCCAGGACAGCAAATCCATGTGTAGTTATGCAAATCGAGTTGGTTTTACTATGTCTGATTTAACTCAATAAAAGAAGAAACAGAAATCGCATTTGTCGTCAGCAATTCTATTCTAAATGACAGTTAATAGATGTGTAATCTATATCTACTGTCTGAATGTATTGTCCAGATCAGGACTTTAATCCTGAATATGATAGACATTGTCACTATCTCTGGTAGGTTGTTGCACAGAGTATTTATTTGCCTCCTCTCCAGGAGGTTAGGCACAAGGCCAGTTTTATCTTACTCCGACAAGGTAAGATGTGACCCAAGGTCGGGTCGGGAAAGTGGGACTTGAAAAGCCAGCGCCCGAGAAGGTGAGCACTCTGGCCATTAAAAATTGCATGGTCAGTCCCGTCGGCATTCCCCGGTAGGGGCGCCCCAGGCAGTAAGCAATAAACTTACTCCTCCCCAAAGAGGGGAGGCAAAGCCTGGGAGAGTGGACCTCCTAGAACTGCACAGGACAGACTCATAGTGTAGTTATGCAAATCGAGTTGGTTTTACTGTGTCTGATTTAACTCAATAAAAGAAGAAACAGAAATCGCATTTGTCGTCCCCCATCGCACATTATATAATTGTGGGTTTTAAGTCGGATAGTCATGGTATAAATTCTTTTGGTGTATGGTACATGAATGTAGTATGAATGTGGTAGTTTGGTGAATGATGGTCACGAATGAAACTAGCCAAATTAGACCAGTCATAATAAGTTAGTGAACACCGATCTTTTCCCACCCCCTTTTTAGCCGTGTGCTGCATTTTTGTGATGATTTTTATTGCGAAATAAATATCGGCGGCGATTCAGATCTAAACTTGATGGTGTTAACTGCAGAATGGAGAGAAAACGTCGAGCGAACGAAGGGTCATCCGGGTTTTTTTTTTTTTGACTGAGGCAATACTTCGGAATTAATTTTATTTAATTCCGTAACATTTACTTTTAATGGTCCCTTTGGAGTCAGAGTGAAAACTCTTCCCCAATAAACTCCCAAATCCCCTCTTTCAAATACATTTCAATAGAAAAGTAGACACGAAGAAGAAAATGGACAAACTCGAAAAGGGAGCAGTTATATTTACCGTGTTGCCTCTTTTGCTAGCAGTAGTTAAAATGAAGAAAAGACACTATTTGTCCCTTGATCTCATCCCCATTCCCTGTTAGGATCCTAAAGCTCCCAATAAATAAAAATATTTTAGTATAATAAATAAATTTATGCGTCCATCTCGCCATGTGGAGTAATTCCGCGCCTGAGTACTATACCAGGCATTTTTACGCCAAAAAATTGAATCTTATAAAAAAACCTACTCAGATGAAGCCATTTTAGTTTGTAATCTTTATTTCTTTGCAAATTTTAAAAACTTATACAGGAAAAGAAATACAATTTCAGTTGTAAGAGATACAACTCTTTTCATATTCTTCAAATAAGAAATCTGATTTATTCCCCTTGCTGATTTTGCTTTTTTTTCACTCATAACTGAAAAATGTTTCAATATTATCCGCATTCTGGGAGGGACTACATCATTTTTTGAATAAACTGTAGCGGAGTACATTATTATAGTGCCAATAACATTCTATAACAATAACAAATAGAGATTTGCGAGTCAGCTTCAAAGTTTGATATGTCAGCTTAAATGCTATTCAGGTCCAACTGTTAAAATCTCACAAGATAACTTTATATGTTTGATAATAATAAATATGCTGCTATGGGCTAGACATGGCCTCGAGAAACAATGGATACCCCTGTAAGGGTGGCTGCCCATGTAATTGTGAAGTAAGGGTTGCGCAATCACCAACTGCACTTCTCTTGGGTTGGCACTGCCTGATTCCAGTGGTAAGGAGAAATCCAAGACGACTGGAAACAATGCCGAGATAAGTGGAGAGCACATACAGGATGAATCCGAAAGGATACAGGCTTCCTCATTTATCGGACCTTCCCGCCAGTTTAAAACACGGGAGTAATCTCCCCTTTATTATATAGACGTAACATTCATTGACTTACATGCTTAAATTATGTGCATGCACTAGAGATCTTCGCCACATACTTGAGAACATAAGTAACATAGCATTGCCCTAGAGTTAAATATAAAGTAAGGTAAAGTAAGTATACCTGATAATTAGATTACAACCCTAACACTAACCTTAAACCTAACCCTAACCCTAACTCTAACTTAACCCTAACTCTAACCCTAATATAACCCTAACTCTAACTCTAACCTAACCTTAACCCTAACCATACCGAACCCTAACCCTAACTCTAACTCTAACCCTAACTTAACCCTAACTTTAACCCTAATATAACCCTAACTCTAACTCTAACCTAACCTTAACCCTAACCTAACCATACCGAACCCTAACCTAACCTAACCTAACCCTAACCCAACCCTTACTCTAACCCTAACCCTAACCATACCATACCCTAATGCCTAACCCATAACCCTAACCATACTCTAACCCTAACCCTAACCTAACCTAAACCCTAACCCGAACCTCAACCCGAACCCTAACCCTAACAATCAACGATAGAGTTTATGTTTCCAGATCTGAGATGCCGTACAGATAGAACCCCCCACCCAACGAAAGAAAAGATAAATTTCCTTGTTAATCAGAAAGAATGAAAGCCGTTCTTTTAATGAAATACCAAAGTCATTAATTCCGGTTCTTTTAATAAACTAAAAGCCAAACTTGTCTCTCCAGAATGTCAAATAATCGATTTTTCATTTCCTTTCTCAGAAGAAAATCTCCAATATATATATATATATATAAGCTTTGCGGGGAAATTTCAACTCTTCATTCAAATACATTTCGGATGTAATTGGACTGACGAACACAAATCCTCTCAAAAGTATTTTGGTTTCTTTTTTTTTTATTAACCACTATATATATCCAACCAGCGTTGCCTGGGAGTCTTTTACACTCATTTTGTCTCGCATTTTTTTTACTGTTTAGTAAGTGTTATCTCCTTTGGAGATATTTACTTTTAATGCTCGAGGTCGTTATTGTCGCAAAGTTTTGTACCCCCCCCCCTACCAGACGTGGGAAATTCCCAAAATAGAATCTTATTGGCACAACTTTCAAAAAGTTTTCCTTTTAAACTCTAACGGTTTTGTTTGTTACATCTTTCTGATTGAGTCAACCGACTCTCAGACTATGGTCAAATACATGTATATTATTTTCCAAGTCGCCATCGTTGAGATTCCTGTACGTGAATTTACATATCCAATGCATTTGTACAAACTTTCATTTTTACCTCTATTTTTCTTTCTTATTTTATTAACTAATAGATGTATTAAGCCAGCGTCGCCCAGGAGTATATGTTGCATGTTGTTGTTTGTTCGCCCATTTTTTTCACCTTTTTTACAGATCAATTTTTTTTTTCTGTGTGCAATTACCTATCATGCCGCTAGAGAATTCTGGGTTGTTTGGAAATTTTTGGAAAAATTTGTGATGCTCAAAAAGTGGGGGATCAATTTATGTTAAATTTATATAGGAAACTGATCCTCCTACTAAAATCTAAAATATTTGAAAAAAAATTCCATAAAAACACGGAATTATCTAGCGACATGATAGGTGATTGTACACAGCAAAAATATTTTTAAAAATTTGTGATGGTCAAAAAGTGGGGGATCAATTTACGTTAAATTTATATATGAAACTGATCCCCCTCCTAAAATGTAAAATATTTTGGGGAAAATACACGGAATTCTGTAATTATATAAATAAAAAAGAAACAAATTCGGTCAGTGAAAAGGTTAAAAAAAACAGATGGTTGAGTATTACGAACAAGCACCGAATAGTTCATTTTGAAAGCATTCAGTTTTCTTCGCAATGAATAAATGTAACGGTAAAGTCAAAACGCCCTATTTCAAATAAATTCAGCTTTAGACAATAGACGTAGCATCTGGAAACGAAGCAAGTCTATTTGAAAACAATGAATCTTTACATTCTAATATATTTTGGTTATTTTATGGACCTAATCGATAATTATCCTTAGTAACCTTAACCCTAACCCCTAAACCTAACTTTAACCCTAATTTTAACTCTGACCCTAACCCTAACCCCTAACCCTAACCCTAACCTTAACCTTAATACTGACACTAACCCTAACCTTAACCCTAACCTTAATACTGACACTAACCCTAACCCTAACGGCTAACCCCTAACCCTAACCTTAACCCTAACCTTAACCCTAACCTTAACTCTGACCCTAACCCTAACCATAACCCTAATCTCTAACCCCTAATCTCTAACCTTAACCATAACCCTAACCCTAACCTTTAACCCTAACCCCTAACTCTAACCCTAACCTTAACCTTAACCCTGACCCTAACCTTTAACCCTAACTCCTAACTCTAACCCTAACCCTAACCTTAGCCTTAACCCTGACCCCTAACCCTAACCCTGACCCCTAACCTTAACCCTAACCCTAACCGCAGATGGAATCGAAGGAGAATTTCAATGGTGTCTTTAGATTTCTTGAAAAATTGAATCCTAATTTAAACTTATTCTAATGTCCTAACTGTTAAAATATCGATTTCTATAACAAACAAACAGACTTTTATACATATAAAAGATTAAATTGACGAAGTGATGAAACAACGAAACACGATTAACAATAACACATATAAACAAATATTTACTTGGTGTGTAATGTGCGAGCCTATAGGAATCAATTTATGACTAAATTGCATATGTTTATGTGTGTGCATGCATTTTCCTCGTCACTATATGACAGTGTAAAAAGTCACCTTGACATTAATATGGAGTGCAAATAAGAAGACATGTAAAAAAATTTCATTCATATTGCTTGTCAAAATTTTACTGATATGAAGTAAAAGGCTACACATTTGATAATAAGGACATACCCAGTTAATTATGACGCCATTTCAATAACAATTTTAACAAACGGAGTGATTTCATTGGATATGCATATCTGTTGATTATCCAATGAAAATTAATGGTGAATCTCTGTAAGTTTCAACTACTGAAAGAATTATTATTGGGTCGGATAGAATATGTAATTGATGAAAACGATTGGAATTTCCTTTTATTTATCTAAAGAACACAGACTAAAAACTTCCGTATTTCACTTTCTAGGCACAATCAATTCTCATTATCATCTTCTTTTTCTTCTTCTTATTATTATTTCTCTCTTCTTCTTCTTCTTCTTCTTCTTCTTCTTTTAAATCTCCTTATTTTTTGTTTTTGCTTTCTTTACTTTTTTTAGAACATTAGTTCATTCTTTATTACCTTTAATTACTTTTTCTATCATATTTTTCTCTTTCTAAAAATATCCATCAACTTTTTTATTTCTTATCCCGCATCTCCTTTCCCCTTCTTCCTCTATAATTAAACTCTTTTCCTCCTTTTCCTTCTTCTCCCTCTCCCACCCCTCCTCTCTCTTTTCCTTTCGAAATCCCTGCCTTTACCCTCTTTCTTTCCTCACTCCTTTCACCCCCTCCCCATCTCTCTCGCCTTTCTCCCCCCCATCTATTAGCTTTTCCTGTTTGTCTGTTCACCGTGTATTCTCTTACCACTCGCCATTTCTTCTTCTCTTTCTTTCTTTCTTTCTTTCTTTCTTTCTTTCTCTTTTTTTCTTTCTTTCTTTCTTTCTTTCTATCTTTCTTTTTTCTTATCTCCCATCTGTTTGCCTGTTCACCGCGTATTCTCTTACCCCTCGCCATTTCTTCTTCTCTTTCTTTCTTTCTTTCTATCTTTCTTCCTTCCTTTTTCCTTCCTTTCTTTTTTCCTTCTTTCCTTTTTTCTTTCTTTCTTTCTTTCTTTTTTCTTATCTCCCATCCATCCGGCCTTCAACAAATTCCTCATCTTTCTTCATATCAAACATCACAATTTTATCTTCATCTCTTCACGCCCCCTTCCTTTACCCCCCCCCCCCTTCAATTCTATCTTCGTTTCGGCTTCTTCTTTTTCGTTTTATTTTGACAATATCTCCTAACTACCCCATCCCTACCCCCTTCCAACCAACCAAACCCACTTGTTAACGCTGACGTTTTTCAAGGAAAACGAAAAGAAGATACAAGTAGAAACATTTCCTGGCTTCGTTCCTAAAAAGCCATTTTCAATGATCTTTCAGACTGGTTCAACCTTCTTATAAAACCCACCTTCCAGCCATTTGGATGGGAATAAATACGAAACTATTTATAGCTACACTATTTTAATATACTGGATTTCATTTTACGCCATAGCGAGACTAAATAGTTGAGTTGTCGCTACCCGACTAGTAAGCCGTTCAGTTCACTATGCTCTGCACGAATATATTTTAGCTAGATGACTAGCAAGAATACTCGGTGTTGTCCGGGAAAGAATTACGAACTCTGTGTTCTCCTGCGACCAGCACCGAGGCTTTCTTTCTGTCTTGAGCTTCAAGTTGAGAGCTTTGGGGGGAGTGTGGATCAACCCTTCGTTGCCACCACTCTCCGGTCCAGCGCTGCCCTCATCTCGGTTACTGTTATGTAAGAAGGCCAGAGAATACAACAGCCGAAATGTCGTGGACATAACAACCAAGATGAGGATAATATAAACAACAACAACAACAACAACAACTCTCAAAACATAAATATTGTGTAATACGAGATGTAAAAATGTTCAAAAAGTATCCGAAAAAATAAAACAGGACTTGCAATACTAGCGTGCAAGAGGGGGGGGGGGTAGTTTTTTTCGGAAAGTGAAAAATGAAAGCATTCTGTTTTCTTTGACTCGAAGTGGTAGTACCTGTCAGCCTTGTGTGTGTGAGCGAATGGGAGATGAAAGTTAATATTAATGAAGCACTGTTATTATTTTGAAGTTTTCCTTCTCCTGGATTAGTTGCACAATCAAGAGTCTAGTCTACCTTACCATAGCGGGAGGAGGGGGTATATATAGATTGATATATTAATGTAAACAGACATCTCGCTGCACAGCTACCAATTTAGGTTGACCCCCCCCCCCCCCCCAAAAAAAAAAAAAATTCTCACCATTTTTCTCAGTAGCTCCTTACGTCTACAGTGGCGGTCTGCCTTGTTTGGGGCGAACTATGTTAAAAAAAATTTTTTTTAATTCGCACTTGTACAGATGCGGTACGCGAGCCGAAATTTATTTTAGAAGAGTTCCAATGGTGTAAGGGGCAGCAACTCTCTTTAGTATATTGATAGAACATTTATTGAAGAAAATACAATTTGGGAAAATGAACAGTATATATTTTTTTTCATTTCAAAACCAACAAAACGAATAGTCCTATTGTTTGGATTAACAGATTTTTTTCTTTTTCTTTTTATAGTTGAAAATATTAAATTATCGCAATTTCTAGCTTCTGCGAAAATGGACGTAATCGACGTGAATGCCTGTTGATTTTCACAAATTTTAATTCCTGCGATAATTTAATATTTTAAACTATAAAAAAAATAAAAAATCTGTTAATCCAAACAAGAGGACTGTTCGTTTTGTTGGTTTTGAAATGAAAAAATATACTGTTGATTTTCTCAAATTCTATTGTCTTCCATAAATGTTCTATCAATATACTAAAAAGAGAGTTGTCTGCCCCTTACACCACTGGAACTCTTCTAAAATAAATTTCGGCTCGTGTACCGCATCTGTACAAGTGCCAAAAATTTCCTAAGGATATTAGTGAAAGTGATTAAATAGCTCCTACAAAATTCGAACTCGACACCAAATACCATCTTATTGTATTATTGTCAAAAGGGTATTGTAGTTTGCTTGAAGCATTGCTGGTAAATAAGTATATAGTATTTAATAAGGCTGTTTGCAATGCGGAAAACAAACGGAACGATGGAAGTGTAGGTGAACAAACACAAATAATTGGAGACAATATATAAAAAAACTTTTTTTTTCAGTAAATCTTTCGCTTAGTGTTAATAGAGTCCAGCATGTTGGAAACTATTTCCAAAAATCAAAATTTATCGCTCCCTCCCCCGAACTCAAAGAATAAATAAATTTAGTCGCCCGAAATCGATATGCAAAAAGAAAAAAAAAAGTTGATGTTTATGAACCGTAGGTCCGAAAAAAATTTTTTTGTTATCTTTTAGTTGTGGAGAGGCAAATAAGGGGGAGAGAACTCTAGTTTCAAGTTTCGACCACGATTTATCTGAAAATGGATTTTACTATTGCAATTAATAATAAATGAAAAATAAAATGAAAAATAAAATGATTTTGAAAGATAAAATGATGTATTAAAATAAATTATCAAAGAAGAAGGAAAAAAACGTGAAACACGGGAATTAAACGCCACAGAAACCCATCAGTGGTTTTAATGTTGGCACAAGTCGCATGTCATGGCCACAGATGCAGGTTTCCGCACCTGAACTTAATCTGTGCAATTGCAAGGAGTATATTAGTTTTACATTATCTTTGGTTAAATATAAAATATCTTGCAAGTTCAGAGTGTTAAAATCCATTTTCAGATAAATCGTGATTTTCAGATAGAAACTTGAAACTAGAGTTCTCTCCTCCTTATTTGACTCTCCACAACTAAAAGATTAAAAAAAATTTTTTTTCGGACCTACGGTTCACAAGCACTAAAAAGTTAATAAAACAAAGTTTTTTATCGAATGTACGGCTGGCTTGGCAGGCCGAGAGCAGACTCAAGGAGTTTCCACGAATAATGGCGATAGATAGGCGTTCGTAAATCCAAGACAATTCGCGATTGTCTCCGGTGTTGCGCGTCATTAATAGACCAAGGCTGCCGGGGAAGTCGCGTGTGGCAGAGCCAATCACTCCACTCGTCTCCACAGCGATCGGTTGAAATACAAATCTGTCGAGAAGATTGGCATATTTAATATTTAATAAGTTTTTGACCGCTTGCGGCTCTCTGCTGACGCTGCTGCATGTCCAAGGTTTGTTTCCGATTCTATCACTGACGAGGGCGCAAAACTGTCGACACAAGTTGCATCCCATATCAGTGACTTAGCATTTGTCAGGCCATCAGTTTTATAATGACGATACGGTAGCATTTCAATGGACACATGTGTTTGCATAAGAATTGGGAAGAATTTGAATGCCGACTTCGATTGCATAAGGTCTCTCTCTATAAGGGTTTGTCAGAACAACCTGACTTCAGGATACTTCACCCTACTAGTAAACCCTAACCAAATATTCAAAATAACATAGTATTCTAAGCACAAATAAGATCCCTCGACAAGTCGCATCCCATATCAGTGACTTACCGTTTGTAAAGGGAAACACCGTCAGACCATCAGGTCGTTTGCCATCCCCTCTGTCAAGGCCAACCGGTTTGAGGATCGACGGGAAGCCAGCGATGTCTCGTGCTCGTCGGACGGCATCATTGAGAGCTCTGTGCCTCGGAAATCTGCCGGCGCTCCTTCTACACGAAAGAATAAACTGCAGAGGTAACCAGTGCTGATATTTAATTTTGGAGGAGAAAAATAGAAATCCCCGACCCCCCCCCCTAAAAAAGATTTTGTTGTCTGTTTGTTTCTCCCTCGCCCGAAGCGGTGACGTTGATAGATGTTCCCTGGTTTTAGTTTTCCAACGGTGCTTAAATTCGTCCAAAACATCAGGTCATATGGTTTATTGAAGGAAAGAAGTTGAAATTGAAGCAAATGGTTTCCTTCCGCTTCTTGTCCGCGTAAAGTCGACATTGTCATCATCTTTTTGAAATTAACTTCCAAACTAAACTATTTCTAGTCGAGTCTTTATTTATCCCTCTTTCTCTCAACCTGCTACTTGGCCTTTTGGCTAAGATCAAAGTGTAGTATCTGTTCCGATGGATACTGCACCCCATAGACTGGTATTGTCTTGGCCTTCAGGGCTTGATTTACGCCGGTCTATGGGTCTGTCCTGTGCAGTTCTAGGAGGTCCACCCTCCCAGGCTTCGCCTCCCCTCTTTGGGGAGGAGTAAGTTTATTGCTTACTGCCTGGGGCGCCCCTACCGGGGAATGCCGACGGGACTGCCCATGCAATTTTTAATGGCCAGAGTGCTCACCTCTCGGGCGCTGGCTTTTCAAACCCCACTTTCCCGACCCGACCTTGGGTCACATCCTACTTGTGGGAGTAAGATAAAAACTGGCATTGTGCCTAACTCCCGGAGAGGAGTAAATCAATACCCCCTTCCTATGTTTTTCTTGGCTTTACCCACCTTCCAGCCATTGGGATGGGAATAAATACGAAACTATTTATAGCTACACTATTTTAATATACTGGATTTAATTTTACGCCATAGCGAGACTAAATAGTTGAGTTATCACTACCTCAACTGTTTTACATCTGCTAAATATGTATTTGAACAGACGTTCCTAAACTTTCTTTAAAAAAACTTGCATGTGAGAGGGTTTTTTTTTTTAATCTCTGACACTATATTGTTTAGCGAGCGCTTCCGTTTTCAACAAACACACATCCGGTTCTCTGTTGAAATTGTGCAAGTAAATAATCGTCTGCAATGATGGTATATATATTATTTGAATTATAAAGGTTTAATAAAAATAAAGTTTCCTTTTAAACAGAGAATTTCTTTTTCCTACCATTCCACCATACTAAGTTTCTTTACCTGTCTCCTACTGCAAAAAAAGTTAGACACAAGGTCAATTTATAGTGAGGGATCCAGCTCTCAAGCACTCTAAACGGGTGCAAAATTTGATCAGCCCTATCATCATTTCCTGGTGAGGGCGCCTCACTCCTCCCAAAGAAGGAAGGAATGCCAGGGAAGATGGTCACTTTGAGATGGAACAGATAATCTGCACACTTTAACCAACATCCGAAGCGTCTTGACCATAGAGAGTAGAAAGTGGACCTTGAGTTTATTTCATCAGCCGCGTAACTCTCACTTCATCTCTATTTTGTCCTTTAGTCCTCACATTCTATGAGCGATGTTTTTGACAAAGGGGAACAAATTGCTGTCTTCTGGGTCGACTGTTGTTTTGCATAGATATTCAATCCTCTCATAGTATTCATCATCCTTCAGCTATCAATCTATCCATCTCAGCAACCCTTATCCTCGAGTGTTTTTAGCCTTGATAAGTGGTGACGCATTAGTAAAAAAAAAGACGCTTAATAAGGGAAGGGTGATTACGGGGAAAAGGAGCAAAGTGTAGTATCTTTGGAGAGTGTGTGTTTGTGAAGAGTCCGTATTTTTCGAAAATCCGTGTTTTTCGAGAGTCTGTGTTTTTCGAAAATCCGTGTTTTTGGAGAGTTTGTGTTTTTCGAAAATCCGTGTTTTTGGAGAGTCTGTGTTTTTTGAAAATCCGTGTTTTTCGAGAATCCGTGTTTTTCGAAAATCCGTGTTTTTCGAGAGTCTGTGTTTTTCGAAAATCCGTGTTTTTCGAGAGTCCGTATTTTTCGAAAATCCGTGTTTTTCGAGAATCCGTGTTTTTCGAGAGTCTGTGTTTTTCGAAAATCCGTGTTTTTGGAGAGTGTGTGTTTGTGGAGAGTCCGTGTTTGTGGAAAATCCGTGTTTTTGGAGAGTTTGTGTTTGTGGAGAGTCCATATTTGTGGAGAGTCGGTGTTCGAAAATCCGTGTTTTTGGAGAGTCTGTGTTTTTTGAAAATCCGTGTTTTTCGAGAATCCGTGTTTTTCGAAAATCCGTGTTTTTCGAGAGTCTGTGTTTTTCGAAAATCCGTGTTTTTCGAGAGTCCGTATTTTTCGAAAATCCGTGTTTTTCGAGAATCCGTGTTTTTCGAGAGTCTGTGTTTTTCGAAAATCCGTGTTTTTGGAGAGTCTATGTTTGTGGAGAGTCCGTGTTTGTGGAAAGTCCGTGTTTTTCGAGAATCCGTGTTTTTCGAGAGTCTGTGTTTTTCGAAAATCCGTGTTTTTGGAGAGTGTGTGTTTGTGGAGAGTCCGTGTTTGTGGAAAATCCGTGTTTTGGGAGAGTTTGTGTTTGTGGAGAGTCCATATTTGTGGAGAGTCCGTGTTCGAAAATCCATGTTTTTGGAGAGTCTGTGTTTTTTGAAAATTCGTGTTTTTCGAGAATCCGTGTTTTTCGAAAATCCGTGTTTTTCGAGAGTCTGTGTTTTTCGAAAATCCGTGTTTTTCGAGAGTCCGTATTTTTCGAAAATCCGTGTTTTTCGAGAATCCGTGTTTTTCGAGAGTCTGTGTTTTTCGAAAATCCGTGTTTTTGGAGAGTCTATGTTTGTGGAGAGTCCGTGTTTGTGGAAAGTCCGTGTTTTTCGAAAATCCGTGTTTTTGGAGAGTGTGTGTTTGTGGAGAGTCCGTGTTTGTGGAAAATCCGTGTTTTTGGAGAGTTTGTGTTTGTGGAGAGTCCATATTTGTGGAGAGTCCGTGTTCGAAAATCCGGGTTTTTGGAGAGTCCGTGTTTGTGGGAAGGCCGTTTTTTTTGGAGTGTGTGTGTTTTATTTGTACTTGTTTGTGTCAATGCAGAAGTTACATGCTATTAAATGTTGCCCGCCATTCACTTATTTTATTTTATCCCAACTCTTTCCGTTTCATAGTTTTTTTTTGTTGTTTTTTTGCTTTTGTTTTTTATTTTAGGAAAATCTGTTTCCTGTCACTGTATTATAAATGAATGTTAGAAAAGACGAGGTGCTTTAAACAGATGTTTATTTAATAATATATACTTACTGAGGAGGGAGAGAGAGAGAGAGAGGGGGAGAGAGAGAGAGAGAGAGAGAGAGAGAGAGAAAGAGACCACATAACAGCAAAGAGAGAGAAAGGAACCAAACAGAGATGCTATATATATATATATATATATATATATATATATATATATATATATATATATCAGGACCGGCGGGACAGTTATAAAAGTGGGGGGGGGGCTCTCCTAAAAAGTGGGGGGAGGGCCGGTTAAACACATGCATATATAACTTCATTATTGATGACCGTAAAGTGGGGGGGGGGACCAAGTCAAAAGTGTGTGTGGGGGGGCTTGAGCCCCCCTGCCCCCCGGCCCCCCGGTGCCGCCGTCCATGTATATATATATATATATATATATATATATATATATATATATATATATATATATATATATATATATATATTCGATTTGTTCGAGGGGGGAATGATTTTAGAATTAAAAAAAAAGAAAATACGATTTAATGTAACATAGTAAAATGGATGTAACCCCGAGGCACCTTTCGATCGACTACTTTTCAAGGGAAAACGTCGATATTCGTTAAAAGAAATAAACGACAAATTTAAAACCAATAAATGGTATAATAAAGAAGTTAAGCAGGTGGCGGGAGGGAGAAAAAAATTATAGAAAAAGAAAAAAACTTGTATAAAAAAAGAAAAAAAAACGGGGTATATTAGTGCATGCATATATATGTATAAACATATATATACATAGCCAAGCACATAAAATGATAACTCATCAGAAGCAAAGGAGTCGCCAAAGATCAAAAGTCTGTGTTTTAAATCTCTTTGTCGGCATAGAGATGGTGGTTGAGTATTGATGAAAATGGCCTCGAGAATGAAATTTGTGACGTCCTCTATATAGAACGGAAAAGTTGTCGTCTTGTCGGCAACTCTTTTTACTAAGCAAATGTTCACCTATAGCTGACTCATGTGCTTGTAGATGCGCGGATGGTAGGATGGGTTAATTTCGGCGAACATACCCTGGTATATGTTGGGCGAGTCTAACCGCTGGGTAGTCTTGCCAACATAGTGAGTATCGCATATATATATATACTTTTCGAGGAGCTTTAATAACAAGTAGTACAAATAGCTATATGCAATGATCCGACTCGTAGATCACTCTTAGCTACTTGGTGGATAGTAGTAATTCTACTATTTACAGTTAAAATTCCCCTTTATTTACTAATTAGTTTCCAGTGGCCTTCGGGTAAGATCTTCGACTGCGAATCAGTGGCGATTTGTGTTCGGGGTTCGCGCCCGCTGACCGTTGGGAACTGGTTCCTAGACTGAAGATTGCGTTAGCATGAAACATCGATGTCTCTAGGTATATTTTAAATATTTAATATTTATAAAAAATATTATTGTATATATATATATATATATGTTATTGTTTATTATCTATGTACGTATACGTTTCGTCCTCATCGGGACTCATCAGCATAGAGATATGACTATTCACTACCGGTCATGCGATTCGAGTATTTTGCAACTCAAATCCGACGCCTTAACCACTCAGCCAATTTTGAATAGCGAATAAACTGTGATAATTTTAACACTTTATCGGCGGCTTAACATCTGATGAGAAAGGAAAGATGAGAGTAATCCGACGTAATGGGAAATGAAAAAGGAAAAAAACAAGAGATATTTTTTATATATTCATCAACGTTTCGTCTTTATTGTAAGACTTCCTCAGGATGATAATTTAAAGAAAAATGTCATGCAAGTACATCGAAATTTGGTTACTACTTTCCTTCAGCTCTCCATCATGTCAACCCCAAATTTCGATGTACTTGCATGACATTTTTCTTCAAATTATAATCCTGAGGAAGGCTTAACAATAAAGACGAAACGTTGATGAATATATAAAAAATATCTCTTGGTTTTTCCTTTTTCATTTCCTCTCTCTCTCTCTCTCTCTATATATATATATATATAAAGATAGAAGAAATAAGAGTGATAAACATGTACGAATGTCCAAATTTATTTCAAATTTCGATTGTTCAATACAAGGTGTATTCTGTAATAAACTAGTGTTTATTATTATTTCCTTAAGCCAAGGCTTTTCAAAGATCGAAATCTTATCATCAGAGGAATTACATAGATAGATAAGTTGGCTGTGGGAAAGCCAAAGTTCAAACATTTGAAAAATATTATTAAAAATGGAGTGAAAAAAGTTCGTGTAAAAAAGATATGTGGTTTGTCCAGATGGTAATTGTCCGTTGAAAAGGTGTCCAATGGCCAGCTTTCTCGCATCAATTCCATTTAAGTGCGCTCCATCTACGATTTGATTTCAACATTTTACCTTTGGATTTATTTCATTTTGAACACTTTCTCCATACTGCCCCTACGAAAAACTTTCTTCGTCTTCTTCAAAATCTCCTTTTCATTGGACACAAAGAGAGAGAGAGAGAGAGAGAGAGAGAGAGAGAGAGAGAGAGAGAGAGTGTGTGTGTGTGTGGCCACGTGCACCAGTCATTATATATGCATTCAAATAAAAGTCCGCACTGCTCACATTACACCTCCTTCCTCTTTGAGTACCGATTCCTCTCCTTTTTAAAGAATATTGTGTCTGTTTTAGATTGAGTTCCAAGAACTGCTGGATTTCTTTTTCTTTTGTTTATTCGAGATTTCCTTCCAAATTCCATTGAACTTAATACCGAAGCAAGTACTTCAAAAGCGTTGCATACTAAATCTAATGGCAACATCTCCTATCATCACATCCCTCGCATCAATCCTGCTTAATTGAAGTTAATTTAAGTGCCTCTTCTAACATACGTTGTCCAAGATGAACATTACCTATAATTTCCATATTCTTCTTCTTATTATTTTTTCTTCTTCTTCTTTTTTCTTTTTTTCTTCTTTTTCTCTTCTTCTTTTTTCTTTTTGTTTTTTTTTCTTCTTTTTTTCTTTTTCTTCTTCTTCTTTTTCTTCTTCTTGCTGCTGCTGCTGTTGCTGTTGTTGTTTTCTTCTTCTTCTTCTTCTTTTTCTTCTTCTTCTTTTTCTTCTTCTTGCTGCTGCTGCTGTTGTTGTTTTCTTCTTCTTCTTCTTTTTCTTCTTCTTTTTTCTTTTTCTTCTTTTTTCTTTTTTATCTTCTTTTTTCTTTTTCTTTTTTTCTTTTTTCTTTTTCTTCTTCTTCTTTTTCTTCTTCTTCTCGTTTTTAAGTCTTTTTTCTCTTGATGCGGTTGGACTTCTTCATTCGTTGTCTGTTTATGAGTACAAATCCTTTTCTTTTCTCCAACCCTTTGTCTAGAATAGATCCTATTTACACATAAGACCAAACTCACCATAAACTTACACTTAGACTTCTGTACTCCCATGTCCTGAGACATATGAGGCAATCAAAGTGATCCAGCACATTCATAAAAATTTGAATTTCGCAGACTTTTGACTGTTTTCGTAGCAAGAATAGTTTACATGGGGCAGTTCGCTAGCTTGAAGCCAAACCACTAACATTTATAAAGAAGACTGTAAGTGGAAAAGTTTCCGGTAGATATTGACTGCCTTGTTTTCAAAGTGGAGCGAAAATTCTAAACACGATTCCACGCACGTTGTTGGTATTTGTTTTTCTTTAAAAAAAAAAAAAAAAAAACGTCATGAAATCGATGATTTTTTGCCTTTAAGGAAGTAAAATGCGATAAATTACAAAACAGGACTGCACACCGTTGTTGTTGTTGGTGGTGGTGTTGTTGCTGCTGCTGTTGTTGCTGTTGCTGTTGCTGTTGCTGTTGCTGCTGTTGTTGCTGCTGTTGCTGCTGCTGCTGTTGTTGTTGCTGCTTCTGCTGTTGTTGTTGTTGTTGTTGCTGTTGTTGTTGCTGATGCTGTTGTTTTGCTGCTGTTGCTTTTGCTGCTGCTGCTGTTGTTGTTGCTGCTGCTGCTGTGACTGTTGCTGCTGCTTTTGCTGCTGCTGCTGTTGTTGCTGATGCTGTTGCTGCTGCTGATGTTGCTGCTGCTGCTGTTGCTGCTGCTGTTGCTGTGACTGTTGCTGCTGCTTTTGCTGCTGCTGCTGTTGTTGCTGCTGCTTTTGCTGCTGCTGCTGTTGCTGCTGCTGCTGTTGCTGCTGCTGCTGCTGTTGCTGTGACTGTTGTTGCTGCTTTTGCTGCTGCTGCTGTTGTTGCTACTGCTGTTGTTGCTGTTGCTGCTGCTGTTGCTGTTGCTGTTGCTGTTGCTGTTGCTGTTGCTGTTGCTGGTGGTGGTGTTGATGTTGCTGCTGTTGTTGTTGTTATTGTTGTTGTTGCTGTTGATGTTGTTGTTGTTGCTGCTGTTGCTGCTGCTATTGTTGTTGCTGTTGCTGTTGCTGTTGCCGCTGTTGCTGTTGCTGCTGTTGTTGTTGTTGTTGTTGTTGAATCAACGCCCTTTGGTTGTCCAGAGCCACAAAAAGATCCACTTTCTCATCCACCTGCATGAATAAATTTTAACTAATATTTATACTAAGATACCCACCGATTTTCCAAACATGTTTATTCAAGAACTGACAAAATAAAACATTCGAAACATTTTAATATAAGGTACTTAAAGCTCGCATACATTTACGGACGCCAGTATCTAAAAAAAAATAGCAAGAGAATAGACAGAGGGGACTCTACCAGGATGCATTTATTAAATGACTAGAAAGGTATATTACAGAATATTAATTTATTAAAAACTTAAAAAATAAATCGAGATTTGTTGAGTGAGTAGGAGATGCCTATATATAGGGGATTTCAATATATTCTTATATCGTTGGAATTAAACAATCCTAACGTGTTTCGATGTTAATTTAGTTAGGATAGATGGAACAAACTTTCGCATTTATTCATTTAGCTAAAAGGTCCCTAATAATTTGATGTTCCTCAACTCTCCTGAACACAAGCCCAATCTAATAATGCTAGGCCAGCAGTGACAGCGACATATTCGTATACTCTCAGTGACTTATCCTTGTCCGTTTCACTTTTTCCTTTTGACACTGTTTTTCTCTTCGTTCCTTCTTCTGCTGATTACTTCTCGCACTCTTCGTATCACTCTGTTTTTCTATTTAACACATTTACAGACACGTGTCTTAGCGCCCGTTTGACTCTATATGTTATATTCTATGCATATAGTCTCATTGTCACGGCTGGTTTAGTATATACTAGGATAAAATGTGCCCCGTGAAGTCACCTAGTGATCTCGGATTAGATTGTTTGAATCCGGAAAAAGTGAGTTTGTAAAGCCAGTCAGATATGATAAAATAAAAAAACGAAATCCAGGATTAGTCTCTTTCTGCTCGCCATCTCTCTCTCTCTCTCTTCGCCTCACTCTTTCTCTCTCTCTCTCTCTCTCTCTCTCTCTCTCTCTCTTTAACTCTCAAGCTAATAACATATACTATTTTATATTTCAACAACTCTCCCAAATATTCGCCCAGTCTAAAAATACTAAACGTACATTGACAATGGTATATATATATATATATATATATATATATATATATATATATATATATCCTAGATTTTTTTCACTAATTTCTTTTTGTATTGTTTTTCTTATTGTTCTTTCTTCTGCTGCTGGTTTTTCTTGACAATCACTGTTTCACTTTTTTTTTCAGTTTTTCTATCAAGTACAGTCATGGACACCCGCCTTAGCTTCACTTATTTGAATCTATATTTTACATTCTATGCTTATATACCCATTGTCACTGCTTATTTAGTATTCGTAGACATGGCTATTGTTCAGGAGAGATGGCGGACAATTACATGTTATTTTTGGGGTATTCATAACAAGACAAATCTGATTCTAAATAATGGAATACATGCAAGATTGTATATTAATTTCTGCAACGTTGTACCAATCGGCGGTGCATTTTATTCCATCTTTTCTGGTTACCAAAACGTGGAATTCTGTAATTATTTCGAAGTTGTTTTGTATGGATTATTTATTTGGAACATTTTGGGCCATTTCCATCATCCTGACGAAGATCAAGAATCAAAAAGAATAAAAGAAAAAAAAAACCTGAAAAAAAAAAATGGAAGCAGGTGGTAAAAACCGTTCTGCTAAAAGACACTTCTGAAGACGTGCCAACAATTAATGCGAAAAACTTCCAAGAAACGATTCACGCTGTTTGCTCTGACGTTTCGCTATTCTACAAACAGACCCCCTTTTTTTTCAACTTAGAAATCCTTTTAGAAGTAGCTGCCTCTCTCGGAATGGCCGACCGAAAGGAATCACAGGTGAGAAATAGATAAAATATTTTATTTACCTCCTCTCCAGGGGAGGTTAGATACAAGGTCAGGCGTGGTTTTAAAAAGCCAGCACACTAGGATTAACGTACTCTGACTTATTAAAAAATGCCTAAGCAGCCCCGTCGGCATTCCCCGGTAGGTGCGCCTCAGGGAATTAGCAATAAACGAAACCCCTTTTTAAAGAGAAGGTAAAACATGGGAGGGTTGATTTCCTGAGACTGAACGGAGCCTCAATTTGTCATAGATGGGTCAGAAAAAAAGCGCAACGGCCCACCCTCTGTGCGATATAAGTATTGCAATAGTAATTTTAGGGTCCATATACAAAAGTGCGGGGAAAGAAAATGGCCATGCATGTGTGTTGGGCGCCATTATCTTTTTCTATATAAAGTTAAGTATGTGTATATGTTTATATATTTGTATGTACAGGATAAACTCCTAAACTAATTACCCGATCATTATGAATTTCGAAACATAGTTGCAAGACATAAGGGATCCAAATGTGGGCGGCTGTGTTTAGTTTTATGCATGGGGGATAAAAAGGGGGTGGAAACCCTTCGTGAACATTCAGATACTTTCCGATTTTCGTGAAATTTTAATAATAAGTATTAGACATCAATTAATAGATATTCCACAAATTTCAGTTTCATTTGAGTATTTTCAAGTGGTTTTAGAGAGCGTAAAGTGGACGCAACCTCCATTTGAAAATTCAAATATGTCAGCTTAAGTGTTAAATTTGAGACATTTTCGAGAATCAAAATCATGCAACAAATTTTGATCAAATATTGAATAAGAATTCTCTCTCTCGTTATCCCCCCTCTCTCTCTCTCTCGTTTCTTTTCTCTCATTCTCTCTCTCGTTATCCCCCTCCCTCCCTCTCTCTCTCGTTTCTTCTCTCTCATTCTCCCTCTCTCGTTATCCCCCTCCCTCCCTCTCTCTCTCTCGTTTCTTCTCTCTCATTCTCTCTCTCGTTATCCCCCCCTCTCTCTCTCTCTCTCGTTTCTTCTCTCTCATTCTCTCTTTCGTTATCTCCCTCCCTCTCTCTCTCGTTCCTTCTCTCTCATTCTCCCTCTCTCGTTATCCCCCTCCCCTCTCTCTCTCGTTCCTTCTCTCTCATTCTCCCTCTCTCGTTATCCCCCTCCCTCTCTCTCTCTCGTTCCTTCTCTCTCATTCTCCCTCTCTCGTTATCCCCCCCTCTCTCTCTCTCTCGTTTCTTCTCTCTCATTCTCTCTTTCGTTATCTCCCTCCCTCTCTCTCTCTCTCTCGTTCCTTCTCTCTCATTCTCCCTCTCTCGTTATCCCCCTCCCCTTCTCTCTCTCTCGTTATCTCTCTCTCGTTCCTTCTCTCTCATTCTCTCATTCTCTCTCTCTCGTTATCTCTCTCTTTCTCTCTCTCGTTCCTTATCCCCTTCCCTTTCTCTCTCTCTCTCTCTCTCTCGTTATCTCTCTCTTTCTCTCTCTCGTTCCTTATCTCCTTCCCTTTCTTTCTCTCTCTTTCTTTCTCTCTCTCTCTCTCTCTCTCGTTATCTCTCTCTTTCTCTCTCTCGTTCCTTATCTCCTTCCTTTTCTCTTTCTCTCTCTCACTCTATCTCTCTCTCTCTCTCGTTATCTCTCTCTTTCTCTCTCTCGTTCCTTATCTCCTTCCTTTTCTCTCTCTTTCTCTCTCTCTCTCTCTCTCTCGTTATCTCTCTCTTTCTCTCTCTCGTTCCTTATCTCCTTCCCTTTCTCTCTCTCTCTCTCTCTCGTTATCTCTCTCGTTCCTTATCTCCTTCCTTTTCTCTCTGTCTCTCCCCCTCTCTCTCTCTCTCTCGATATCTCTCTCTTTCTCTCTCTCGTTCCTTATCTCCTTCCTTTTCTCTTTCTCTCTCTCTCTCTCTCTCTCTCTCTCTTGTTCCCTATCTCTCTCTCATCAATTAATAGATATTCCCCAAATTTCGGCTTCTTTAAAGTATATTAAATCGTTATTAGCGGGGCATAATATGAGCACAAACCTCCTATTTGAAAATATCAGATTTGCATTGAATTTGATCGATATTCATTAGACACTAATTAAAGAAGATTCCCTGTATTCCAATTTCTTCTTAAGACCCCTTCAGCTTAAGTGTTAAATTTCAGAAATTTTCTAGAATCAAAATCATGTAATGTATTTTGATCAAAATTGGAATCAGGATTCTAGACATGAGGTTTAGTAACATTATATCTTGATCGGACATAAAAGTGGTGCAAAACTATTTCCTTTCTTCTTCAAATAACACACACGACACCAAGTCTTTTTCGAGGCAATGTATTTTCTTTGTCACAAGTAAATGTTACGGAATTAAATAAAATGAATTCCACTTGTTGCCTCTAACCCTAACCTCTAACCATAACCCTAACCCTAACCCTTTCCTCATTTTAACTACTGCTAGCCAAAGAGGCAACACGGTAAATATAACTTCTTCCTTTGGCACAATAGCGTAAACAATTATCAATTAACTTGAAGTAAAAGAAAATTACTTTTAATAACAACACTAACTTTGCAAATACCAGTTTGTGTTTATTGAGAGAAAAACTGACAAATATTGATGCGTTTGTGTTTAGAATGATCAACCGAGATGCAAGAAATTGGATAGGAATCCATGGATGGGTGGCATTTTATGCAGGTCACCGTGTATTAATCCATTTCTTCTTCCTCGAGATATGAAAGAAATAATAGGGTAGACTTGACTTTCTGTCCTTGGTAGAGCAAGCTGTGTTCCTATTTTGGCAGATCTTTTCAGCTGAACTTGTGTAAATGTCACTAAATAGACATTTTTAGTGAGTTATATATTGTTGTTATTATCATATACATTTTTTATCGTGACGTTTAACGTAAATAACTATTTATCGGAATAGTTTCGATAACTTCATAATTAACCCCCCCCCCTTTTATGAGTTTGTGCTGCCTTTTATTTACTGTAAGCCTTAGGACCCTAACAGGAAATGGGGATGAGATCAAGAGACAAATAGTGTCTTTTCTTCATTTTAACTACTTACACAAAGAAAATGAGTTGTTAACTCTTACCGTTGTTTGACCACGTGTGTTGGTAGTACTTATGCCGATGCCATTTGAAGAGAAAAGCGTTAGACGAAGCGCTAGTGTATTAGCGTCGTTCTGTCGACCAGAGAAGAGAGAGAGAGAGAGAGAGAGAGAGATGGAGCGCTGGTGCCAGCGTTGTTCTGTCGATGCTGGTCGGTGAAAGAGAGATGGATTTTTCGTTTGCAACGGTTTTTATAGTCAGAAGGGCAGATAACTCTGGTGTCGCTTTACAGTGCCACCTGTCGGTGAAAAAGCGACACCTACCGGCAAACCGGTGTAGTTATGTTTTGAAAGGAGGAGGTAACTGCTACAGAGGCAACACGGTAAATATAACTTCTTCCTTTGGCACAATAGCGCAGACAATTATCAATTAACTTGAAGGAAAAGAAAATTAATTTTATATTTCAACACTAACTTTGCAAATACCAGTTTGTGTTTATTGAGAGAAAAACTGACAAATATTGATGTCTTTGTGTTTAGAATGATCAACTGACGAAAAATGTAAAG
>OY744546.1:54151892-54154392 GCA_963556195.1 Sepiola atlantica | reverse complement strand
TGGTTTCGGTGCTTCCCGAGTTGTTCGTTGGAACGGTGTCTTTTGCTGCAGTGATAAGGATTTCTGTGTTGAGTTATGTATTTTTCCAGCTCTTTTTTTGAGTCTTCCACACAATCTTCTATACTTACCAGTCCTCTTCCCCCTTCGTTTCTTTTCATTATTATTATTATTATTATTATTATTATTATTATTATTATTATTATTATTATTATTATTATTATTATTATTGTTGTTATTATTGTTATTATTATTATTATTATTGTTATTATTGTTATTATTATTATTATTATTATTATTATTATTATTTGTACTCGCTAGGAGTTCTCACACAGGTCATCAGTGATTGCTCACTGACAACCAGTGGTATTCCCTGGGGTCTGAGTGACAACAAGTTTCCCCAGATTTCCAGTATTCTCCACCTCTTTTCGATATCCATCGCAAATAGCCTTGCAGTATCGCAACAGCCGTTTACCATTGATTTCTCGGTGGTAAGGACCATTGGTCTTCTCTGGGATTTGGGTGGCAATAAGCCTCCCCAAAGTCCCAGCATTCTCCGCACATTTCCAGTGGAGGTCTGGTTTGTGCTGTCCCTCCTCGGTCTTCTCATCCTCCTTGACCCTATGCAAATATTTTGTGTGGTGTCAGCCTAGGCTGGTACCATTTTTTATTTTTTATTTATATTTTTTCCTCCCTCTTATTTAATTTAATTTATTTATTTTTTTATTTTTTGATTTTATTTATTTATTTAAAAATAATAAATGGGGGGGAACTCATGGTGTTTCTTGCTATTTCTGTTCATTAGTTCATTTTTGTGTCGTGTCAGTTGAGGCCGGTGTAATTTATTGGGGGGGGGGGGAGGAAAAATTCATGAAGTGATGTTTCTTGCATTTTCTGTTCCTTGGTTTGTGATGTGATGTTCTTTCTGCGGTTTTGTTTTCTTCCTGTTGTAGATTCCATGTGACCCTTCATAGCTTATGTGGGTTGGTTTCAGCATTCGAGGATTTTTCTTAAGATTGCAGTTGTTTTGATCATGGCCATTCTTTGTATTATTATTATTATTATTATTATTATTATTATTATTATTATTATTATTATTATTCACACTATTATTATTATTATTATTATTATTATTATTATTATTATTATTATTATTATTATTATTTTTATTATTATTATTACAATATAATTTAAAAATTCAGATTGAATGATATCTGCTCCCCAGAAGTACTCATGTAATGGCAAAACCCTTGTTATGTTAAATGTAATTCGAAATTTTAAGACGTCTTTTATTTGCATAATTCGATGCAACATAGAATCAAATTCTTTGTTTTTTTGGTGGCAGAATATAATTGAATTCTTGATTAACATTCAGCTTTTGTTTATTTTATATTGTTCAATATATTGGGGGGGGGGGCGAAACAGATTTCGCGTAAATATACGATAGATTTAAATACCATTGATTCAACAAGGTAGGCTTTTTAAACAATCATAAAATATTGCAGATTAAATTTTATCACTTGTTGAAAACTAAATAATAATTTGACAATATTGAATGGTTTTGTGGCCACCTGAACTGATTTGGAATTAGTTTAGAAGAAATAAAAATATCCTCCTCCTCATCAGCATCCTCATCATCATCATCATCATCATCATTGGTTTAACGTCCGTTTTACATGCTGGCATGTGTTGGATGGCTTTTGGAAATTTACTTCCAAACAAATCTATCTCTGGCCAGGTCTTTATCCCTCTTTCTCTCACATCCATCTTTATCAATTCCTCCGATGTTTTTCTTCGCCTTCCCCTTCCAACCGACTCTGCTACCTCAATTGTAATCCAAGAATTCTCATCCAATCCTTGTAATGTGACCATACCAACAAAGTCTCCTGTTCTGTGAGAGCATACGGCATAATTATGTTGACACCCCGGTTCTCGTTAGATCAGCAGAGTTAAACAACGCTGAGCCTGGGCTATTTTGCTGCATTCACTTATTATGTGATTTACCGTTTCGTCTCTTTGTCCATAGTGTATACATTTAACTATTTTCCTCGATGTTGTCTCTTGTTCTTCTTTATCGTGTTCTTCTTGTGTTTCTTCTTCTTCTTCTTCTTCTTCTTCTTCTTCTTCTTCTTCTTATTATTATTATTATTATTATTATTATTATTATTATCATTATCATTATTATTATTATTATTATTATTATTATTATCATTATTATTATTATTATTATTATCATTATTATTATTATTATTATTATTATCATTATTATCATTATTATTATTATTATTATTATTCTTATTATTATTATTATCATTATTATTATCATTATTATTATTATTATTATTATTATTATTACATAATTTACGAATATAGATTGAATGATACATGCTACCTAGTAGCATTTGTGTAACGACAAAACCGTAGTTTCATAAGAAATCTTCGAATGTCTTTTATTTCCGTATCATAATTCGATTCAACCAAATGTAATCTTCCTCTCAGGTCA
>OY744546.1:54144392-54146892 GCA_963556195.1 Sepiola atlantica | reverse complement strand
GCTAAACTGATAAAAAATAGTGTCAAATGCCTTTTAATCATGTTATAAAATCAATATAAAATCAAGATAAAAACTAAAAAGAAAGTTTGATTTCTTGCTTATTCAGCAAAAAAATAATCAAGTCTCCATTAATATTCGGATGAATCATTTTTTGTTTATCCCCCAAAAATTAAAAATGCTTGAAATGTTCAAGGAGAAATGATTTACATACCAACTTTTCCTCATAAAAACGTGACTAATTGAATTCGATTAATTTTATCTTCTCGCTTTAAATGAAAATCTTTGTACAAAAAAAAGAAAAAAAAATGTTTGATGCAAAAAAGAAATCAACAAAATTCAGCAAAGAAGCCAATAAAAGCAAAATATGCAGCAGCAGGTCAACGTCTGAAGAAAAATATGTTTTCAGTTCAGCAAGTAATATCTAATTGATTTCCTTCCATATACCGTCACATTTCGATAATATATAATCTTTCATTTCATTTCATTTCATTTCATTTTCATTTTCATTTTCATTTTCATTTCATTTCATTTCATTTTCATTTCATTTTCATTTTCATTTTCATTTCATTTTCATTTCATTTCATTTCATTTCATTTCATTTTCATTTTCATTTCATTTCATTTCATTTTCATTTCATTTCATTTCATTTCATTTCATTTTCATTTTCATTTTATTTTCATTTCATTTCATTTTCATTTTCATTTTCATTTTCATTTTCATTTCATTTCATTTCATTTTCATTTCATTTTCATTTCATTTCATTTTCATTTCATTTTCATTTTCATTTTCATTTTCATTTTCATTTTCATTTCATTTTCATTTCATTTCATTTTCATTTCATTTCATTTCATTTCATTTTCATTTCATTTTCATTTTCATTTCATTTTCATTTCATTTCATTTTCATTTTCATTTTCATTTTCATTTTCATTTTCATTTTCATTTTCATTTCATTTCATTTTCATTTCATTTCATTTTCATTTCATTTTCATTTTCATTTCATTTCATTTCATTTCATTTTCATTTCATTTCATTTTCATTTTCATTTTCATTTCATTTCATTCCATTTTAAACCGGTTGAGATAGTTTGGAACAATATAAGCCAATATCCGATAGATTTTTGACTCTTCGAATGAGAGGGAGGTGACGGTGGTTAAGTGATTAACGACACGGACTGACAACCTCGGTGTGCCAAGTTCGAATCCAGTTCGTTCCACAGAAACATTTTCACTTACATATTGTTAAATGTTAAATGGAGACTAATGTCTTGATTTGTGTAGAGAGGTGCCTGGCAGTGTGTGTACATAATAATCCAATATTTCTACACCGGAAGACGTCGTGTGATGAAAAATATAACTTTTTAAAAAACAAAAATTTTGGTCAAGATTTTTTTTTTACAAATAAATCAAATATTTCAGCCAAGACAGGCCTTTGTCAATGAATATTTAGACATTGTTTTTCTTTTTTTTTTTACTTTTCCTTATTATCGATCTACAACGGCAAGAGCCGAAGTCGGCCGATCACTCCAGTTCTTAAATGGAAACTGGCGAATGTCTACATTTGTATAGAGATGCCTGTCAGTGTGTGTACATAATAATCCAATATTTCTACACCGGAAGACATCGTGTGATGAAAAATACAACTTTTTAAAAACAAAAATTTTTGTCAAGATTTTTTTTTTACAAATAAATCAAATATTTCAGCCAAGACAGGCCTTTGTCAATGAATATTTAGACATTGTTTTTCTTTTTTTTTGACTTCTCCTTATTATTATACATATATATATATATATATATATATATATATATATATATATATATATATATATAATAATAATAATATTTTATAAATAAATATTAATAATTTATTACCTACAGACATCGATGTTTCATGCTTATGGGCGCGAACTCCGATCACAAATCGCCACCGGTTCGCAGTCATGAGTCTTACCCGTTGGTCACCACAAATTAGCTTGGAAGTAAGGAGGAATTTAACTTTGTAAATGCCAAGTCGGCGGGTATATACAACGAGCAGCGAAGAGTGATCAACAACAACAACTACAACAACAAACTGTGTTGGATCTCGCAATGGAGCTAGTAGTACTGCTTGTTATTAAATTCACTCAGAGTGCCCAGCCTTAATAAAGGGGGTTATACAATAATATTAATAAATAAATATTAATTATTCATTACCTACAGATATCGATGTTTCACGCTTACGCAATCTTCAGTGCAGGAAGCTAATTCCCGACGGTCGGCGGGTGCAAACTCTGATCACAAATCGCCACTGATTCGCAGTTAAGAGACTAACCCGTCGGCCACCAGAAATGAGCTTGGAATTTAGGAGGAAATTAACTTTGCAAAATATACATATATATATATATATATATATATATATATATATATATATGTGTGTGTGTGTGTGTATGTGTGTGTGTGTGTGTGTGTGCGTGCGCGGTTTTTTGAAGTTTTACCAAAACATTTCGTTCAAGAAATCATTAA
>OY744546.1:54081892-54141892 GCA_963556195.1 Sepiola atlantica | reverse complement strand
CTTAAATAATAGTGTCATGGATTCGTCCAAACACTTTAAAATGCAGCAACATTTTTGTAAGTAACGGATAAATTTTATTAGACAGACGAACAGCACAGGTAAAGACAATTTTTTTTTTGTCATAAATAACTAATATAAGTTAGCAAAACATTTATATGGAACAAAACGTAGATTTAATATAAGGAACGTTTATGTTTTTGTCTTTTAAGGGAAGTGGGGTCTGATCAACTCTGCTGGGAAGCCATGAAATTAAATACTGTCTTGTTTTTAAATTCCCGAAACAGTTTTTCATGGTAAACAACTGATGATCCCTTGAAATAGTGTTAGAAATAAACTAATATAATAACTGTAAAAAATAAATTGACTTACATGAGTGATTTTCCACTGGAAGACTTGGGACTAGAAGTTTTTTTGTTTTTTTTAATATAGTTTTAATGGTTGAGAAACTTCCGAGACTATATATATATATATATATATATATATATATATATATATATATATATATATATATAAACAATAATATTTTTTAAATAAATATTAAATATTTAAATACCTAGCGACATCGATGTTTCATGCTAACGCAATCTTCAGTCTAGGAACTAATTTTCAATGGTCGGTGGGCGCGAACCCCGAACACAAATCGCCACTGATTCGTAGTCGGTGATCTTAACCAAAGGGCCATCGTCAATTAATTAGTAAATGCAGAATAACTTTAACTGTAAATATCGACACGTGGCCGTTATTTACCAGGCAGCTCAGAGTGACCTTCGAACCGGTGTTCGGATCTCGCATATTTATGAAAAAGTTTCTAAAGCAACAGTCCATAAAAAAAACTTTATAAAAAAGTTTATAAAAAAACCTTCTTTAAACACTTTTTATTTTCAATCATTGTTTACTGTTGCTTTAGAAACTTAAAATAATAATAATAAAAAAAAACCTTCTTTAAACACTTTTACGATACATTGTAAAGATTTAACATCAAATCAGCCGGTACCTTGATGGGGGTGTGTTAACATAAACGTGTGTTTTTTGCTGTTATACTTTATCTTTTATATATTTTTTATATATTTTCAAAGCGAATTTTTTTACGCGCAGTGATGTCATTGCGGTAATAGTCCTCTGAGGAAAAGATTTTCTTTGAAAATTCATGGATTAAGGACTTTACAGTACTTTTTGCTTAGACTTTGATATGTAATAAAGTTTGATTAATTTCTCATTTTATTCTTTCATTTAATCCATTATTATAATATATATATATATATATATATATATATATATATATATATAGTAAGTCAATGAAAATTTTCATTGACTTACCATATTTTTGCTCTATCCAGTATATTGAGCTTTCCTTATTTCACAATAGGTCCAACTCTCTAAAAGTTTACCTTTTAGTTATAATTTTCATAATTTTCATATATATATAGTAAGCTATGAAAATATATCTATCGCAATTAAGCTACACAGAGGCTCCCGCGTTTCATTCCCGGGGGGAATCTTCAGGCTAAAATGAATGGAGTTATTTTTTGTGGGTGTTTTTATATACACGGCTAGCTAGTTAACCAATCAGATTCTTTGTTGTTCTCTCAGCCAATCGTTGGGATTCTCGCGGACAAAGATCTTCTTAGTGTTACTTCCTATATCCTGTTCTATTGTTCTGTTTTCTATAGATTGGCCTATATCCGGTTTCCTTTGTTGTGTCAATATAATGGATGAATTTATTTTAACACGTGGTTCCTTGTATTTCTATTTTAGGTTTTAATTTTTAAATTGTTAAGTTTTTGTTTAGTTTTTTTTTTTTTTACTTATTTGTTTATTTATTTATTTATCGTTAGTCTAAGGTAAAGTTATTTCTGTGTAAGCAGCTGTTTGCTATCTCACTTCTACAGTTTAATAGATTTCGGGGACCTGTAGCAGTTATCTCCTCCTTTCAAAACATAACTACACCGGTTTGCCGGTAGGTGGCGCTTTTTCGCTAATACACTAGCGTCGTTCTGTCGAGCAGAGAAGAGTGAAACGGAACGCTAGTGTCAGCGTCATGCTGTCGAGGCAGGTCGGTGAGGAAGAGACGGATTTTCCGTTATGCACCGGTTTTTATAGTCAGAAGGGCAGATAACTCTGGTGTCGCTTTACGGCGCCACCTGTCGGTGAAAAAGCGCCACCTACCGGCAAACCGGTGTAGTTATGTTTTGAAAGGAGGAGGTAACTGCTACAAGGACTCCCCCCCCGTTTTGCACCGGCTCTTATAGTCAGAAGGGCAGATAACTCTGGTGTCGCTTTACGGCGCCACCTGTCGGTGAAAAAGCGCCACCTACCGGCAAACCGGTGTAGTTATGTTTTGAAAGGAGGAGGTAACTGCTACAGACCTTTAAAGTTTAGGATTTCAAATTTTTCATGCAGGCATAATCTACATGGGTCGTCTAAATTTCTACATGTACTGGCCTGTCGTATTATTTTCCATTCAATTATTTTCATTTTCTCTGATCTCCCAATAGTGGTTTGCTAGTGCTGTTTTAATTCGATGTTTTTTACTACTATTACTATTTGCAAATGTCTGTGTATTTCTACCCTCTTTTTCTTTATTTTTCATTTTTCGTTCTCTCCTTCCTCACCAAATCTTTTTTTTGTCTTTCTTGAAAAATCATGCTTTGTAAGTCCCAGCGATTAAAATAAGAAGAATGCAATTAAAAATCAATTCGCACGACCATCAAAGAATAAATATTTTCACACCTTCCCGAAAATCATTTAAATACAATTCATTAATTATTAAGAAAGAAATCGTCTTTTTCATGAAGTTTTAAACTTCTTCTCCGAAATCAAGCACACGTCACTAATAATACAGTTAATAATATTAATAGTTACCAACGTGCTGTTCACATTTAATTATCACAGAAGATTTACTGGATAGAATATCCTCAACTATATTTTCGAAACTGAACTTGCTTATCATTTAAAGTAAACTTATTTTACTGAACACCGTGTTTTAGTAAAAAAAAATATATATATTGAACATTAAAAAAAATTTATAACAAATGTTATCGTACACGCGAAATGCAGAAAAAGTAAGTTGACTTTTGTAAAAATTCAGTCGATTTAAACAAATCCAGAAGTTTTACCGCTGTTTTTCAAAGGGTAACATTTTCTAACAAGTGTGAGGATTAGTAAATTGCAATAACCAAAACGAACGAAGATTAAAGGTAAAGTGAAGACAGTTTCTAATAACGACCTAAAAAGCATAAATTAACTTACGTCTTTAATAAAAAAAAAAATGTACGGTTGCTGCTTACATCCTTAATAAAAAAACAAATCAATATGGTTCCATCTTTCACAATTTTCTGAAACAATTCAATTTGCTTAGGGTATAAGGATAAAATACACAATATAGCATAGAATGTAATGCTCTGGAAACAGAATGTGTGAAAAAAGACAAAAGGAAAAACAAATTAAACACAGAAATAAATCATCAAAAACAGAAGTTTTACCGGTTTCGTTCGGATCTACGAACATCTTCAGAAAAATTTTGTTTTTCCTTTTGTGTTTTTTCACATACACACACACACACACACACACACACACATATATATATATATATATATATATATATATATATATATATATATATATATATATATGAAAAAAGAAAGGATGAAGGTAATCCGACGGGAAATGAAAAAGGAAAAACCAAAAAAGGATGTTTTTTATATATTCATCAACGTTTCGTCTTTATTTATAAGACTTTCTCAGGATGATAATTTTAAGAAATATGTCATGCAAGTACGTGAAAATATTGGGTTGACATGATCGGTTGATGTGAATAAGTAGTAGCCACTGGTGGGGGCGCAGGACCGAGGTCCGGGCTTAGTGAAGCCAGCAGTGGCTACTACTTTTTCTCATCAACCCATCATGTCAACCCAATATTTTCACGTACTTGCATGACATTTTTCTTAAAATTATCATCCTGAGGAAGTCTCATAAATAAAGACGAAACGTTGATGAATATATAAAAAACATCCTTTTTTGGGTTTTCCTTTTTCATTTCCCATATATATATATATATATATATATATATATATATATATATATATATATAGTCTAAAGAAGCTTTGAGTCATTTTAACAACAACAAAAAAAAAGAAAAGTAAAATGCAGTTTAAATTCCCCAGAGAAACTAACTAAATCCAAGATATTGCAGACTGAACATTCGTTGGGAAATTCATAAATAAATAAAAATACTAAGTAAATAAAATAAAAAAAAGAAGGGGGGTTAAGTGTCTAACAGTAAAACAAAAACAGGAGACCTTATGCGTCTAATATTAACACGGGGATCATCAGCTGTTTACCATGTAACTGTTTCGGAGATTTAAAAACAGGACAGTTATAATATTCATGGCTCTCCAATGGTACTGATTAAACTACCATTTCCCCAATAATCAAGTGTCGAAATAATTCAGCTTAAAATTTCACTAATAAATAAATAAATAAATAAATAAATAAATAAATAAATAAATAATAATAATAATAATAATAATAATAATAATAATAATATAATACCCTTAAGACTACCGTATGATATGGTAATTTGCATATCAAATAACATTAATTATAACAATAATAATAATAAAAAAATGATAATAATACTATCTAAACACTACACCCAATAACCCTTCTGCAATATGGTAGCTAGCAATAAAATTACATAGGAATTAAAGTTGCATTAAAAAAATAAATAAATAAATAAAAAAAAAAATAAATAAATAAATAAATAAATAAATGAATAAATAAATAAATACAAAAAAATATATATATATAAATAAAAAATAAATAAAGCTTAAGTACCATATATATATGCAAACATTGTTAAAAATAGCAGAATTCGTCTGTTTTATTATACCTTCTTTTTTTTCTTTTTTTCTTTTTAAAACGCTGCCACTTTAACTCTTGAACAATTGCAAGTTTCTACTTTGCCCAACAGAAAATGATTACAAGAGATCCATGAAGATTTGAGCTTGGCACAGTCGATCATATACAAGCTGCAATATGCAATGGCGGCCATGATGCAAATCACGTACCTCTCTCGTTTAGATAGATTTTACCATCGTTGGAGAGTCAATTAAATAGGGATTTTCTTGGATTTTCACCTGCTTAAAAAAAACAAAAAACAACCTTGTGCCTAACTTTTCCCTCATTAGAGAGTCAAGTAAATAGTTGCCTTGATTTTCCTCACATGAAAAAAACGATGTATCTAACTTTGCCCTCGTTGGGGAGGCAAGTAAATAGGGAAGTCTCCTAGAATTTCCCCACATTAGAAACTGACATTGTGTCAAACTGTGCCTTCGTTACAAAGTCAAGTGAGTAGAGACTATCCTGAATTTTCCTCTACATTAAAATCGACCTTGTATCAGAAAATGCTGGTTGAAATAACCTTAGTTTTGGGATTGAGTTATGTTTGGAAAATGCAGGCTGTGTATTTTTTTTTTGACTATTATGAAAAGTAGCAAATTACTTGGTGTTCAACCAATTCAAACATTTCTTGTATTTGTCTCCTCATTTAGAGCCAGCATCCATAAAATTACCGTCTGTTTAAGAACACAAAAAAAATTTAAAAAATTAAAAAGATGAAAATGTAAGAATGTTATAAAGCTTCAGACGTTAATAGCATTTGTACTTTTCTTCTTTTTTCTTTTTTTTTCTTTTTTTTTTCTTCTTTTTTTTCTTCTTTTTTTTCTTTCTTTTTTTTTCTTTTTTTTTTCCATTCCTTTTTCGTTCTCTTTTTTCAGGTATTTTCCATCAATTTCTATCAATTTGCTTCTTTTTTTTTCATCTTTTGGCAAAAAAAGCAAAGCATTTTCTCAGGTATTATTTTGGAAAAATCAATGGATTTGCAGCCGTTCTAATGCATTTTGTTGAAGAATGTAAAAGCTAATTGATGGACGGATAGGATTCGTTACCGTTTCTGTTTTTAGAGCCGAAATATTGCGTTGAGGAAGAAGTTAATTTGTATGAATCATCATCATCATCATCATCATCAAAAAGTTGTATGGGATCTCCTCCTCCTCCTCCTCCTCCTCCTCCTCCTCCTCATCATCATCATCATCATCATCATCATCATCATCAAAAAGTTGTGTGGGATCTCCTCCTCCTCCTCATCATCATCATCATTATCATTATCATCATCATTATCATCATCACCGGTGTAATGTCTGTTTTACATGCTGCCATGTGGTGAACGGCTTTATGAAATTGACGTTCAAGCTAACCTATCTCTGACCGGGTCTTTATTTATTCCTCTTTCTCTCAAGTCCATCTTTATCACTTCCTCCTGTGTTTTTCATGGCCTTCCTCTGTGAACTGAACCTGCTACATCAACTGTCCTACATTTACTAACCGAAGAAGTATCATCCGTTCTTTCAATCATAATATACGACCGGGGGGGGGGGGGGGAGCATATATTTGCTTATACAAACAAAAAGTAAAAGTCGACTTAAATTATTATTATTGTTTACCTATAAGTTGATACACATTCTGCATAGAGATACTAAGAAGTACTAATTGTGCTGAATCGTCCTGGAACAGGTGGAACTCGATTTTGATAATACAGGTTAATAAAATAGTCATCCAAACGATGTTGAGATGAGACACATGTTACATAAACCGATTGATCCCTGTATTTTTCACTTTCGTTTCAATGACCTCAAGTAGATACAAATTTAAGCTTGTTGCATTCCGAAACCGTTTACAACTTCGAACTGAAAGAAGTAGCAGGCACACTTCAGGTTGCTTAAAAATATCTACTTGAGACCGACAAGACTTGCATACGGTCAGCAACAAATAAACAGAGCAGTTTGGGGACTAATCAGGACCGGCGACACAGTTATAAAAGTGGAGGGGCTCTCCTAAAAAGTGGGGGGGGGCGGTTAAACACATGCATATATAACTTCATTATTGATGACCGTAAAGTGGGGGGGCCGAGTCAAAAAGTGGGGGTTCTGGAGTCCCCCCTTCCCCCCGCTGCCACCGTCCATGCTAATAGATGCTCCCTCTAATGGGTACTTCCCAACATCCTGGCGCACAATCATCAATAATTGGTAATATCTGTTGTATTACTTTATAGAACTGTATTAATTTTAAGATTTGATTTATTTTTCATGACATAGTAGACGAAATCTTGTAGCATAGAACTTTTGAATTAATCATCTTTTAATACTAAGGAGTCCCCTCTTATCAAGGCTCAAAGGCCACTCGAGGGTAAGGGTTAATAAGTTTGTCAGTTGGACGATGAACAACAGCATGAGAGGATTGAAAACGATGGGGGAAATGGGCGGGATTTGATTATTTAAGAGAACGGTCTGACAAGTATTTGTTAACATTGGACTTGAAAAACGACTATGTTTTAGTCGGCCGGAAAGCAGCCCCGTGGTATTGTGTTTCACAGACGGAAAGTTCTTGGAAAGAAACTTTGTTTGCGAAAGTTCCGTTTAGTTTTATGTGCACAGATGGATGTAAGGAAAAATTCTTTACAGTGATTGAAACAAGAGGAGGTCTTGCTGTGAATGTTTTACTAGCACTGACCATGAGAATATCGATAAAGTAAAGAAAGTCTCTTCAGTAAGAAAGAGTCTGTAGGGCGAAGAAGAGATCATCCCCCACTAGATTTCGAATTCGGTTTTGTACGACGTCAAGGCAGGAAACAGTGCTCTGAGTAGAACCTCCTCAGATGTGGCAATTATACTCCATCTTCGGACGTATCAGACTCTTATACAAGTAGAGGATTGCGCCAGGAGTAAGATACCTTCTGGAGCGATAGAATGATCCAACGAATTTTTCCAGCAACGGATTTAATGTAAGTTTTCCATTTGAAGTCTTGTGTGCTCAGTCCTAGAGAAGAGAATCATTAATCGGGGCAAAGTGAGGATCCGAGCGTTGGTAGAGAAAGGAGAGTAACTAAATTTTTAGACGTATTGAAAGTAACCCTAACCCTAACCAGCCTCCTTTTTCTCTATTGTACCACGTGCTTTAGGTCAGAAGAGGGAGAATCAGAAAGATCTCGACCATTAATGCTCTTTGAAGTGTTGCCGTAGATGGTTATGTCATCTGCATAAATATCGACGAATGATCTTAGAATCTAATTTAGGAGATCCTTGATGAAAATCAGGAATAGGGTTTGGGCCCAAAAAATGAATAGATAATTCTCAGAGCAAGACCTTTTCTTTTTTTTTTTTTGTCTTCTTCATTTTGTTGGTATTAACCCCGGAGGGGGGGGGGCGAATCCACCATAGAGTCAGAATTGATTTTTGGGGTATACCGCCGTTGATACTATGTGCTTCGGAATTCTGCCCATCAATGACAAAGACTAATATTAACAAAATTATCAGATTTTAAAATAATTAGCCAAAATCAGGTAGAGGATTGTGTCAGAGGAATGGAATGATCCAACTCTTTTGCCAACTGATTTGATGTAAGTCTTCCATTTCAGGTCTGGAGTAAAAGTCAGTCCTAGAAGACAATAAAAGCAAGGAGAGATCCCTGTGTGTGATGGAAAAAACCCAGAAAAGGGGAGAAAAACTCTGTGTTTTTTTTTTATTTTATAGTAAGCGTGAGATTTTGAAGTGAATATCTCTTGCGCTGTGATTGGCTGAAAGAAACTGTTGATTAGAGCTTTTGCCCAATCGAGTGTCGATATGTAAAAACAACATTCGCTGCCGCTGCTGCTTCTAACAAAGCAACGCCAGATCGAAAATATGGTTGGAGATTGCCCAACTTTTTCTAAATGATGTGTTACCATTTATCAAGGCTAAAAGCCACTCGAGGATAAGCGTTTATGGGGTGGATACATTTGCTTCACAGTAAATTCCTCATCATTCAAGAACTATTTCAGGGGTTGTCCATTGTCTCTATAGACAGATGGGGGCAGCGATATTGCAGGATCTTGGATAATAATGAGTAGAACAGGGAAAAAAACGAAAGAAATAAAAAAAGAGAGAATTGTTATATTCCAATTCTGATGATGAATTCAAAATAACCGTAGCTTTTTTTTCTTCTTTTCGGCCGAGACTATCTTGTCTCCTGTTTAGACACAACTAATTGGAATGGCTTCAGAAAATTCAGATCGAAATACAAAGTAACGATTGTCGTCTGCATTTTAAACTAGGACAAGTCTCTTTCTCTCTCTCTTTCTCTCTCTCCCTCTCTCTCTCTCTCTCTCGCTTTCTAAGAAGAAGAAGAAAAGAAAAAAGGGGAAATTTACAAAGAAACTCAGCAAGAATTAAAAAAAAAAAAAATTGAAAGAAACGAAAAGTATAAAGAAAACAAAAGAACAAGAAAGAAGACAAGTTTGAAAAAAACTGAAGAAAATAATCAAAAATGAAAACAAGAAAAAAGAAAAACGAAGTGGCCGCTTTATTTCCTTCAAAGAATTAGCTAAAATTAACTTAATTGTTTTGACAAAGAAAACTATGTATAGAGTTGTAGATGGTGATGCCTAAAAAAATCATTCTGGACGCCATATTGAAAAAAAAAAAAAAGATGGAAACGCCAAAAGTTTTACTTCCTCACAGAATAAAGAAATAATAACAGTGCACGCCATCTTTGAAATAATGCCTTTTCGGGCATCAGATTATGGCAGACCCTTAGTATAATAACAACATCTCAAGAAGAGACCAGACTACAGCTGTGGACCAGACGTCTAGAAGATGCCCCGACCCCATCCTCATAATGACATGGGAATCCCTGCTTCTGAGGAACTCCCTTCCGGTTCAGAGGCACCCTGGCTCCAGTGGAAAACACTAAACCGTCTGAGAACGGGAATGGAGCGATCAAAAGTTGCTATGAATAGATGGGGGCTACAAAACTGACCCAACCATCTGTGAATGTGGAGAGGAAGACCATACGATGCAACACTGTCTGGTCTGCCCCCTTACTGCCCAACCGGGGTAGCTTGAAAGATCTTCTTGCAGAGTACAACACTATTGCAAAGGACTGCATAAAAATGTGGGAAACTGTCATATGACCACATGTTTCAAAGACACTCAAAGAAGAAGAAGAAGAAGAAGAAGGAGAAGGAGAAGACGAAGAAGAAGAAGAAGAAGAAGAAGAAGAAGAAGAAGAAGAAGAAGTATAATACAGATGGGGCCAAAGTATTGATTTGGTAGGAGGAGTGTAAGTATCATGATATTTACTGAAATAAATTTCAGTATATTTTATATTAAAATTTGATAAACCAAAACATGATGCAATCTTGAAATGAATAAAATCATTTATATATATATATATATATATATATATATATATATATATATATATATATATATATATATATATATATATATAGGCTAAGACTTTCAATGAATAGATAATTCTCAGAGCAAGACTTTTTTTTTTCTTCTTCATTTTGTTGGTATTAACACCAGAGGGGAGGGAGCGAATCTACTGTAGAGTCAGAAAAATATGTCAAGTTGTTAAAGACGACAGTTTAAAGTGAAGTAAAGTTCGGTCGATGTGCTACGCTGGTTTGGCGCATTTTGAATAAGGAAATTGACCACATGTTTGAAACATCCATGTATATGAATATTTGATATCAAAATTCGAAAATCAAAACCTGGTGCAATTTTAAAATGAATAAAATCAGTTATTTTTTTTAGGCTAAGCCTTTTGATGAATACATTATGACTCTATGGTGGATTCACCCTCCCCCCCTTGGGGGTTAATACCAACAAAATGAAGAAGAAAAACAGAAGAAAAAAGTCTTGCTTTAAGAATGATGTATTCATTGAAGTCTTAGCTCCCCCCCCCCAAAAAAAAAATAATAAAATGATTTTATTAATTTTAAAATTGCATCATGTTTTGGCTTTCAAATTTTAATATAAAATATTCATATACATAGATGTTTCAAAGTGTGGGCCTTAAAGACAGGCTTAGATCTGATAACCGTCTCCCCCCCTCATATCAAATTGCAACCTGCACCTCCCCATAATTGAAGCTTTACTCATTCGAGCAAACAAACCCACGATCAATCAACCTGGCCAGTGATAGTATAGGACATGCATTGTACGGTGAGAAATTAAATGAAAATTATACAGTGGATGTGTAATATGAGTGTTAAAAGACAGACTTAGTGCTGATGACCTCAGAGGAAGATTAAATCTGAACAGTATAAGGAGATGTGTGCAGAACAGGAGACTTTGATGGTATGGTCACGTTAAAAGAATGCACGAGAGTTCTTGGGTTAGTAGATGTAGAACAGTTGAGGTAGCAGGTTCAGTTCACAAGGGGCAAACCAAGGAAAACATAGGTGGAAGTGATAACCATGGACTGGAGAGAATGATGATGATGATGATGATGATGATGATGCTGCTGCTGCTGCTGATGATGATGATGATGATGATGATGATGATGATGATGATGATGATGATGATGATGATGATGATGATGATGTATCCATTTTGTTACACACATATAAATCTTTGCTCGCAACTCTGAACACATATAACGAATGTATTTAAGTACAGTATATTTAAACTACAGAAAAATAGACAATCCCTAATGAATTAAAAAAAAATAGGTGGATGTGATAAATCCTTGGAAATTAGAACAAAATGCTGTCCTTAATCGGCGCACATTCGTATCCAGTAGATTCGATATGTCTTTAGTTGCTCGATCTGGACCCATTTGATGGAATCGCATAGTCATCTTGACATTTATTTTTTATAGCTCGGGTAGATAGCTCCGGTAGATAGAAGAGCACAGACATGCCAAAGATTTGCAATGTCTATTTATTTATCCTGACACTTACGTTTTATATAGTATTTTCGTTGTCTGTTATGCCAAAATTTGAGAAAGCATTCTTTTTGGTTTGTGACACTTAAGTTTCAAATAGCATTTTATTAGGTCTGTGACGATTAAGTTTTAAATAGTATTTTATTAGGTCTGTGATGCTTAAGTTTAAAATAGCATTTTATTATGTCTGTGAATCTTAAGTTTCAAATAGCATTTTATTAGGTCTGTGATGCTTAAGTTTCAAATAGCATTTTATTAGGTCTGTGATTCTTAAGTTTCAAATTGCATTTTATAGGTCTGTGACACTAAAGTTTCAAATAACATTTTATTTTCGTCTGTGACACTTAAGTTTCAAATAGCATTTTGTTAGGTCTGTGATTCTTAAGTTTCAAATAGCATTTTATTAGGTCTGTGATGCTTAAGTTTCAAATAGCATTTTATTAGGTCTGTGATGCTTAAGTTTCAAATAGAATTTTATTAGGTATGTGATGCTTAAGTTTCAAATAGTATTTTATTAGGTCTGTGATGCTTAAGTTTCAAATAGCATTTTATTAGGTCTGTGATGCTTAAATTTCAAATAGCATTGTATTAGGTCTGTGATGCTTAAGTTTCAAATAGTATTTAATTAAGTCCGTGATGCTTAAGTTTCAAATAGCATTTTATTTTCGTCTGTGATGCTTTAGTTTCAAATAGCATTTTATTAGGTCTGTGATGCTTAAGTTTCAAATAGCATTTAATTAGGTCCGTGATGCTTAAGTTTCAAATAGCATTTTATTTTCGTCTGTGATGCTTAACTTTAAAATAGCATTTTATTAGGTCTGTGACATTTAAGTTTCATATAGAATTTTATTTTGTCTGTGATACTTAAGTTTTAACTATCATTTTATAGGTCTGTGACACTTAAGTTTCAAATAACATTTTATTAGGTCTATGACGATTGAGTTTCAAATAGCATTTAATGAGGTATGTGACACTTAAGTTTCAAATAGCATTTTATTTCGTCTGTGACATTTGAGTTTCAAATATCATTTTATAGGTCATTGACACTTAAGTATCAAATAGCATCTTATAGATCTCATACTTCAGATTCAAATAGTATTTTATTTTCGTCTGTGACACTTAAGTTTCAAATAGCATTTTATTAGGTCTGTTATACTTAACTTTGAAATTTATGCTTAAGTTATAAATAGCATTTTCGTTGCTCTGTTATGCTTAAGTTATAAATAGCATTTTCGTTGCTCTGTTATGCTTAAGTTATAAATAGCATTTTCGATGCTCTGTTATGCTTAAGTTATAAATAGCATTTTCGTTGCTCTGTTATGCTTAAGTTATAAATAGCATTTTCGTTGCTCTGTTATGCTTAAGTTATAAATAGCATTTTCGATGCTCTGTGATTACATTTTCTTTGGTCTGTTATGAGAGCACTTGTCTGTTTGTTGGTCGTTCTGTCACATTTAATTTTGAAATATCATTGCGGATATTTAACGGACGGATCTTACGACAATCCACTCATGTTCAATTGCATTTAGATATTGTTTTTAATACTTTTAGTCTTCTGTTAAACTTTTGCGATCATTTAAATTTTTAATCTTTCAAATTTTTCTCCAATTCTCTTTTTCTTCTGACTTTTCCGCAGTCTTTACAAATGTAATCATCAAATATTAAACGTTTTCTCTTATTCGTACGTAAACAGATGCTTTTTTATTGATTAATGTTCAGCCGACAAAGAACCAATTCATTCTGGAATGAGCTTTCTTGAAAAGTTCCGATATTTCAATTTTGCTTCATTTTGAAGAATTATTTTTCGCTATAGAATTATTTTTTAGACATTATTTTCATTTCAAGTTGCTTTTCAACTTGTACTTGCTAATATCGATGCCAGGAATCATTGATTTTTCCCATAATTGTGGTTTCTTTGCAGAAAATGATGAAGATTTGGTATCTGTCTGCAACTGGAACTCTTGCATATCAATGATCTGTCAGAAGAATTGACCGAAAAAGTGCTACTCATTGCGGACGATTTGAAATTGGTATCATCTGGACGTAACTACGATCAACCTCAGGATAATCTCAACAAAATGCGACCCTGGTCTTCAAGCTGGGATTTACCGCTGAACTTGATTTTCTCTATAATTGTGTTTTTTTTTTGCTAAAACTATTAAAATGTAGAAGAGTTAGGTAGTATATATAGAAATAATAATAATAATAATAATAATAATAATAATAATAATAATAATAATAATAATAAAAATAATAATAATAATAAAAATAATAATAATAATAATAATAAAAATAATAATAATAATAATAATAATAAATATAATAATAATAATAATAATAATAATGATAATAATAATAATAATGATAATAATAATAATAATAATAATAATAATAATAATAATAATAATAATAATAATAATAATAATAATAATAATAATAATAATTATAAAAATAATAATAATAATAATAATAATAATGATAATAATAATAATAATAATAATAATAATAATAATGATAAAAATAATAATAATAATAATAATAATAAAAATAATAATAATAATAATAATAATAATAAAAATAAAAATAATAATAATAATAATAATAATTATAAAAATAATAATAATAATAATAATAATAATGATAATAATAATAATAATAATAATAATAATAATAATGATAAAAATAATAATAATAATAATAATAAAAATAATAATAATAATAATAATAATAAAAATAAAAATAATAATAATAATAATAATAATAATAATAAAAATAATAATAATAATAATAATAATAATAATGATAATAATAATAATAATAATAATAATAATGATAAAAATAATAATAATAATAATAATGATAATAATAAAAATAATAATAATAATAATAATAAAAATAAAAATAATAATAATAATAATAATAATAATAATAATAAAATAATAATAATAATAATAATACTGCCAATACCAGCCTCAGCTGATACCACTCAAAATGGTTGTGAAGTGTCAAAGAGGATAGAAAGACCAAAAAGTGAGAGCACCATCCACACCTCCACTTGAAATATGTGGAGAGTACTGAAACCTTGACTGTTACTAAAAATAAATCAATGATAAATGGCTGTGGCGATGACGCAAAATCATTTACAACGGTTATCGAAAGGGGAGGGACGAGTGCAAAAAATCTCACAAATTACATTACAACGCATCCAATCAGAAATATTTGGTAACAACATACAAGAAAAAAAGTTCACATCAATCAAGGTTGAATCTTTATCTCCACAAAGTTAGACAATATGCTGACTGTGCTTTTTCTCCCATATAAATATCAAATATTGATATTCTTGAACTCAGAAACAAATAACTAAGAAACCAGTACCTAAGTAATTAGTAACCAGTAACTAAGTAATTAGTAACCTATAAATAAGTAATTAGTAACCAATAACTAAGTAACTAGTAACCAGTAACTAAGTAACTAGTAACCAGTCATTAAGTAACTAGTAACCAGTCATTAAGTAACTAGTAACCAGTCATTAAGTAACTAGTTACCAATAAATAAGTAACTAGTAACCAGAAACTAAGTAACTAGTAACCAGTAACTAAGTAATTAGTAACCTATAAATAAGTAACTAGTAACCAATAACTAAGTAACTAGTAACCAGAAACTTAGTAACTAGTAACCAGTAACTAAGTAACTAGTAACCAGTCATTAAGTAACTAGTTACCAATAAATAAGTAACTAGTAACCAATAACTAAGTAACTAGTAACCAGTAACTTAGTAACTAGTAACCAGTAACTAAGAAACTAGTAACCAGTAATTAAGTAACTAGTTACCAATAAATAAGTAACAAGTAACCAGTAACTAAGTAACTAGTAACTAAGTAACTAGTAACCAATAACTAAGTAACTAGTAACAAGTAATTTAGTAACTAGTGACCAATGAATAAGTAACTAGTAACCAGTAGCTAAGTAACTAATTAACCAGTAACTAATGAACTAGTAACCAGTAACTAAGTAACTAGTAACTAATAACTAGTAACCAATAACTAAGTAACTAGTAACCAGTAATTAAGTAACTAGTGACCAATAAATAAGTAACTAGTAACCAGTAACTAGTAACCAATAACTAAGTAACTAGTAACAAGTAATTTAGTAACTAGTGACCAATGAATAAGTAACTAGTAACCAGTAGCTAAGTAACTAGTAACCAGTAACTAAGTAACTAACTAACCAGTAACTAATGAACTAGTAACCAGTAACTAAGTAACTAGTAACTAATAACTAGTAACCAATAACTAAGTAACTAGTAACCAGTAATTAAGTAACTAGTGACCAATAAATAAGTAACTAGTAACCAGTAACTAGTAACCAATAACTAAGTGACTAGTAACCAGTTACTAAGTAACTAAGTAACTAGTAACTAAGTAACCAATAACTAAGTAACTAGTAACCAGTTACTAAGTAACTAAGTAACTAGTAACTAAGTAACCAGTAATTAAGTAACTAGTAACCAGTAAGTTAATAACTAGTAACCTATAAATAAGTAACTAGTAACCAGTAACTAAGTAACTAGGAACCAGTAATTAAGTAACTAGTTACCAGTAACTAAGTAACTAGTAATTAAGTAACTAGTAACCTATAAATAAGTAACTAGTAACCAGTAATTTAGTAACTAGTGACCAATAACTAAGTAACTAGTAACTAAGTAACAAGTAACCAGTAACTAAGTAACTAGTAACCAGTAACTAAGTAACTAGTAACCAGTAATTAAGTAACTAGTGACCAATAAATAAGTAACTAGTAACTAAGTAACTAGTAACCAGTAACTAAGTAACTAGTAACCAGTAACTAAATAACTAGTAACCAGTAACTAAGTAACTAACTAACCAGTAACTAATGAACTAGTAACCAGTAACTAAGTAACTAGTAACTAAGTAACTAGTAACCAATAACTAAGTAACTAGTAACCAGTAATTTAGTAACTAGTGACCAATAAATAAGTAATTAGTAACCAGTAACTAAGTAACTAGTAACCAGTAACTTAGTAACTACTAACCTATAAATTAGTACTAGTAACCAGTAACTAAGTAACTAGGAACCAGTAATTAAGTAACTAGTAACCAGTAACTAAGTAACTAGTAATTAAGTAACTAGTAACCTATAAAAAAGTAACTAGTAACCAGTAACTAAGTAACTAGTAACCAATAACTAAGTAACTAGTAACTAAGTAACTAGTAACCAATAACTAAGTAACTAGTAACCAGTAATTTAGTAACTAGTGACCAATAAATAAGTAACTAGTAACCAGTAATTAAGTAACTAGTAACCAATAACAAAGTAACTAGTGACCAGTAACTAAGTAACTAGTCACCAATAAATAAGTAACTAGTAACTAAGTAACTAGTAACCAATAACTAAGTAACTAGTAACCAGTAACTAAGTAACTAAGTAACCAGTAACTAATGAACTAGTAACTAGTAACTAAGTAACTAGTAACTAATAACTAGTAACCAATAACTAAGTAACTAGTAACCAGTAATTTAGTAACTAGTGACCAATAAATAAGTAACTAGTAACCAGTAACTAGTAACCAATAACTAAGTAACTAGTAACCAGTAACTAAGTAACTAGTGACCAATAAATAAGTAACTAGTAACTAAGTAACTAGTAACCAATAATTTAGTAACTAGTGACCACTAACTAAGTAACTAGTAACCAGTAATTAACTAACTAGTAACCAATAACAAAGTAACTAGTAACCAGTAACTAAGTAACTAGTCACCAATAAATAAGTAACTAGTAACTAAGTAACTAGTAACCAGTAACTAAGTAACTAGTAACCAGTAACTAAGTAACTAAGTAACCACTAACTAATGAACTAGTAACCAGTAACTAAGTAACTAGTAACTAATAACTAGTAACCAATAACTAAGTAACTAGTAACCAGTAATTTAGTAACTAGTGACCAATAAATAAGTAACTAGTAACCAGTAACTAGTAACCAATAACTAAGTAACTAGTAACCAGTAACTAAGTAACTAAGTAACTAGTAACTAAGTAACCAATAACTAAGTAACTAGTAACCAGTAATTAAGTAACTAGTAACCAGTAACTAAGTAATTAGTAACCAATAACTAAGTAACTAGTAACCAGTAATTAAGTAACTAGTAACCAGTAACTAAGTCACTAATTACCAGTAACTAGTAACCAGTAACTAAGTAACTAGTAACCACTAATTAATGAAAATTTAAAATATTAAAGTAAATCTCCATATAATTATCCTTCTTTTCTCTTTCTCTCTTTCTCTTTCTCTCTCGCTTGTGTTTTTTTTGTTTTTTCTTTCTCTCCAGCATTTAAGTATCTCTCTCTTTTCTCTCTCTCTCTCCCCCTCTCTCTCTCTCTCTCTATTTGCAAAAAAAAAAAACACTTCTCTCTCTCTCTCTTTTCTCTCTCTCTTTTGTTCTTCCTTTTCTCTCCAACACATCATAACAAATTGTTTTGTATTCTTTTCTCTTGTCATCACACGTCCTACTGATGAGACGATCACCTAAGAGAAAAGAAAGAACGAAAGAGAGAGAGAGAAAGAGAAAGAGAAAGACAGAGAGAGAGAGAGAGAGTGAGAAGTGTTGTTTTTTGCAAATAATTAGTATTGCAGGACTTGAAGATAATATTTTCTTCCAAGTAACAGTTCTTAAGGTCTTATGTTATCGTGTTAGTTATTTTGCTGAAAACAGAAGCATTTATCAATTCACTAGAAAAAATGGTTTCGAATATGCTGTCTCTTTTGTAGAAGCAAGAAGGGTTTAACTATCCCTCTGCATTTCTCACGTCTGATCGCATTTCTGGTTGGCAGGCGAAGAGACAGAACCGCTCTTCTGGGTGGAAATCACGTGATTCTCGAGTTTCGCTTTTAAGCTCTCGCCCCCCCCCCCTTTAGGGTGCTCATCTTCTGAGCACCCCCTTCACTATCTAACAAAATGGCCTCCGTCTTAAAAAAGGGATGTAATTTTATATTCGATTATGCAGAGTTTCTTCTATTTGATTGCAGCAAAAAATAATATTTAAATAATAAAGCGTTATAGTTTTTAAAAAAAAAAAAAGCTAAAAAAAAATTTCAAATAAATACAGTACCGGGCAACGCCGTATAAGAACAGCTAGTTTTTAATCTAAAGATGTGTATGTATGTAAATTCTACTCTATTGCCCTTGAGGGGATTTGCGCGTTTGCTTCCAAGAATTTTTCTATTTTCTTTTTTTTTTGGTTTAGAAGAAAAGATACAAACGTCAAGTGTGTCCGCATATCAGTAGCAGGCAGTATTGGCTTCCAATCAACAATCCACCGACTGCACTCACTCAGCCCATTTTTTCGCTTTTCTTGGCGAAAACACAACTCATTTTACTCGTCGACGTCTCTACATCTTCCGTGTCTATTTCTAATCTTATTAAAGGCTGAGCACTTGAACGTAAAGCCGGAATTGATTTGGTTACCGCTGCTCGGTTTGCAAGCCTTTACTGCTGACAGTGGACCATTGTAGTGGACGACTGCCCCTTCCTTTGGCAAAAAGATCTCAGTTTTAATCTTTTGGTATTTTTTTTTTAATGGAAATCGCTTCAGACAAGGCACGAAACTACTTGATGTAAGGAGCTAACAAGAATGAAATATGATTATCGCAGACACAGGAGATGCTTATTGGCATTAGTCTTTAAAAGACCAAGGCTATAGGTAGGAGGAAAACAGTCAGCAGGAAGAGAGTTCCAAAAGCCTGCGGTTCTTGAAAAGAAGCTCCTGGAATAAGAAGCTGTATAACAATGAAATATCAAAACAACGAATTGATGGAGACCACTAGACCAACAGGTCAAACGAGCTGGAACTAAAGAAACAGGGAATAGATCAGACAATTTTGAAGAACACGTGCCATAATAGTATTTATAGAAAAGACTGAGACTAGCAATATCACGTTTGTTAGAGAAGGGGTGTAGAGAAGAAGAAAGGGTGTGGCCAATCAAATTACCGATACGTTTCTGCACCTTATTAAGAACCTTCAAATGGGACAGAGATTCACCAGCCCAAATCTGACAACAGTACTCCATACATGGTCTGATAGTAGATTTGTTGAGATAGAGAATAGCCTCAGGTGTGAAATAGTGTTTGGAGCGATATAGAGAACCGACTTTACGAGAAGCAGAAAGAGCAATGGTATTGAAGAGAAGAGGCCGTCTCCTAAGCATAGCAGTCGAGGATACGTCTTCGACAATCACTCCGGCAGCCTTAGTTTAAAATAGAATTTTTGTTGCTCTGACATACTTCAATTTGAAATACAAGATGATCCTCTCCCCTCCCCCTTCAAATTATATTCCAAACTTAACAGTAACAGACACATGAAACTGCTATTTCTTACTTAAATCTGATAGAAACTATGAAAATACAACAGGGAAAATAAATTCCATGCATCCATGGAATCGTTAATGAAATTCACAATCCTTTCTGCAATTCAACCATAATTGGTACAAATAAACTTCACTCTATATCTGACTTGCCCACCAACTTCCAGTCGTGAATTTTCAACATCAAAGCTTTACATTTATACAAGAATCATCAGACCAGCATTCCTTTTAGAGACACTAAATGACAGCACGCAAATCTTATAGAATAACTGGTTATACAGCGTGACTAGAAAAAAAATGCCACCCATGGAATCGGTAATAAATATCGCAATCCTTTCTGCAGTTTAAACATATTTGGTACAAATAAACTTAACTCCATGTCTGACTTGTACACCAAGTTTCAGTTATGAATGTCCAACAGTCTTTCTTTTATCACCGTTCAATTATATGCGGAGCCACTTTGGTGATCGTCCCATCAGTAGGAGGTGTGATCCTGAATGTGCTTTACACTCACCGGACCATAACCCCCCCCCCCCGATTTTTATCTACGGTTATCTCTGTCTATCTGTTTTATCTAGGGTTATCTCTGTCTATCAAAACAATCCTCAGATTATCCCCGAACGGAAGAGAGTCACTACAACTCAAAGCAAGACAGTGCCACGGCTACCCATTCTTGGCCTTTTGGCTAAGATCAAAGTGTAGTATCTGTTCCGATGGATACTGCACCCCATAGACTGGTATTGTCTTGGCCTTCGGGCCTTGATTTACGCCGGTCTATGGGTCTGTCCTGTGCAGTTCTAGGAGGTCCACCCTCCCAGGCTTCGCCTCCCCTCTTTGGGGAGGAGTAAGTTTATTGCTTACTGTCTGAGGCGCCCCTACCGGGGAATGTCGACGGGGCTGCCCAGGCAATTTTTAAACCCCACTTTCCCGACCCGACCTTGGGTCACATTTTACTTGTGGGAGTAAGATAAAAACTGGCCTTGTGCCTAACTCCTGGAGAGGAGTAAATCAATACCCAATATACAGGGTGGGCTAAAATAAGGGTCCTATCTTTAAATTTGAATAACTTGAATTTGAATAACTTCCACAAAATAAAAGTTAAACTCACCAAACTTTATGTGTGTGTAGACTGACCCTTCCGAGATTTTTTTAAATAAACAAAACAAATTTTAGCCGAAAAACACTTCTTAAAACTTACAAAAACTAAAGTATTGTTTTTTACACTGTTTTGAGTTTTTTAAGCAAAAATAATGTTTTCTAAATGAGGGTACGTTCCTTAGGGCTAATACGGCTCATGCTTGCTTCGGAAGGGGTCCTTTACTTATTCTAAAAAAAATTTTTTTTTAAATCAATAAATAAAAAAGTTATGAATTTTAAAAAATAGGACCCTTATTTTTGCCCACCCTGTATATGGTGATTACTAAAATGGCCACCTACAAAATCGCTAATCAAATCTACAATCCTTTCTGCAATCCGACCATATTTGGTATAAATAAAATTCATTTTGTGTCTGTCTTGTCCACCAAGTTTATTCAGTAAGAGGTGTGATCCTGAACGGGCTTCTCACACATCAGCCCTTAACCTCCAGGGCTCACCTAGTATTTTACTAAGAGTCTGCCATAGTCTGACTCCTGGAAGGTTATTATTTCCAAGATGATGTCGACTTCATACTTTCAGAATAAATCAGCCTGTTAGCTTCTTTTTTTAATGCGTTCAAGAAAGCAAACAGTGTTACGCTTTCACTTACCAAGCATGTATAGGGTGGGCAAAAATAAGGGTCCTATTTTTAAAAATTCATAACTTTTTTATTTATTGATTTTTTTAAATTTTTTTTTAGAATAAGTAAAGGATCCCTTCCGAAGCAAGCATGAGCCGTATTAGCCCTAAGGAACGTACCCTCATTTAGAAAACATTATTTTTGCTTAAAAAACTCAAAACAGTGTAAAAAACAATACTTTAGTTTTTGTAAGTTTTAAGAAGTGTTTTTCGGCTAAAATTTGTTTTGTTTATTTCAAAAAATCTCGGAAGGGTCAGTCTACACACACATAAAGTTTGGTGAGTTTAACTTTTATTTTGTGGAAGTTATTCAAATTCAAGTTATTCAAATTTAAAGATAGGACCCTTATTTTGGCCCACCCTGTATAAATCATTTATACACCTGTGCCGTGGTCGTCATTGTAAACCCAGGTTGTTGATCGCCTGTCGCCTGTCGACGTAAAACTACTCGGACACCAATGTTTAGTTTTTAATAAGGTGTATTTAAAACAGCAAAGCACAATCAGAGAGACAGATTATTGTTTTATGCGCACGCGTGAGAGAAAAATAGATAGATAGATGGACAGCCTATCTCACTACACCCGGTAACACTGTCTGCACTGTCTCTATTGCGGACGCGTGTTTCCTCCTTGAAATCTCACCAGCTAAGAAATCACGTGCTTTCGTAACTTCCGCCTGGTGTCACTCTCTGACCTTAGAACTTTTCCACGCGAACACGGTTCTCATTATGTAACAACAGGCTGATATTTCTTTCACGCTAGTTTCCGTATTTTGTGAAGAGCTAAACTTTCTTAAATTTGCATCATGTTCTTTTTTAAATATGGCGTCCAAGATGGCCGTCGAATCTCTTAAAGTGCTCATCATGCCAAAACTAATTATCATATTTGAGGTTTCTCAAGTTTTCCTCACCTGCGATAATTAGTTTTGGCGTTAGGGTCTTTTAATGTGTTATTCCTCACTACTGAGGTAAAGGTGGCCAATGTTTTGTAACTCATCCGTCAGTTTTTTTCATTTTTAATTTAGATGCGACATATAAAACTTGTACCCCCCATTTTGGTTCCTTAAAGCATAATTATATGGATAGACTTGACAGTTATACATACAATCATTTGATATATATATATATATATATATATATATATATATATATATAAATATTTGTTATTGTTTATTATCTATATTATATATATATATATATATATATATATATATATATATATATATATATATATATATATATATATATAAGTAGTATTGGTTGGTATGGACGACCAAGCATTGTTGGATATGTTAATAAAATTGATATGTAAGCCATTAACAATGCGAGATTAATTTATATGTATATATATTTTTTTTTACATTAATCTTATATTTCGGAATAAATTCCATCTTCAGAGGTGACCAGTTATTGAGTCATTTTTTTTTTTATCAAAAACAAGAATAACATTGTTATTCTTGTTTTTGATAAAAAAAAATGACTCAATAACTGGTCACCTCTGAAGATGGAATTTATTCCGAAATATAAGATTAATGTAAAAAAAAATATATATACATATAAATTAATCTCGCATTGTTAATGGCTTACATATCAATTTTATTAATATATATATATATATATATATATATATATATATATATATATATATGAGAAAGAACGGAATCCGTATTGGGTAATGAAAAAGGAAAAACCAAGAGATATTTTTTATATATTCATCAACGTTTCGTCTTTATTGTAAGACTTCCTCAGGATGATAATTTTAATAAAAATGTCATGCAAGTATATCGAAATATTGGGTTGACATGATGGGTTGATAAGGAAAAGTAGTAGCTGCGGCTACTAAGAGCGCTGGACGAGGGTATTTCGATGTACTTTCATATTTTATAAATAAATATTAATTATTTATTACCTACAGACATCGATGTTTCATTCTTATGCAATCTTCAGTACAGGAAGTTAATTCCCGACGGTCGGCGAGCCCGAACTTCGATCCTAAATTGCCAAATATGAGTTAGATATGTGTATATATTTATATATTCGTATGTACACGATAGTCTCCTAAAATAATGAATCGATTATTATGAATTTAAGAATATATATTCCCGGCAACACGGTGAGTAACATGGGTACATTATTTTTGTTTGTAAACTTCAACATTTAGTAGCAGGTGTGTATATATAAAGTTGAGTGTGTGTATATGTTTATATATATTTATATTTCATTGTACAGGATAAACTCCGAAACTAATGAACCAATCATTATCCTTGAGTGATTTTTTTCTTCTTCACTGAACTGTGTTTTTAGTTGATATCAACGTGTCATTTTTTCTCAATTTATGTTATTTTGTTGTTGTAAATTAATTACAAAAAAGAAATAATCATCATCATCATCGTCATCATCATCATCATCATCATCATCATCATCATCGATTTACAGGCTAGCATGTGTTGGACGGCTTTAAGAAATTGACTTCTAAACTTACCTTTTTTTAGTTATCCCTCTTTCTCTCGTCTATTTTTATCACTTCCTCCCGTGTTTTTCTTCGCCTTCCCTTGCCAACTGACCCTTCTACCGCAACTGTTCTACATCTACTAACCCAAGAACTCTCATCCATTCTGTCAATGTGACCATACCAACAAAGTCTCCTGTTCTGCACGCATCTCCCTATACTGTCCAGATTCAACCTTCCTCTTTAAAGTCATCAGATCTAAGCCTGTCTTTAAGATATCTATCGTATCATTCTCATATCCTTTCTCTCCATGCAACGCATGTCCTCAACCCTCACTGGCCAGGTTTCACTTCCATACATCATCACATAGCGTACATATGCCTGGTAGACATTCCCCTTGGAATATTAATATGTTTTTATTGACACTTATATGCAGAGACATTCGGCAAACTTTATAAGAAGTGCTCAGGAGCATTCTACTTGTATCCCTACGCTAAGGAATTATATTGCGTGTGCATAAGAAAGTAGTTCCTAAGACGAAGGTACCTCAACTAGTTTAAACAATAACAAATATTTATATTTGAAGCTCCTCGTTAAAAAAGTAGAGCACTGTAAAATGGTAGTAGTAACACAGCGTAGCGTCACTTGCTTTATGCATCGTTCCTTCACTTATAGAAGTTTGAATGCCTGTACGCTTTCGCCGCCGTTAATGTGTTAAAATTATCATTGTTTATAAGCTGTTCAGAACTGGCCTAGCGGTTAGCGACGTTGGACTGTAGGTTGAAAAATACTTGTAGTCCAGGGTTTCGAATCGTGTGACCGGTGGTGAATAGTCGTACTTCAATGCTGATGAGTCTTGATTGAAAAGAGACGAAACGTATACGTCCATAGATAAAAATTTAAACAATAACAAATATTTATATATATATATATATATATATATATATATATATTTATTTATTTATTTATACAAACATTATTGGTTACATATGTGCATACATGTTTCGGTTGTACTCTTCACAGAGAGTCAACCTCTTCAGACCAAAGAAGACTTCTCTGTCTTCTTTAGTCTGAAGAGGTTGACTCTCTGTGAAGAGTACAACCGAAACATGTATGCACATATGTAACCAATAATGTGTGTATAAATAAAAAAATTATACTTAAGAACAGCTCTACTTGATATTGAGCACATTTTATAAACACTGGAGTTTCAACGGATTTACATCTACAGAAACTAATACAATATGTGTACCATATATATAATAAATATTTGTTTTGTTTATTATCTATGTACGTATACGTTTCGTCCTTTATAATCGGGACTCATCAGCATAGAGTTATAACTATTCACTACTGGTCATGCGATTCGAAACCCCGGATTTCGAGTATTTTACAACTCAAATCCCAACATCTAGAACCACTGGGACACCACTGAATAGTGAATAAACAGTGATAATTTAAACACTTTATCCGGCGGCTTGACGTCATAAGAGTGTTCAGCTTAATGAAAGGAACAATGCACATATAGCTAGCGACGTCATGCTGTGTTAATACTACACTTACAGTGCCCATCTAGACGGGTTTTCTAGGAGCTACAAATAATAAATATTTGTTTTGTTTATTATCTATGTATGTATACGTTTCGTCTTTTATAATCGGGACTCATCAGCATAGAGATATGACTATTCACTACTGGTCATGCGATTCGAAACCCCGGATTATATATATATATATATATATATATATATATATATATATATATATATATATATATATATATATATATAATTATTTTCACAATCAGACAACGCCGCAGCGTACAACCCATGAAAGAAACAAACCGGAAGTTCTAGACTCGAGTTTCGCCCTCCTTTGGGCTCATCAGTAGAACACATCCGAACTCAGGATTCGAAACCCGAGTCACTTCGCCGCGGTTTGCTTAACCTGTGTAAATTAATAGACATTCTTGTATGTGGCAGGGTAGCTCAGTGGCAAAGTACTCGCTTGGCATGCTAGTGACTCGGGTTTTGAATCCTTAGTTCGGATGTGTTCTACTGATGAGCCCAAAGGAAGGGCGAAACTCGAGTCTAGGACTCCCGGTTTGTTTCTTTCATAGGTTATGGGCTGCGGCGTTCTCTGATTGTGGAAATAATTATATATATATATATCATCTCACATTAAAAAATCTAATATATATATATATATATATATATATATATATATATATATATATATATATATATATATATATATATATATATATGTGTAGATTCTTTTTCTGATAACATAAATTAACAATTGAATGTGTTTTTGATTTCTTTTTCTTCCTCTTTATTTTTTTGAATTCTTTTTCACCAATGTCCTTTTTCCGTTCTTCTTTATCTTTCCCCCTCCCCCCCTCCCCGAACAATATTTCTTTCGGACTGAATTGCACTAACTACATGTGTATCGATCCCGACTTCTTGACCGCAATCGATACACATTTATTATAAATTCAGTTTGACAATCCCAGACAAAATGGCTAATAATTGCAGCTTCCATGGAAATTTATTTTTAGCAGGCAAATGTGTGTTTTGTCAGTGTAGATATTTTATGTTACCTTGATCAGGATAAGGGAATCTTATGCGATTATCCTGACTTCCTGTTTAGAAACAGTTCAGCACTAAACGGTTACGAGTTAGGGTAAGAGTTAGGGTTAGCTTTAAGGTTAGGGTAAGGGTTTAGGATTAGGGCTTGGGCTAGGTTAGAGTTAGGGGTTTAGGGTTAGGGTTAAGGTTAAGGTTTAGATTGGGGTAAGGGTAAGGATTAGGGTTAAGTTTAGGGTTTTGGGTTAAAGTTAAACGGTTACGGGTAGAAATCTGTCTCCGTTATTTTACATTACTGTTACGGGTTAGGGTTTAGGGTAAGGGTTAGGGTTAGCTTTAAGGTTAGATTTAAGGTTAGGGTTAGGGTTAGGATTAAGGTTTAGGTTTAGGTTTAGGTGTGGGTTAGGGTAAGGATTAGGGTTAGGGTTAGAGTTAGGGTTAAACGGTTACGGGTAGAAATCTGTCTCCGTTTTTTTTATATCCGCCGAGCAAAAACAATTTCTTCAGCAATATTCATTATTGGATACGTTGTTATTATGATTTTTAAATGATTTTTTTTTAATGGAAAGCGCTCCAGACAAGACATGAAGCCACTTGATGTAAGGAGCTAACAAGAACGAAATATGATTATCGCAAATACAGGAGATGCCTATTGGCATTAGTCTCGAAAAATCCAAGGTTATAGGTAGACAGAAAACCGTCAACAGGAAGAGAGTTCCACAAGCCTGCGATTCTTGGAAAGAAGCTACTGGAATAGGAAGCTGTATTACAATGAGGTATCAAAACAGCGAATTGAATTGATGAAATATATATATATATATATATATATATATATATATATATATATATATATATATATATATATATATATAACGCCATTTCCTATCGTGGTTTCACCTCATTCAGAACGCCGACGATTCCACTGGGCATAAAGATTTTTTTTTAAATGTAAAAAGTCATCCCATCTGGATGAAACTGCGGTACGTTTCTGAAATATGTTACATATAGTTTTCAAATAAATTATATATATATATATATATATATATATATATATATATATATATATATATATATATGATTATTTTTATTTACACACGCATGTACAAAATCTGCAATACTGGCATGTCGATGTTATCAATCAACGGCTATTATAAACTGAGATCTTATCAGGCAAGGTTAGAATTCGATCTTAACCTTCCAAATGGAAAGACGATCTAAATATGATCTAAGGTTAAGATCGGATTCCAACTCTGCCTGATGTGATCTAAGTTCATAATAGCTGTTGATCGATAACTTCGACATGCCAGTATCGCAGATTTTGTACATATCTGTGTAAATAAAAAAAATCATATATAAAAGCTCTATTTCATATTGAGCACTTTTTATAAACCCGGTTGAAATTCTTTGGATTACTACCCTGTGGATGTTTTACCTGGATTATATATATATATATATATATATATATATATATATATATATATATATATATATCAAATAAATTATCTTTCTTTCTAAATCTGTTTTTTATCAATCTCTCTACTGTAACGATTAAACTATTCTTCATCCTAAAGTATATAAACTCTTTTCAAATAAATAACGTGATTCAATTACAAAACAAATGACGCTGAATAAGTACTTTCAGAGAACCATGAAAACAAACTTCACCTTCAGTTCAAAAAGTTGGGGGAAAAAAAAAGAAGTTTTGTGTATGAGATGGTTGGAGGTGGGAGATGATTTTAATGACTTATTATCGCAGCCAGATTAGCCGACGATACCTAAAGCTGTCAATCAATCAAGTGACTCATTTGAATCGAGTGGAATCCTCAGGCATCAGATGTCACAAGTGTTTGGTTCCATTCCGCATGAAAGAGCAGAATTATCTGCAAGAATTAAATTAACACATAGCACTCGTCCTTTGTGCTTCCAACTCGACGATGCAGGATGATGAAAATGGCGTCATTCGTCGTTTGAATCTGATATCATGACTCACACTATTATTAGATTCAAGATGGCCTCTCTTGTCACGGCCGAGGGAAGGAGAGCAAAAAAACTGCTTTCAGTTAAAAATTAAACACAGCCTAAAAATAGAATAGTGTATAGCATAGTGTGCAATGTTCTTCAAATCAAATCAAAGCATAAGGGGTTATGAGATGGAATAATTATCAGTTGAAAAATGAAGAATATTATGGGAGTATTAAAAATGATTAATGAAATTAACTAAGTGTGATTATTTATGGAGACAGTTTATAACAAGTAATTGTTGACATTGGATTTGAAGACGACTATGTTGTTATCTATAGGGAAGCAGTCCTGCAGTAATTTGTTCCATAGACGGGAAGCCATTATAAAGAAGCTCTGTCTATGGAAGTTATGCCAGACTCAATTATGTCTGAAGTTCCGCCAATCTCAGACGAAAATGAGGGGAAATTGTCTGTGCTGATACGAACATGTAATGCACACTAGTGATGACATCATCGTGAAAATGAAATTCAGGATGAAGTCCCCTTGCGTCCGTCATCGCCATGCTAATGTTTTGGATTTAGGTTCGATTATTTTGTTTCTGAATTTATCACCGCCAGTTCAAAAAAACTACCTTGTTTTGAAGTGATTCTGCCTTCCTCTCCCTTTTTGTTATTATGCAACTTAATCACCTTTCGATCAGTTGCTTACATCAAGTGGCTTCATGTCTTGTCTGGGGCGACTTCTATAAAAAAAACACATGTCAATTAATTATTGTAATTCTTAGTTATTATCGCCTATAGCAGGGGCGGGCAACCTCCGGCCCGCGGGCCACATCCGGCTCGCGAAGGCTTAGCGTCCGGCCCGCCACCCTGTTATGCTTTATTATTGCAATCCGGCCCGCGGACCTCCCAGTAAAACTCATATCATTTTGTGACATAGAGGTAAAAGTAGGTTTCAATTAAGATTTACAGTGGGATAAAAATGTATTAATATCAGCGAGCGATGATGCATGTATATTTCATTTTTCTTTAACTATTAATTTCAAATCCTTGGTCTGAGATAAAAATAGAAAAAGAGAAAGAGAGAGGCCGAGAGGAAACGTGAGACGAGGAAAGGGCATAAAACAGAGAACTTATGATTTCTTTTGCTTCCAAAATGGCTCTTGGTCGGCGCCTTTTATAACATCATATACAGAAGTCTCTTGAGAAAAAATATCAGATTTATAGAGTGTTCAATGCAATTTTTGTACAATTTATTCATGTAAACAAAATATAGTAATTCTGAGATTTCGTTTTTCACTCCGGCCCGCGGTTTCTTTCCAAAAGTCTCATCTGGCCCTCACTCTGAAAAGGTTGCCCGCCCCTGGCCTATAGTAAGGATTGAACCTTCAACCTCCATGGGGACTCGGGGCACAATGCATAATGGCGTTGATTACCAACCAGTTCTAAGTGACAGTTGAAGGTTCAATTCTTATTACAGTCGATTATAACTAAGAATAACATAATTAATTAACACTTAACGGTCATGGTTTACAGAACGAGAACAATCTACCCTTGTAGATTAAATAAAGAGGTCAGTTTGAAATTCTGTATGGATACTTGAGTTCAACATAAAGATTCCCAAGTTCGGAAAGAGGCACGCGAACAATGTCGAAGGTTACATTGGCCGAAACGTTCTGCAAATAACAACCAAAATGAGGATAGTAGTCCGAATAATCCAAATAATACAAATTATCAATCCTTATCTAAAAAATCTCCCTCCCCCCCAAAAAAAAACTACTAATTAAACTACTAATCAAATTAAAACTACTAATTAAATTAAAACTACTAATCAAATTAAAACTACTAATCAAATTAAAACTACTAATTAAATTAAAATTACTAATTAAATTAAAACTACTAATTAAATTAAAACTACTAATCAAATTAAAACTACTAATTAAATTAAAACTACTAATCAAATTAAAACTACTAATCCAATTGAAACTACTAATCAAATTAAAACTACTAATCAAATTAAAACTACTAATTAAATTAAAACTACTAATCAAATTAAAACTACTAATTAAATTAAAACTACTAATTAAATTAAAACTACTACTCAAATAAAAACTACTAATTAAATTAAAACTACTAATTAAATTAAAACTACTAATCAAATTAAAACTACTAATTAAATTAAAACTACTAATTAAATTAAAACTACTAATTAAATTAAAACTACTAATCAAATTAAAACTACTAATTAAATTAAAACTACTAATCAAATTAAAACTACTAATTAAATTAAAACTACTAATTAAATTAAAACTACTAATCAAATTAAAACTACTAATTAAATTAAAACTACTAATCAAATTAAAACTACTAATTAAATTAAAACTACTAATCAAATTAAAACTACTAATCAAATTAAAACTACTAATTAAATTGAAACTACTAATTAAATTAAAACTACTAATCAAATTAAAACTACTAATCAAATTAAAACTACTAATTAAATTAAAACTACTAATCAAATTAAAACTACTAATTAAATTAAAACTACTAATCAAATTAAAACTACTAATCAAATTAAAACTTCTAATTAAATTAAAACTACTAATCAAATTAAAACTACTAATCAAATTAAAACTACTAATCAAATTAAAACTACTTATTAAAATAAAACTACTAATAAAATTAAAACTACTAATCAAATTAAAACTACTAATTAAATTAAAACTACTAATCAAATTAAAACTACTAATCAAATTAAAACTACTAATTAAATATTTTACTTTTTGTCCCTTTTATTTTATTACTATTTGTTGGAGTTAACGCTCGACTATAATATAATGCCCGAGCAATGCCGGATAGCTCTGCTAGTTCTCTTTAAATCTGTTCTCGAGAGAATTCATTAATTCTGTTATTTGCTTGATTCAATTAATTCCTCTTTCTTTATTCCATTTATTTATTTATTCTGTAGCCAACTCAAATAAATTGTTACAAAAGACAAAAATTCGATTGTCGAGAGAATCAAGCCTCGTTTCTGTTTTTGTTTTTTTGCTACACAGAATCAAAACGAGGCTAACTTGATTTTCTCTCTTTCACGGCGAAGATCAAAGAAATCTACAGGATTAAAAAAAAGATGGAATAAGTAAATTGTTTTTTAAAAATAAATTAATAAATTAATGTATGACTTGTCCAAAGGTTCAATAAACAGAACTCTTTGTGCAAAAGCAAATGGAATGATCATTATAATCCTGTTGGGAGTAGCAGTGCAATGAATATTGTATTTACGTATCGACACTTGATTGGATAACATCTCCAATCAGCAGTATCTTTTCAGCCAATCAGAAACTTCCAGCGCGTACTATCAAAGCATGAACACAACAGCTTTCCCTTTTCTTTCTTTTCTTCCGTTTCTTTTAGAGACAAACACACGCGCGTTCATCAGAATCCAGCGTATCCCCTTTTTTTGGGGGGGGGGGTAGAGAAGGCCTTGACAGGCGGAACGAGAGACTTTCACGGACTACTAAATACAATGCCCTGTAAAGCGAACACACATGTACACAAGTTCATAGACGCACACACTCTTTCACCAACAAAACAAAGGCACACTAGCACACACACACACACACACATATCTCTATGCCTATTAATTCACACACACGTAAACGCGCACAGCGATAGCCGAAACAAACATATGTAATCAATTTCCCCTCACACGAAAAACATCTGTTTCACTTAGGAGTGTTCCTTGGAAACTTTAAACTCTTATTCTTTACGAATTTTATTGTCTTAACAAGTTGTCGAATAAAATCAATTACTTTTGTATGGATAGATATTAACATTCTCTCATTTGATATTGTCTTTCCATTTACAATCCATTTTGTCGGCTCAACGACAATGACGCCTTGAGGTTCTGTCACCAAGGAAGGTTTGTTGGAAGCAACAACAGCGAATGTTGTTTTTACGTATCGACACCCGATTGGACAGAAGCTCAAATTAGCAGTTTCTTTAAGCCAACCAACGCTGGCGAAAATTCGCGCATACCATCACGCACCTTTTTTCCTCTTTTCTCATATTTTTTCTTCGGCAGACCTGGCACACATTTGCACGTCACAATTCAGTCCGGCCCTCTTGGGGCCAAAAGGACTTCGGCAAGTATTACACATATGACTTTTCTTTCTCTTTTTGAGAAAGTGTTTGTTTATGGCTAATTGCCTGAAGCGCCCCTACCGAGAAATGCTAACAGGGCTGCTCAGGCATATTTTGTGGGGCTAGAATACACTATCTCTTGTTCGCTGGCCTACTATCCCCACCTTCCGGTATTGTGCCACATCTTCTCATAGTGGGAGGGAGGGAAGGAGGGACGGAAGTAGATACCTGTTGTGTTATTTATTTTAGATTACAGTAACCCGTTTTGATGGTAATATAGAAGTGATAAATGAAAAAAAAAAAACTTTCACATTTATTTATATCAGTAGATTGCAAGTAGGGGGCGCTGCGGAGGAGTTGCAAGTTCTGATGTGTATTTGTACATCCTACGTGTGTTTTTCATTGTTCCGAATAATCGCTATTCTTTGCCGGCAGTCAGGGTCCATTGTTGTCCCGGGTTAACAGGAACTTTGAAGAATAGAGCGATGAGTGTCGACAGAAGATAAGCTCTTTTATCACCATTTGCTGTCCTTTTGGCGATGGGAAAATCTTTCGGCTAAAATCAATATCTTCGTAAAACTAATGGGCCAAGAGAAACCTTGTAAATGGATTGAAAATAGGTTTCGTAAAAGGAAAGAAACGAAAAAGACAATAAGTAGTGTGTATGCGTGTGCTTAAGATGCATGTGCTTAAGATGCGTGTGCATGTATATATGCGCTTATATAAATGCAGCAATGTGTTTGCATAAGATCTGTTCGTGGATTAATCTATGATTCATTAGTGCGTAAGTGCACACGCACATGTATACATTGTACTGTTTGTATTAATACTCGCTGTACCGGCTTTCTTTAATATTTAGTCCTGCTCAATATCTTTTTATGAATTGCTCATCTATACAGGAAGTCGTTTGTATTAATACTCGCTGTACCGGCGTTCTTTGTTGTATTACTTGTTATTCGGTTCACCAATAACTCTTTTAGTTCTCGTCGACTTCGCTGTTTATTCGTACGAACGGCATTGCTACTAAATGGGACGAGATGCCGTTTCTCTGTTTCGCCTCCAGCTGTCAGAACTATTTGCACTACTGTGCGCGCTTCTTCTTTTGTTGTCACTGTCTGCCGGCAGCCATTGTTTGCGTCTGCAACCATTCTCCGTTGGGCTGCTATGTTGTCTCCGTCCTCGCCGATGCCGTCGCCCGCCGCGTGTTATCATTTTTGGGCTGTTGTCTTCGCTTGCTGAAAATCAAACCTTCACTTCAATAAGCTCACAAAGTCTCTCCTGTTTTTAATTAGAGCCATCTTTATTTACTACTTAAATTAGCCGACCTGAACGAGTCTGTTGCGAATTGAGAGAGAGGTTACGCTAACTAACTTCACTAGTTAATTTTCTTAATTAACTCGAGAAAGGGAGGAGTATTGAGATTTACCAATTGGCTCTTAGATTTCCCGTCATTCGGAATCTTTCTCGTACAGTTACATTTTTGGTGATCTTGACTCTCTCGCTTCCAAGTCAAATCTGATTCAATCCTGATTCAATTCTCCCACAATCGGAACTCTCGTCCCAAATCTCGTCATCAACACGCCAGGTGCAACCTGAACTCCCTGACCTCACTAACCTTAAGGTCAGATCAGTTGTCACCGTGAGCCTGGGAACGCATCGGACTGAACTTGCACGAGACGACTTCGCTACAACCGCGCAAGTCAAACCCGTCTCAAACAGATGCGTCCAAGCCATTATCTAACATCTTAAATATTTAGTCTTGCTCAATATCTTTTTATGAATTGCTCATCTATACAGGAAGTCGGAGGAGTTTTCACTCTCACACTCAGATCTACTACCACTGCCACCTACGTGCACCGGAAAGACTTTCTTGCTTAACTTAAATTTGTCATGATTCTATGGATGAAGAATTAAGCTTAAATTTGCATGTGAAGTTGATGCAAGTGGTGGAATGCTGTACACAGACGAACCATCTGCGATGCCGAGCGCATAAGACATCGATAATACCACCAACTTTCTGATGAAGCATGGCCAAAGGGATGTGCTCCTCTAGTTTGCAACTGCACATCCAACCGATCATGGTACCGCTATTATGCCGAAGCAGTTGCAAATCAAAAGTGTTTGAGGCCCATGTCTCACTGCCATGAAAGATGACGGAGCGAACACAGGTCGAATGGCTCAAATCTCATGTATAAAGTAAAGTCGGTCCATTCCCTGCCCCTTTACATGTGCGTTCGATAGCTTCGATAACACAAGCCACATACGCAAATTTACTTCTTTTTCTTTTCGAGGTAATACATTTTCTTCGCTATATGGTATTTTGTAAATGTTTCGTGTGCGGCTCTATTTTAGGTCATCGTCATTTGCGATAGGTGTAAACCTATGTGTGGTTATTTGTAGGCTCCCAGTGTGATGGATGTGTAACGTGAGTCTTCTTTAAGACAAGCTTAGATTTGATGACGTCAGATGAAAGATCAAAACTGGACAGTACAGGGAGATGTGCGCGGAACAGGGGGCTTCGTTGGTATAATCACGTTGAAAGAATGGATGCAAATTTTTGGGTTAGTAGATGTAGAACAGTTGAGGTAGCAGGATCAAATGGCAGGGGAAGGCCAAAGAAAACATGGAAGGAAGTGATAAGGATGGACTTGAGGAAAAGAGGGATAAATAAAGCCCTGGCCAGAGTTAGGTTAGTTTGGAAGTCAATTTCTAAAAGCCGTCCAACACATGTGAGCACATAAAACAGACGTTAAACTGATGATGATGATGATGATGATGATGATGATGATGATGATGATGATGATGATGATGATTGCCATATAAAAACGAAGAACACTTTACCGTATTTAAGTGCTTGCTTTTACTTCGACATCAAATTCTCAAGGCCAAATTTTCTTCTTCGTTTTCGTCTTTTCTCCTCTTCTTTTTTTTTTCTTTACTCCTCCTCCCTCCTTCTTCTTCTTCTTCTTCTTCTTCTTCTTTTTCTCTTCCTTCCCATTCATTCTTCTTCTTTTTCTTCTTTACTCTCCCTCTTTCTCTTTCTTCTTTTTTTTCTTCTTCTTCTTCTTCTTCTTTACTCCTCCTCATCCCCATTCATTCCTCTTCCCTTTTTTTTCTTTACTCCCCTTCTTCTTCTTCTTCTTCTTCTTCTTCTTCTTCTTCTTCTTCTTCTTCTTCTTCTTCTTCTTCTTCTTCTTCTTCTTCTTCTTCTTCTTCTTCTTCTTCTTCTTCTTCTTTACTCCCCATTCATTCCTCTTTCTTCTTTACTCCCCTTCTTCTTCTTCTTCTTCTTCTTCTTCTTCTTCTTCTTCTTCTTCTTCTTCTTCTTCTTCTTCTTCTTCTTCCCTTGTAATAGCAGATCCATTAAAAAGACAATACCATATTTCGCTTACATTATAAAGTATCAGATGAAGAAATGATATCGGAAACGTTTCTGATCAGTGGGCGATTGCATTAAGACTGGCAAGAGAAAAAAAGAAACAAATGTTGCTTGTTTAGGGTCGACCATTCTCTGCACATTGGACAATGGATATGCGCTATAGCGGATCCTTTTGACCGTTGACCTATATTGATGCTATCACGATACTCTAATATTTTCTATTTTTAAGCAAGTGATACAATTTTATTGCCATACTAGTAGACGTCTCGTAACTCTTTGGGTCACTCGACGGCTCGACAAAACATTATCCGCATCTTAATTATTTAGTGACGGCATCGTTTCATGACATCATCCACTGTGCACGGAGACAAACAAACAAACAAACAAACAAACAAACAGACAAGATGACAAACAAACATGTTTTAATGGATGATGCCACCACTTTGTGGCTTCATTATTCATGACATCATCTATTGTGCACGGTGACAAACACACATACACACAAACAGACAAACGAACAAAACAACAAACGAACAAACAAGATCCACAGAGTGTTAGTAGTATATAGATTTACATTTTAGCTCCAATACGCACATACTTTCATTAGTACATATGTTAAGAGCTTCCACATCCATTAAAAAAATGCAATCCCTCAATCACCAAGTAATTGTTTATTATCTGGTGTCGCTGCTGCCAAAAAATGTATATTTAACCCATCTTAGAATGAATTGTTCCAAAGTAGTGTTGTATATTATGTTGTTCTTCGTCGACCTCCAAAGCTGCCGCAGATATCGTCTCTAGGTAATGCCCTCATGCAGCATTTCTCAGTTTAAATTCAGCATCAAATGATCCAAAAAGGGTTGATATGCCATAAAACAAAACAGCCAAATAAAAACTATTCGTCTAAAAATCTTCCTTAGAACCATTTTCACAGTCAGATTAAAGAATTTTATTTTTAGATTGCAGTTGATATATTCTTTTCTTCTTTTTGTATAAATCTGCATCGAGTACGACCTTTTTGACTGGAACATTTCGGTTGTTCACATTGGTTTCCCCAATTCGTTCTAGAGTAAGGTTCCCACAAGAGGGACCACGTAGACGTTTCCAACATCCATAGTGAAAGTCGTGCTATAGAACCGTCTAGAACTTAACTTTTCCCATCAAGTTTTAGTTCCATGCCGATATCAATTTCACCACCGCCACTTCTCGTTATATTCTCTGTTTAAATAATGTCTTCCTACGGCCGCTGATAAAGAGTTTATCAATTTGACAAATAGGTAACAGTTGAAAGCTGTGCCAACAACATTGGTTTTCTAATATTAGTCGAGCCAAGTTTATCCAATCGCCATTTTCTTGATTGAATTTTCTTTTCTACTCGAGGTCAGTAGCCATTAGATTCATTGGATTCAAAAAGACGAATTTTATAAGTGTCATTCATAAGAGATGAACTTTGAAGTCGTCACTCAGAAAAGATAAACTTTAAAGTCGTCACTCATAAGAGATGAACTTTAAAGTCGTCACTCAGTAGAGATGAACTTTAAAGTCGTCACTCAGAAGAGATGAACTTTGAAGTCGTCACTCAGAAGAGATTAACTTTAAAGTCGTCACTCAGAAGAGATGAACTTTAAAGTCGTCACTCAGAAGAGATGAACTTTGAAGTCGTCACTCAGAAGAGATAAACTTTAAAGTCGTCACTCAGAAGAGATGAACTTTAAAGTCGTCACTCAGAAGAGATGAACTTTAAAGTCGTCACTCAGAAGAGATGAACTTTTAAGTCGTCACTCAGAAGAGATAAATTTTGAAGTCGTCACTCAGAAGAGATAAACTTTGAATTCGTCACTCAGAAGAGATAAACTTTGAAGATGTCACTCAGAAGAGATGAACTTTTAAGTCGTCACTCAGAAGAGATGAACTTTTAAGTCGTCACTCATAAGAGATGAACTTTGAAGTCGTCACTCAGAAGAGATGAACTTTGAAGTCGTCACTCAGAAGAGATGAACTTTGAAGTCGTCACTCAGAAGAGATGAACTTTGAATTCGTCACTCAGAAGAGATGAACTTTGAATTCGTCACTCAGAAGAGATGAACTTTGAAGTCGTCACTCAGAAGAGATGAACTTTGAATTCGTCACTCAGAAGAGATGAACTTTGAAGTCGTCACTCAGAAGAGATGAACTTTGAAGTCGTCACTCAGAAGAGATGAACTTTGAATTCGTCACTCAGAAGAGATTAACTTTGAATTCGTCACTCAGAAGAGATTAACTTTAAAGTCGTCACTCAGAAGAGATGAACTTTGAATTCGTCACTCAGAAGAGATGAACTTTAAAGTCGTTACTCAGAAGAGATGAACTTTGAAGTCGTCACTCAGAAGAGATGAACTTTAAAGTCGTCACTCAGAAGAGATGAACTTTGAATTCGTCACTCAGAAGAGATGAACTTTAAAGTCGTTACTCAGAAGAGATGAACTTTTAAGTCGTCACTCATAAGAGATGAACTTTGAAGTCGTCACTCAGAAGAGATGAACTTTGAAGTCGTCACTCAGAAGAGATGAACTTTAAAGTCGTCACTCAGAAGAGATGAACTTTGAATTCGTCACTCAGAAGAGATGAACTTTGAATTCGTCACTCAGAAGAGATGAACTTTGAAGTCGTCACTCAGAAGAGATGAACTTTGAATTCGTCACTCAGAAGAGATGAACTTTGAAGTCGTCACTCAGAAGAGATGAACTTTGAAGTCGTCACTCAGAAGAGATGAACTTTGTATTCGTCACTCAGAAGAGATTAACTTTGAATTCGTCACTCAGAAGAGATTAACTTTAAAGTCGTCACTCAGAAGAGATGAACTTTGAATTCGTCACTCAGAAGAGATGAACTTTAAAGTCGTTACTCAGAAGAGATGAACTTTGAAGTCGTCACTCAGAAGAGATGAACTTTGAATTCGTCACTCAGAAGAGACAAACTTTGAATTCGTCACTTGGAAGAGATGAACTTTAAAGTCGTCACTCAGAAGAGATGAACTTTGAAGTCGTCACTCAGAAGAGATGAACTTTGAAGTCGTCACTCAGAAGAAATGAACTTTGAATTCGTCACTCAGAAGAGATTAACTTTAAAGTCATCACTCAGAAGAGATGAACTTTGAAGTCGTCACTCAGAAGAGATGAACTTTGAATTCGTCACTCAGAAGAGATGAACTTTAAAGTCGTCACTCAGAAGAGATGAACTTTAAAGTCATCACTCAGAAGAGATGAACTTTAAAGTCGTCACTCAGAAGAGATGAACTTTGAAGTCGTCACTCAGAAGAGATTAGCTTTAAAGTCGTCACTCAGAAGAGATGAACTTTAAAGTCGTCACTCAGAAGAGATGAACTTTAAAGTCGTCACTCAGAAAAGATGAACTTTGAAGTCGTCACTCAGAAGAGATTAACTTTAAAGTCGTCACTCAGAAGAGATGAACTTTAAAGTCGTCACTCAGAAGAGATGAACTTTAAAGTCGTCACTCAGAAGAGATGAACTTTGAAGTCGTCACTCAGAAGAGATGAACTTTAAAGTCGTCACTCAGAAGAGATGAACTTTGAAGTCGTCACTCAGAAGAGATGAACTTTGAATTCGTCACTCAGAAGAGATGAACTTTGAATTCGTCACTCATAAGAGATGAACTTTGAAGTCGTCACTCAGAAAAGATAAACTTTAAAGTCGTCACTCATAAGAGATGAACTTTAAAGTCCTCACTCAGTAGAGATGAACTTTGAATTCGTCACTCAGAAGAGATGAACTTTGAATTCGTCACTCAGAAGAGACGAACTTTGAATTCGTCACTTGGAAGAGATGAACTTTAAAGTCGTCACTCAGAAGAGATGAACTTTGAAGTCGTCACTCAGAAGAGATGAACTTTGAATTCGTCACTCAGAAGAGATGAACTTTGAATTCGTCACTCAGAAGAGACGAACTTTGAATTCGTCACTTGGAAGAGATGAACTTTAAAGTCGTCACTCAGAAGAGATGAACTTTGAATTCGTCACTTGGAAGAGATGAACTTTAAAGTCGTCACTCAGAAGAGATGAACTTTGAAGTCGTCACTCAGAAGAGATGAACTTTGAAGTCGTCACTCAGAAAAGATAAACTTTAAAGTCGTCACTCATAAGAGATGAACTTTAAAGTCGTCACTCAGTAGAGATGAACTTTGAATTCGTCACTCAGAAGAGATGAACTTTGAAGTCGTCACTCATAAGAGATGAACTTTGAAGTCGTCACTCAGAAAAGATAAACTTTAAAGTCGTCACTCATAAGAGATGAACTTTAAAGTCGTCACTCAGTAGAGATGAACTTTGAATTCGTCACTCAGAAGAGATGAACTTTGAATTCGTCACTCAGAAGAGACGAACTTTGAATTCGTCACTTGGAAGAGATGAACTTTAAAGTCGTCACTCAGAAGAGATGAACTTTGAATTCGTCACTCAGAAGAGATGAACCTTGAATTCGTCACTCAGAAGAGACGAACTTTGAATTCGTCACTTGGAAGAGATGAACTTTAAAGTCGTCACTCAGAAGAGATGAACTTTGAAGTCGTCACTCAGAAGAGATGAACTTTGAATTCGTCACTCAGAAGAGACGAACTTTGAATTCGTCACTTGGAAGAGATGAACTTTAAAGTCGTCACTCATAAGAGATGAACTTTGAATTCGTCACTCAGAAGAGATGAACTTTGAAGTCGTCACTCAGAAGAGATGAACTTTGAAGTCGTCACTCAGAAGAGATGAACTTTAAAGTCGTCACTCAGAAGAGATAAACTTTGAAGATGTCACTCAGAAGAGATGAACTTTAAGTGGGTGGGGGCACTAAGTAGCAGTTAACTTTGGGAGTGTCACTCAGAAGCGACTAACTTTGTGAGTGTCACTCAGAAGCGACTAACTGTGTGAGTGTCCATTAGGAGAGACTAACTTTGTGGGCGTCATTCAGAAGAGCCTAACTTTGGTGGTGTCACTCATAAAAGATTAACTTTGCTGGCGTCACTGAAGGAAACTATCATTGTTTGCATCACCCGGGGAAACTAACTTTGGGGTGTCACTCAGAAGCGACTAACTTTAGGGACGCACCTTGAAGAGATTATCTTGTCAGTCAGATAAAAATGTTGGATGCAGCATCCGAAATTCACATGATAAATTGAGAATAATGGTTCAATGAAAAATGAAAATAAAAGTCCAACCTTTCCTCTTCACTGTGATAGAGACGGTGGTCACGTGGTAGTGTCAGAGCTATGCAAATTTGAATTCTAGTTCCTGTCAGGGCCACCCATGGCGGACAGGCTTTGCATCAAGCGGTACTAGGGCCACAACCTAGCTAACAGGGCTCTGGTGAAAATCAAGGAGGAGTATACATCATGATCCGTCGTCCTCTGGTCGTCTCTATCTCTGCGTGTGGCAAACAATACAGTGTTAGGTGTAGAACTGCAAATCATCATCATCATCATCATAATCATCATCATCATCATCATCATCATCATCATCATCATCATCATCATCATCATCATCATCATCATCACCATCATCATCATCATCATCATCAGTTTAACGTCTGTTTTATGTGCTCACATGTGTTGGACAGCTTTAAGAAATTGCCTCCCAAAGTAACCTATCTATGGCCAGGACTTTATTTATCCCTCTTTCCCTCAGGTCCATTTTTATCACTCCCTCTCAGGTTTTCCTTGGCCTTCCCCTGTGAACTAACCCTGCTATCTCAATTCTTCTACATCTTTTTTTTTAACGTGGCCATATCATCGAAGTCTACAGTTCTGCACACATCTCCCTACACTGGCCAGATGTAATCTTCCTCTGAGGTCATCAGATCTTAGCCTGTCTTTAAGACTCACATTACACATGCATCATATCCTTCTCATATCATTTCTCTTCATGCAACGCATGTCCTCAACCCTCACTGGCCAGGTTTCACTTCCATACAACATTACACCGTGTACACATGCCCGATAGACTGTTCCCTTTGGTCGACAGTGGTAATGCTCTGCTGGTTAGTAATGAAAGAAGTTCCCTGAAATTACCTCATCCACTTCTAATTCTTGCAATCACACTAGCACCTTCTCCACCCTGTGCTCCAATGGTATCACCAAGGTAGCAACACATCTCAACAACCTCAATAACTTCCATCGAGATATACTTTGTCCACATCTGAGTTCCCATCTATCTCCATTGTCTGACATTTCTTACATACAAATTGGTTTTCTTTGTTATTTACTTTTGATTTTTATGTTATAATTTTCAACATAAAAACACATCGATTTTCAACATAAAAACACATCGATTTTCAACAGAAAAACACATCGATTTTCAACAAATTATATTGATAAATAAAATATCATCCTTTCGGCTAAAACACTTTTAAATAAATACGTTTCCAAAAGTGACATTCGTCTTATTGATTTAAAAAAATATTTAGCTTACAATCAGTTTATTAGAATATTTCTTGTTTTAAAAAGAATTAAATTGCTTCAAATTTTAAATTAAAAATCTTTTCTTTCTTTTTTTAATTTTTTTTTAACTTAGTTCACCCCAGACAAGGCAGGCCGCCACTGTAGACGTAAGGGGCTACTGAGAAGAAAGAAAAGGAAGAAGGTGGGGGGGGGGGTCAACCTAAATTGGGATCTGCGCAGCGAGATGTCTGTTTACATTAGTTTTAAATTTCTGCATGTCAGTACCGTCGGGAAAACAGGGGGCACGGAGGGAGTTCCAGAGGCCAGCAACACGAGGAAAAGAAGCTATTTGAGTAGAAAGCTCTCCGGCATCTGGGGAGCTCCACAGTCAATGGATGGGATTTAGTCGATTGTCGAGTTAGGAGTCATGAAGACACTTATTCATAAATAGTCGCTTATATTATGCGTACGTGAAGATTCATGTTTTCTTTGTTATTTACTTTTGATTTTTTATGTTATAATTTTCAACATAAAAACACATCGATTTTCAACAGAAAAACACATCGATTTTCAACATAAAAACACATCGATTTTCAACAGAAAAACACATCGATTTTCAACAGAAAAACACATCGATTATCATCAGACTCTATTTCGTCATTCTATTTTTCAAAACACGCTTTACAGTAATTTACGTTGCGCACTAACGCTCATCTATAGCTTCGAGGCAACGGACAGTAGCATGAACCAGCATCAGCATCTATGTGTATAATGGCAACTTGTATTCAACGAATTGTATACAAGCGGATATAATGTTTCAGTATGAAATAATACAAAGATTGTTCAATAAACAGAAAATGAAGCAACGCACTCAAATGCGCCACCAGCTATTTTAAAAACGTTGATGCTGTCACAAGACCCTCCGATGCGTTGACGTGTGAATACCTTGGACACTTATACAATTTGTTTTCCCTTCAAAATTCTGGCAGCGATATCAAATAGGATAATAAACGTTTTATGTCAGCTTTTCACTCGTAAGTAATTTGATAGAAATCGAACAACACAAATAATCGTATAAAAATATCAAAATCTCATTTCCCCGATTTTGACTCTTTCACACTGAGTGCACTTTTGTGTAGGCGGATAGGACAATATATATATATATATATATATATATATATATATAATTTGATAATATAAAATCCTATTGAGATACGGTGAAGCTCAATATAGTAGATGGCACATTTATATACGGATAATGAAGTGACGAAATAGATAACATTTTCATAGTATACACGTTTATTAACTCATTAAGTGGTCCCCTTTGTTGGGATTTGAAACCGACGGTACCGATATTGTTCTGACCTTCTGTAAAACATATATATATATATATATATATATATATATATATACAGGACCGGCGACACAGTTATAAAAGTGTGTGGGGGGGGGGGGGGCTCTCCTAAAAAGTGGGGGCCCGGTTAAACACATGCATATATAACTTCATTATTGATGACCGTAAAGTGGGCAAGTCAAAAAGTGTGGGGGGGGGGCTGTAGCCCCCCTTGCCCCCCGGTGCCGCCGTCCATGATATATATATATATATATATATATATATATATATATATATATACGGATAATGAAGTAACGAAATAGATAAAATGTTCATAGTATACAAGTTTATTAACTCATCAAGTGGCCCCCTTTGTTGGGATTTGAAACCGACGGTACCGATGTTGTTCTGACCTTCTGTAATATATATATATAATGTGTGTTTATTTAGGCAGCATTTTATTATTTATGTAAACATTGTTAAAAATAACAGAATTTGTCTGTTTAATTACACCTTTTTTATTGTTTTCATTTTTCTGATGGTCTGTTTTGTATTAAAATAAAAAGAATTAATAAATGTTCCATAGGTTTCACGAACGTTTTAGATTCTTCGTCAAATCACCCTCAGGTGTCAAAAGCAAATGAACAAAAAAGCTGGAGAATAAAGAGAATTTTTTTTTAAGACGGTGGAGAAACGCACAGAGAACGTTTTTTGCATTGTTCCAGGAAGTTGTTGACGATTTTAAATCAGCAACGCTAGATGGCATCACACAACAAAATAAATTTGATTTTAATAAGAAAAAAATTTTATGAGACGTTGGAGAAACGCACATAGAACGTTTTTCACATTGTTCCAGGAAGTCGTTGACGATTTAAATTCAGCCACGTTTCTGGAACAATGCGAAAAACGTTCTATGCGCGTTTCTCCGTCGCCTTTTTAAAATTCTCTTCAGCGCGTTTTTGTTGTGGTTCACCAGTGCCTTCAGTGCTCTTGAGACCCTTGTCAAGGCAGGAGTCATAGGCAGGTTGTGAACTGGTAGAGCAACCACGTTTTCTGTAGGGTTCACAGCAGGGGGTCTCAACAATAGGGGTGCACTGTGTTTCCACGGGTGATCTTTCAGCTAGCGTTGTTTCGGATGGTGACTGAATCGGAATTCCGGAGAATGATCCACCGATGGCTGATGAGCCGCACTCTCTGGGAGAGTTCACGTGTGTGTGTGTTAACAAATTACCATAACTGCAATCATAATTTTCTTTTATTCCGCATTAAATTTAATTATTGTCTTCCAAATCCAATCAAACTGGTAAACATAAAAAAAAATAATCTGAAATTATTGAAAATCCTGAAAAATCCTGAAAATGCTTCCGATTGATCCGATTGATCCGATTGATCCGACATTACCAAAATAACGAGTAAAACGCCAATAACAAAAAGCCAAACTTAGATTCAAACTTTTCGAAGATTCCAAATTTCTATTTTCTGTCGTGAAAAAGTTTGTAAATCTTCGGGGAAATCATTCCGAAACTTTCTGGTATGCCATTGTTTCTCTTGAGACTTGCAGGAAAGCCAAAGAGAATAATTGCATTAGAAGAACTGCATTCTTTGACATTACAAACTTTCTAAAGCTATCAACATTCCTTTAAGCGAGAGCAGATCATAGTTGGCTGGTTGAGAGATTTCAAAAACTTTATGTTTTCGAAACTTCTTCAGATAAGGATTGACAATTTGTATTATTTGCTTATTTCCGACTAGATGGTCGAAAAACTTTATACCCTAATAACTTATTTCCTCAAACCACTTGCTTTTGAAATTCCCTCCCTGCTCCCAGTTTCCCTAACCGTAACAACACGCAAAGATTTAAATGTAATGTAAACAAACATCTTGCTGCCCAACTCCCCACTTAGGATTCTCGCTATAAATCTGGCCCCTAATTACAATGGCCCCTTATGTCGCAGTGGTATTGTTCTTTGTTTGGAGTGAATAAAGTAATATATATATATATATATATATATATATATATATATATATAAAATAAAGTAACACGGAATAACATAATCATCGGTGCGATAATTTATTTTGACCCTCTGGCCTTATTCAAGCATCCAAGCGAGGCGATTACAATTTTGAAGATGTAATCGCCTCGCTTGGATGCTTGAATAAGGCTGGAGGGTCAAAATAAATTATCGCACAGGTGATTATGTGATCCCGTATTTTATTCTTGCTCTGTTTATTACATTGAGCTCTCATACTCGGACTCGGATTTCTTTCTGGAATTTATTTCACTTTAACACTGTATATATATATATATATATATATATATATATATATATATGTATATATATATATTACATTTATATTATATATATATATATTGCTTTTATATTATATATATATATATATATATATATATATATATATATTACTTTTTGTATATATATATATATATGAGAAAGGAAGGATGATAGTAATCCGCCGTAATGGGAAATGAAAAAGGAAAAAAACCAAGAGATTTTTTTTATATATTCATCAACGTTTTCTTCTTTATTGTAAGACTTCCTGAGGATGATAATTTGAAGAAAAATGTCATGCAAGTACATCAAAATATTGGTTAAACATGATGAAGAGATAAAGGAAAGTAGTAGCCTTGGCTACTGTGAGCGCTGGAGGAGAGTCCAGGCTCTCCCACCCTAAGGCAAGTTCAATTACATTCTCACCCCTCTCCATTTCACTGCTGCCTTAATGGTATCCACTCAAAGCTTTCCATATTCATTTCATTCTTTGCCACCACTGACTTCTCGCAGCCTGGACTCTCCTCCAGCACTCACAGTAGACACCGCTACTACTTTCCTTTATCTCGCCATCATCATGAGGAAGTCTTACAATAAAGACGAAACGTTGATACATATATAAAAAATATCTCTTGGGTTTTTTCTTTTTCATTTCCCATATATATATATATATATATATATATATATATATATATATATATATATATATATATATATATATATAGTAATAAGTAGTAATAAGTAGTAATGAATATTGAGTAGTAAGACTATACATCTAAAATAAGAATAGGTTTAAGACTCCTAAAATTCATACCAGAAGAATTTTCTGCAAGGACCTGTGGCGCAACGGATAAAAGTGCTAATAACATTCAGTTCTAAGTCACAGTCTTCTGTAGATTGAAGGTTCAATCCTCAGTACGGGCGATACTAAAATTACAATTATGAATTACTGAAGACTTCTACCCAGTCATGGGTGACGGAACGAGAGCAATTTACCCCCGTGGATTAAATAAAGAGTTCCATTCGAAATGCTGTACAGATTGCCGAGTTCGACATAAAAAAAATCCCGAGTTCGACATAAAAATAAAGATTCGCGAGTTCGACATAAAGATTCCCGAGTTTGACATAAAAATAAAGATTCTCGAGTTCGACATAAAAAAATCCCGAGTTCGACATAAAAATAAAGATTCCCGAGTTCGACATAAAAATAAAGATTCCCGAGTGCGACATAAAAATAAAGATTCTCGAGTTCGACATAAAAAAATCCCGAGTTCGACATAAAAATAAAGATTCCCGAGTTCGACATAAAAATAAAGATTCCCGAGTTCGACATAAAAATAAAGATTCTCGAGTTCGACATAAAAAAATCCCGAGTTCGACATAAAAATAAATATTCCCAAGTTCGACATACAGATTCCCGAGTTTTACATAAAAATAAAGATTCTCGAGTTCGACATAAAAAAATCCCGAGTTCGACATAAAAATAAAGATTCCCGAGTGCGACATAAAAATAAAGATTCTCGAGTTCGACATAAAAAAATCCCGAGTTCGACATAAAAATAAATATTCCCAGGTTCGACATACAGATTCCCGAGTTTTACATAAAAATAAAGATTCCCGAGTTCGACATAAAGATTCCCGAGTTTGACATGAAGATTCTCGAGTTTTATATAAAGATTCCTGAGTTCGACAAGACACATCTGAAAAAAGATGGGATGTTACATCGGTTGAAACGTTGTGAGAATACCATCCAAGGTGAGAACAGTAGTCCGAATAATCCAAATACACCAAGATCAATCTATTGATTGCGGATTACAAGTTGAGACAGATGCATTTCAGAGTAATTATTATTTTATTCTTTTCATATATACTTCCCTCCCACAGCGGTAAGATGTGACACATGTAATGCATCACCTGTCATTTTTAGTTGAAATTTTCACTTCTGAAAGAAGAAATCATTTGTTTGTCTATAACTCTCACCCATTGAATCGCATAGAAAATCGACCATTCAGACTGATGCATTGTGGGAAGTTGCCTTGAAGTCACAACAACGGTGAGCATGAAAGGAATTCAATGAAACGTTAATCAAGCAATTCAGAAATGGTGAATAAAAGCTGCAATGGGGGGGGGTCGTCCATAAATAGAGTCAGTACGAAAAACATTTAACAAAAAATCAACACATAATTTCTATTCCATAACATTTCTATCTATTAAGCACTATATATATATATATATATATATATATATATATATATATATATATATATATATATATATATATATATATATATATATATATATATATATATATATATATATATATACAGGGTGGGCAAAAATAAGGGTCCTATTTTTAAAAATTCATAACTTTTTTATTTATTGATTTTTTTTTTTTTTTTTTTTTTAGAATAAGTAAAGGACCCCTTCCGAAGTAAGCATGAGCCGTATTAGCCCTAAGGAACGTACCCTCATTTAGAAAACATTATCTTTGCTTAAAAAACTCAAAACAGTGTAAAAAACAATACTTTAGTTTTTGTAAGTTTTAAGAAGTGTTTTTCGGCTAAAATTTGTTTTGTTTATTTCAAAAAATCTCGGAAGGGTCAGTCTACACAACCATAAAGTTTGGTGAGTTTAACTTTTATTTTGTGGAAGTTATTCAAATTCAAGTTATTCAAATTTAAAGATAGGACCCTTATTTTGGCCCACTCTGTATATATATATATTACTATTTCATGTATCCACATAAAATTTTATAAGGAGATATACTTTTTTATGTATCAATGTTCAGTATTTACTTCAACAGTGCTCGATACGTAAGTAGAGCTAGGTAGTAAACTATGAAAATATATTTATAGCAATTAAGCTACACAGAGGCTCCCGTGTTTTATCCCCGGGGGGAATCTTCAGGCTAAAATGCATTTTAGCCTGAAGATTCCCCCCGGGGATGAAACGGAGGAGCCTCTGTGTAGCTTAATTGCCATAAATATATTTTCATAGCTTACTATATATATATACATATATATATATTACTATTTCATGTATCCACATAAAATTTTATAAGGAGATATACTTTTTTATGTATCAATGTTCAGTATTCACTTCAACAGTGCTCGATACATAAGTAGAGCTAGGTAGTAAGCTATGAAAATATATTTATAGCAATTAAGCTACACAGAGGCTCCCGTGTTTTATCCCCGGGGGGAATCTTCAGGCTAAAATGCATTTTAGCCTGAAGATTCCCCCCGGGGATGAAACGGGGGAGCCTCTGTGTAGCTTAATAGCCATGAATATATTTTCATAGCTTACTATATATATATATATATATATATATTACTATTTCATGTATCCACATAAAATTTTATAAGGAGATATACTTTTTTATGTATCAATGTTCAGTATATACTTCAACAGTGCTCGATACGTAAGTAGAGCTAAGTTAGTAAGCTATGAAAATATATTTATGGCAATTAAGCTACACAGAGGATCCAGCGTTTCATCCCTGCAGGGAATATTCAGGCTTCCCCCCGGGGATGAAACGCGGGAGTCTCTGTGTAGCTTAATTGCCATAAATATATTTTCATACTATATATATATATATATATATATATATATATATATATATATATATATACTAGCTGGCTTTGCCTGCATTCTATCGCTTAGCAAAGTTCGCAACTTGAAATACTTAAAACATCAATTTTTAAAAAAAATAGACATTTCCTTCATAACTTTGTTGTAAACACGAAACAAAATCTCTCTCCTATTTATTCATATAGACAAGTAAACATTAAAATTTTGGTAATTCTGGTACAGATTTATCTATTACACATTCAAAACAAGAATAGGTTTACGGCTCTGAAAATTCATACTTGAACTGCCCGCAAGGACCCGTGGCGCAGCGGATATAGTACTAAGTTAAATTCAGTTTTAAGTGATAGTCATTAGAAAGTTGCGATCGATACGAAGAATTGCGAATTACTGAAGACTTCTTCCAGTCATGGCTGACGGAATGAGAGCATGCTACCCCCGTGGATTAAATAAAGGGTTCCGTTCGAAATTCCGGCCAGATTACTGAGTTTGCCAAAAATATTCCCGAGTTTGAAAAGATGCACATGAAGAAGGCCGGGTGTTACATCGGCCGAAACGTTGTGATGATAACACTCAAGATGAGAACAATAGTACGAATGATCAAAATTACACAAATTATCAATCCTCATCTAAAAAATTCAGAAACAAAATAAATACGCTCTTTATTTTTACCGTAATGTTATTGTTCTTCAATTACTCGGACTACAGTTCTCATCTACTACAGTTCTCATCTGGAGTGTTATTCTCCAACCTTCTTCAGGTGCGTCTGGTCAAACTCGGGAATCTTTATGTCGAACTCGGGAATCTGTACCGAATTTCGTACAGAACCCTTTATTTAATGTTCTCGTTCCGTCAGCCAGGACTGGGTAGAAGTCTTAAGAAATTCAGAACTGTATTCTTAGTATCGCCCGCACTGAGGATTGAACCTTCAACCTCTAGAAGACTGTCACTTAGAACTGAATATTACTTAACACCTTATCTTAAGTAATTCATAATTGTATTCTTAGTATCGCCCCTACTGACCCACAAAGACCTGTGGCGCAATGGATATAAATTCTGAGTTCTAAGTGACAGTCATCTGGGGTTTGAAGGTTCAATCCTCAGTTAATGAGATAAAATGATTGTCAGTCGAAAGATGAAGGACTCTATGGGAGTAATAAAATTGATCAATGGAGTGAAGTAAATTTGATTGCTAACGGGATCGTTTATGACACGTATTTGTTAACATTGGATCTGAAAACAGATGTGTTGTAATCTGCAAGTAAGCAGTTCTATGATAATGTGTTACCCAGCCCTTGTAAAGAAACTCTGCTATTTCAATTTAAATGTGACATACAGACCTGAAGAAATCGTAAAGAAATGCCGAAAGATATCTGAGCCGAATGATAAAAAAAAAAAAAGCACAGGTCGATTCATTCACTAAAAAGAGAGAACATTCTAGTAGAAAAATGCTTTGAAGAAAAACTAGAATTAAAATCAAAACTTCTTATGGTAGAGAAAAAAGAAAAATGGGAAGAGGTTTCAGAAGTTGGAATCGGTTTAAAAAAAAAAAAAAAATTTTTTGAAGTGTAGAATCAGAAATTATGTCAGTCAACGAACTTTGATTTGGAATGTGAACTCAACCAAAAGATTTTTAAGCAGAAAATGATGGAGATTATCAGTGTCAATGGAGTCAGTCTGCAGCAGTTTCAAGCAACTTTGAATTGCATTATGGGTAATTCGGTATGGCTGACTGATATAGTGGATCAGCATCAAATTTAACCAAATGTAACCCGTGACCTTCTTGAGGTGCGTCTTGACAGATTTGAGAATCTTGCTGTCGAGATATCTGAGCCGAGTGATAAAAACAGGTGAATTGATTAATAACAATAAAAAAAAACATTCTTTAAAATGTTGCATAGTCCTCTACTTAGGGCCGCGGCTTTTCTCGTTTTGTATACTCGTCCCTGAAAGGGCCGTGGCAGTTCACATTTAATACTCGTCATTTTTAAAACATCATAAATCAAATAGTTCATATATTGTTTGCATGCCTTAGATTTCTCCCTCGCCGTGTAGAGGGTCGCCGTCTTGATGTCGTCTAGTGGATGAATTCTTTCTTCTTTCCTTTCTGCCATGAACCACGCCGTCCGTTGTCTGCAACAAAATCTTCCTGACCGACTCACCAAACAACAATCTTTTCACTTTCAATTCTTTTTTATTACAAGCGTTAGTCATTTAATCAGCTGGGAGTCATTCACTACGTCGAGAGAGAGAGAGAGAGAGCAAATCACTACTTTATCGTAGTTACCTAACAATTATTTCCTTAACCATTCATGGAGGGGGAAAAAGGATATCTCTCGCCTGTATTTTCTTACGGAAATATTTCCTTTATCTGTTGTAATTTACATGGTAACAATCACGTCTCATCGGTTTGCCTCCAAAACCCAGACTGGGTAAACTCGCTTCTCACGAAGAACGAGTGACGTCACGGATCCCTGTTTCCCATGCAAGGGCCTGTGATGTCACAGAGCCTCTCGCAGGTGCCCATTGACCCTTGATCTGGGATCTCGTCACATGGTGACCTTGTCACATCTGTGATTTCTGACTGTGAGAACAGGCCCTATTCTGCACTCAACAGCCGGTCCACCCCACGTTAATTCGCGCTAGTCAAACCAACGATTTCCAACAGATACGTCCATTCCCATAGGACCATTATCCAACAAAAAGAAAAAATTAGAATTAAAATCAAAAGAAACTTCTTCTAGCAGAAAAAGAAAAAATGGGAAGAGGTTTCAGAAGTTGGAATCAGTTTGGAAAAAAAAAAAATTTTTAAGGGTAAGATCAGAAACTATGTTAGTCAACGAACTTTGATTTGCAATGTGAACTCAACCGAAAGATTTTTAAGCAGAAAATGATGGAGATTATTAGTGTCAATGGAGTCAGTCTACAGCAGTTTCAAGCAACTTTGAAATGCATTATGGGTAATTCTTTTTTTTTTTTTCAATTTTCTTATCTTTTTCATTTAAAAATTTATTTTTTAAATCTTTTTGTTTTTGCTGGGAATGGGGCATCCTACCGGACGCCAGACATTCACCCGCTATTTCAGAGACTCCAACCGAGAGATCTTTTTAAAATCCTAACCGTTTCTTTAAATGCAACTGTTTGTATCTCTCTTGCATGTAATAGATTAAAATTCGAATAAGGATTTTAGACATAAGATTTCGTATCATTATATTTTGATTTTAATCTTCATAATGGCACATAAAAGTGGTGCAAAACTGTTCTGTTTGGGGAATGAATTCTTCTCATATTCTTATAATCTCATATATTCTTTGTTCTGCTTTCTCAACATAATACTATCTTCCGAGGATGTGTTTATGCACATCACTTGATATTTGTTGTTTTAGGCACAGAATCGATTTCGTCACTTCGATTTGATTGTATACGGCAAGATGTTGAAGCAGAAACTGAAGAATCTCACCAATGGCAATGGAGTCAGTCTGCGGCTGCAAATATCTTCTCAGATTAGAAATGCATTATGGATAATTCAGTATGGCTGACTGACGACGGATCATCATCATCATCATCATCATCATCATCATCATCATCATCATCATCGATTTAACGTACGTTTTACATACTGGCATGTGTTTTTAGAAATTGACTTCTACACTAACCTAACTCTTGCCGGGTCATTGTTTACCCCTCTTTATTGCAAACCCTGCCTTATCACTTCCTCCTATGTTTTCCTTGACCGTCTTCTGCCAACTGACGCTGCTACCTCAACTGTTCTACAGCTACTCTCATCTATTTCACCATCATCATCATCATCATCATCATCATCATCATCATCATCATCATCATCATCATCATCATCATCATCATCGATTTAACGTACGTTTTACATACTGGCATGTGTTTTTAGAAATTGACTTCTACACTAACCTAACTCTTGCCGGGTCATTGTTTACCCCTCTTTATTGCAAACCCTGCCTTATCACTTCCTCCTATGTTTTCCTTGACCGTCTTCTGCCAACTGACGCTGCTACCTCAACTGTTCTACAGCTACTCTCATCTATTCCATCATCATCATCATCATCATCATCATCATCATCATCATCATCATCAGCAGCAGCAGCAGCAGCAGCAGCAGCAGTAGCAGCAGCATCGCTTTAATGTCCGTTTTACAAGCTGCCATGTGTTGAACGGCTTCTAGAAATCAAATTCCAACCAACCTATCACTGGCCAGGTCTTTATTTATCCCTTTTGCTTTCAAACCTTTCTTATCACTTCCTCCTTATAGTCTCCATCTTTAATCTTCCCTTTAATGTAGGTAATAAAATGCAAGTCGCTAGATGTGGTCCACACATTGAAAATTGATGGCATTAGCTCGAACCCTACCCCCAACCCCAACCCCAAACCCAACACTAATCTAACCCTAACCCCAACCCCAACGCTAACCTCAAACCCTAACCGTAACCTTAACCCCAAACCCTAACCGTAACCATAACCCTAACCGCAACCATAACCATCCAGAGGCGGGGTATCAAATTAAAGCTACTAAATGTGATTAATGCATGTGGAATCTACTTAAAGCCACGAGTTGTCTTACGCGAGGAATTATACAATACTGCCAACATGTAAAACGAACGTTAAACCGAATGATGATGATGATGATGATGATGATGATGATGATGATGATGATGATGATGATGATGATGATGATGATGATGATGATGATGATGGTGGTCGTGGTGGTAATAATGATGATGATGATGATGATGATGGTGGTGGTGGTGGTGGTGGTGGTGGTGATGATGATGATGATGATGATGATGATGATGATGATGATGATGATGATGATGATGGTGGTAATGATGATGATGGTGGTAATGATGGTGGTAATGATGATGATGATGATGATGATGATGATGATGATGATGATGATGATGATGATGATGACGATGACAACTTTATAATGTCTAAAACATTTCTTTTTTAAACAATTTAATTCTTTCTTTGCCAATAAAACTTTCGTTGCTGAATTCTGATGTCTTTTAGTGCCAGGATTTATTTGCCCTCTGATAAGTTTGATGCCACAAGAAAAAAGAATGCTAATCAAAGTCTATTGAATTTAGGAGACGAAATCTGTTTCTGGTGTTCTTTGCAAATTTCTTCCTCGTTCTATTTTCTTTTTTCTTTTCCCCCCTCTTCTTCCACTAAAAGAAAATCTTTGTTTTATTGTTTTATTTTTATTTATTTGTTTTGTTTTTAGTGTGTGCTTGCCTTCTGCCTGCACTCAATATTTCTAACCGTATCAAAGCCTGTTGTATCCTTTTTTTGTGTGTGTACGTTTGAAAATAATTTCAAACATTTTAACGTTTGATTTTGTCTGTGATTTGTTCCTCTAACTTTAAAAGCATTCACTCACGCTTTTGTTTTTTACTTTCTCAGAAGGAACCACTATTATTATTATTATTATTATTATTATTATTATTATTATTTACTCACTAGGAGTTATCACACTGGTCATCGTCAGTGATCACCCACTGCCAACAACCTGTGGTATTCCCTGGGGTCTGAGTGACAACAAGTCTCCTCAGACTTCCAGTATGCTCCACCTCTTTTCGTTCATCACCGCTGATGACCTTGCGGTATCGCAACAGCCACCTACCAACGATTTCCCGTTGTTAAGGGCCATTGGTCCCCTCCGGGGCCCCGAGTGGCAACAAGCCTCCCCAAGGTCCCAGAGCTGTCCGCGCTCTTCCAGTGGAGGTCTGGTTTGCGCTTTCCCTCCTCGACCCTCTGTCCATAATTTTCGTGGTGTCAGCCTATGCTTGCGCCTCTCTCTCGCGGTTGTATTTTCCCCGGTTTTGTTGTCTTGTGCTTCCATGTGTTTGTTCTCCATTCGTTGCTTATGTGGGTTGGTTTCCGCATTCGAGGACATTTCTCAGGATTGTAGCTGTTTTGATCATTACTGTCCTTTGTATGGTCTCAGTTATTATTATTATTATTATTATTATCATTATTATTATTATTATTATTATTATTATTATCATTATTATTATTATTATTATTATTATTATTATTATTATTATTATTATTATTATTATTATTATTATTATTTGTTTGTCTGTTATGCCTCCTTGGGCATCTCGCCTTTAACTATCTTCTCAATTCAACTGTTGAAAAAAAAATTAAATTAAATAAAAAAAAACAATAATTAAACTCTTAGTACAGGATCGATATCCAGATCAAATTCTGTTAAATATTTCATTGATTCCAGCTTTGATTTCAACTAAATTCGTTGATTTTAAAAGCAAATTATTTTCTGCGTCTAAGGAAGAAGTGCCATGTACTTTATCCATGTAGTCTCCTATATTATCTATCTCCCTCTCATGACAGAAGATTAGACACAAGGTCTGGAAAGTGGGATTTAAAAATCCAGCGCCCTAGAGAAAGAGCACTCTGGCCAAACAAAAAAAAATTTGCCTGGGCAGCGCCGTCGGCATTGCCCGGTAGGGGCGCCTCAGGCGATTAGCAATAAATTAAACCTCTTTTCAAAAAGCGAGAAGGTAAAGCATGGGAAGGTCCTCCTTGCGCTTCCCATACCATCAGAGCGACATGCCAGCCACAGCGTGTCCAAGACTTTGTTGGTCTGATTTTGATATAAAATAGCCCCCCCTCTCCCCCCAGAGGGATGAAGATTTTGAATACAAAACGCGATAAACGCCATTTTTTTTTATTTGTTGATTGTTACCTCAACCAAGGGTTTTGCATTTCATTTCCTTAAAATCATTTTTCTACATCTTTTTCTTTGCGTGTCTTTGAAACGCGTGGTCATACGACAGTTTCCCACTTTTTTACGGGGTCCGTTGCATTATCATGACACTCTGCAAGATTTTTCCAGCTGCACTGATTGGGCAGTAGAGCGTGCTGCATCGTGTGGTTCTCCCCTCCATATTCGCAGACGGTTGGGTTCATTTTGTAGCCCCATCTGACAATAGCAAATTTTGGTCACCCCATTCCTGCTCTCAGGCGGTTGGATGTCCTCCACTGGATTCAAAATGCTTCTGAGCCAGGAAATAGGGCTTCAGAAGGGAGGATTCCCTTGCTAGTAGAAAAGGGTAATTCTATAGCCCTCTGCTTCACATCTGTAGTTTGATCTCTTCCTGAGATGTTGTTAGGGGAACGACCTGGCTGAGGAAGCTTTCCCATTGCTCTTCAGTTATTGTGATGCTGGTTCACGTCCATGGAGGAGATGGCGTCTCACAGGCTTAAAAAAACAATCCTGTTCAACCCTAACCCTAACCCCACTCCCCATCGATTGCAGGCCTAAAACTCCCCATTCAGTGCAGGCCTAAAAAACAATCCTGTTCAACTTTAACCTAACCCTAACCTTACCCCACTCCTCATCGAATGCAGGCCTAAAAAAACAATCCTGTTCAACCCTAACCCTAACCCTAACCCTACTCCCCATCGAATGCAGGCCTAAAGCTCCCCATTCAGTGCAGGCCTAAAAAAAATCCTGTTCAACTTTCAACCATCCATCTAATGCAGGCCTAAAAAACCCATCCAGTGCAGGCCCAACCCCCCATCCAGAACAGACCTGATACTCCCATCAAGTTCAGGCCTACTCCCTCATCTAGTGAAAGCTTTAAAAACCCATCGAATACAAGCCTACACCCCCATTCAATTCAGGTTTAAAAACCTCAATGCAGTACATACCTTAACCTCTTAATTCAGAATAGGCCTGGAACCTTAATCTAGTGGAGGTCTAACCCTCTTGCCATCTAGTGCAGGTCTAACCTTCTTGCCATCTAGTGCAGGCCTTAAAAAATCGATCTAGTTCAGATCTTAAACCCTCCATCCAATGCAGGCTTAAAACTTCTATTAAAAAAATAAAACTCAGTGCAGATGTAATCTGAGGATTGTTTATAGCAAAAAAAAAAAAAACATTTATGTTGAGATACTGATAGATTTTCAATCTAAAAACTGGACTCTGACTTAAGACCCAATCAATAGAAAGTGGAATCATTCTTTCTTTTAAAGTCTACACAAGAAATAAAGTTCCTTTTCATTGAATGACCCTAAAATTAACAAATTCAAAACTTAATATATAATAGTTTTTATTTTTATTTTTAACATAGTTCACCCCAAACAAGGCAGGACGCCACTGTAGACGTAAGGGGCTACTGAGAAAAAGGGGAGAAGGTTTGGGGGGGGGGGGGGTCAACCTAAATTGGGAGCTGCGCAGCTAGATGTCTGTTTACATTAATTTTAAATTTCTGCATGTCAGTACTGTCAGGAAAACAAGGACAGGGAGGGAGTTCCAAAGGCCAGCAGCACGATGGAAAGAAGCTATTTGAGTAGAAAGCTCTCCGGCATCTGAGGACCTCCACAGTTAATGGATGGGATTTAGCTGATTGTCGAGTTGGTCTAGTGAATTTACGTCAAGGGAGCACCAGAGTAGCCAATTCATCGGAGCATAATCCATTGAAGTATTTGTAAAACAAGCACAAGGATGCTACATTGCGGCAATGGGATAGGGCTGGAAATTGGTTAACAGTGAGAGACCTATTAGGTTGGCGACTCTTTTTTAGACCTTAACAAGGAGGGAGAGACTAGTAGATGATGCACCAGCCCATATATATATATATATATATATATATAGTGAATGCTTTTATTCGAACATGTACAAGGTCTGCTACACTGGCATGTCGATGTAGATCGATAACATCAACATGCCAGTGTAGCAGACCTTGTACATGTTCGAATAAAAGCATTCACAATACAGCTCTATATCTTTATTGAGTACTCTTTTGTAAGCCCGGTTTGATTCCCTTTGGATTTCTACCCTGTGGATTTTTACTCTACCTGGATTACTATATATATATATAAATAACAGTAATAATACGCCCAGACATGTCATATTCGTACTCATTTTATCACCTTTCACACATATTTAAAAGAATGTGACAGTCCGATCAGCAAACATGGTGATTGGTGATTAATCTGATGCCGCTAAGGTAAACAACTCCGACTTTACCCATTTTAAAATGAATTGTTCCAAAATCAAACTATGTTGTCCCGTCCACTAAAAATTTCAAAAAGTGAAAGAGAAATCCTTCTAGACTGGGGTAATTTAAATTTTTGTTCCAATCCAGAGTGACCCTTTTTAGGGAGCTGGATTTTCCAGTTTGTTTACTCTCTATGCCTCTACCTCGACTCTTCAACTTTTTGATTTCATTCATTTAGATAGCAGTGATAAGGGTATGAATACCCCGCTCCAGCTATTGTAGCACCTGGGTGAAATTAAGGTGCACATTTCGACCGACATCTTGGTGAAATATGGGTGAACTTTTAGATCAGCGCCTGGGTGAAATACGGACGCAAGTTCTGTGATGATTTGAAATAGTCATAGGTGGTGCGTTGTGAAATAAAAACCGTACACAATTAAAATGTAGCGATCACAGGTTTATTCTTCAATAATAACAACACGAGTGAGAGGAGAAGAGGCGAAAAAAAAGTTTTGTGTCGGGTATCTTATAGCTGATTTTGTCTCTTTTCCACACATTACTTCCGAGTGTGAACTTTATATAAACACTAGCAGTCGTACACGGCAAAAGTTGTGGCTTCCCCGGTCGCCCCCTCCCCCCTCGCCCCACCATCTCTAACCCCCTCTCCCCGGGGCAAAAGTAAGTATTGTCTTCCCGGTCAACACCCTCATCCAATAATCCTAACCTGACGGTCAACTCCCTCCCTCTGCAGATAAAAGTTTGTTCCCCCACCCACCCCGGTCGCCCCCCTCTCCCTCGCCCACCCTCTCGGCATTGCCCGGGGCTCTTCCACTCCCCCCCTCCTCTCGTAGGCAAAAGTTCAATTATTTCTCTCTTCCCTCCCCCCCCCCCCGAGCAAAAACTGTGTCATCTTCTAATCCTAACTCGACGG
>OY744546.1:54074392-54076892 GCA_963556195.1 Sepiola atlantica | reverse complement strand
TATATATATATATATATATATATATATATATATATGATACTTTTATTTACACAGATATGTACAAAATCTGCGACACTGGCATGTCGATGTTGTCGATCAACAGTTACTATAAACTGAGATCTCATCAGGAAGAGTTAGAATCCGATCTTAACCTCTCCAAATATGATCTGAGGTTAAGATCGGATTCTAACTCTGCCTGATGAGATCTCAGTTTATAGTAACTGTTGATCGATAACATCGACATGCCAGTGTCGCAGATTTTGTACATGTCTGTGTAAATAAAATTATCATATATAAAGCTCTATTTTGATATTGAGCACTTTTTATAAACCCGGTTAAAATTCTCTAGATTACCACCCTGTGGATATTTTTTACCTGGATTATTACCATTATTATTATATATATATATATATATATATATATATATATATATATATATATATATATATATATATATATATTTATATAATGTAAAGCATCAATGAGTGTTTCTTTGTTCCTTGCTTACATGTGCTGGTCCCTGCTGCTCCGTCAGAGATCAAGGTTACTACGATTTCGCAATATGTACCATCAGAATCATTTATTATTTTTTTTATTTTTTTGCTAGAAGATTTTGTTTTGTTGTATCGGGCCAACAGAAAAAGAAAAAAACTCATACAATATAAAAAAAAATCAATTTCAGTACGAGTCCTCCAGAAATGGCTTTCAAAAAATAGAATGATAACCTGATAGTAACAGTGTTGAAAATAATAAGAAAGAACTTATACCAATGCTAGGTCATAACAGCCCCACCCCTCCCAAATGTCATTAATTCAGTGCTGTTTTTGCCAGAGGTCTGCTAAAGGAATAAGATGCGAGTCTGAGGTTTATGCGTGAAGTATTATAGCGCTTTCGATGCATTTGCGATGCGCTTTCAATATATTGCGCCGCTGCGATCCCGGCTGAAGTAACTTTTATTTTTTACTACATTTCATCCATATTTTCAAAAAATTTTTAAACGCAAAACAGAAAATTATAAAAATATTTTTTAAAAAAGCAACAACAACAACCAAATGAGAATTTTGATGAAAATCAATTTCGACAATTACAAAAAAAAAAAAAAAACAAATGAAAAAATTAGTCAATATATTGGAAATTTTATTTACTTATTTATTGTGACTCTTTGGGCATTTCTAATTTTAATCTAAAATATCATTTCAATTTTTAATGAAATCACAAAAAACGGACACACACATACATACATACATACATACATACATACATAAATATATATATATATATATATATATATATATACATATATATATATATATAGTAAGCTATGAAAATATAATTATGGCAATTAAGCTACACAAAGGATCCCACGTTTCATCCCCGGGGGAATCTTCAGACTAAAATGCATGGAGTTAGTTTTGCCGGGTGTTTTTATATACACGGCTAGCTAGTTAACCAATCAGATTCTTTGTTGTTCTCTCAGCAAATCGTTGGGCTTCCCGCGAACAAAGGTCTTGTTGGTATTATTTCCTATATCCTGTTCTATTGTTCTGTTTTCTATAGATTGGCCTATATCCTGTTTCCTTTGTTGTGTCAATATAATGGAGGAATTTATTTTAACATGTGGTTCCTTGTATTTCTATTTTACGGTTTAATTTTTAAGTTGTTAAGTTTTTGTTTAGTTTTTTATATTTTTTACTTATTTGTTTATATATATATATATATATATATATATATATATATATATATATATATATATATATATATATATATATATTAGTATTTCATGTATCCACATTAAATTTTATAAGGAGATATAATTTTTTATGTATCAATTTTCAATATTTACTCCAACAGTGCTCGATACGTGAGTAGAGCTAGGTAGTAAGCTATGAAAATATATTTATTGCCATAAATATATTTTCATAGCTTACTATATAGAAATATATATATACATATATATACATACATATATATATATATATATATATATATATATATATATTTCAAGATTTTTATTATTTAATCTTATAATAAATGTTTTGATCCTTTGAACATTATTCACGGCCAAAACTACATCTTTTGGAGTGAATAATGAACATGGCTTTAATCCTGCTATTTTTGCATCTTTTTTTCGACATGTAAGAAACCTCGATGTTGTTTCTCTGTTTACACTCTTGTTCTAGGGATTAGGGTTGTTAGGGTTAGGGTTAGGGTTACGAAAATGATTATTTTATGTTAAACTACTTCAATATTTTATTTACTATGAAGATATTTTGAAACAATTGTAAATCTGATAACTTGCCTTGCGTATAAATTATTATTAAATGATATAATAAAAAATCTCAAAGTAAATATATCTATAAGCTCTATCTAATTGCTAAACATCGAGCTTATCTTTTGTAATTGAAATTAAATTCCTTTGTGAATTAATCTGATCTATATATAAATTTAATTCGTATTATCATAATCTCTTATATATATATATACATATATGGGATAGAAA
>OY744546.1:54010046-54074192 GCA_963556195.1 Sepiola atlantica | reverse complement strand
TCATTATTACTATTTAAAATCCCGTACAAAATACTTTTTTTTATAAAATTCAATTGTTTCTATTTTAGAAATTAAGTCCGTGTCGGCATGCATGTTTTTAAAATTATTTTTTCCTTAATTACTTTTCCCCATTCCTGCCACCAAATTGTTTTATTTATTTTAATCTAATTAAAAACTAATTTAATTTAACCTAATTTAATTAAAAAGTGATAGCATCCAGGTTGCTATTTCTTATTTTTCACTTAAAATTACTTGAAATCCCAATGCATTTTCGTATAATATATCTATTTCTGAGATAATTGTGATTTATTATTTATTATTCCACTATCTTTTTATATGTAACACAATTTCCCCCTCTATTCCGCTGAATAAGTATTTACTATAGTTGACTATCACTGGGCCTTATTCCGATAGAATATTCCTACCTTATCACCCCAACTTAAGTCTCGAGTATCCGCTAATAATTGAATTAAGACATATCTTAGCATAAGTACGTGTTTACTAATTCTCATCCTCCCTATTATACACTAATTATTGCCCAGATTTTTTTTTTCCTCTTCTTTTCTTAAGTGACCTCAACTATTACAACGCCACATTGTGTTTTGTCGGCAGTTGAAACCAGTATTCCAGACATTTAATTTCCCTGATGATCTGCCAAGCAAGTAACTGCTTGGTAGTGAAACACGTGTAGGAAAAAACATTTAATTTGAATAAATAGTATTTGTAAGAAAAAATATCTTTAATGGTGATCATTGGTGGTCTTGAAAGGAATGCTTTGGTAAGCTTTCATAAAATCACATATAAATGCTCTGTACTCTGTAATCGAGTATCATCGAGCTTGTTTTTTATTGGAACAACCCCGGTCTTCACTGAATGATCTATTTATAAGTGAAAAATTCTAAATCTATATATATATATATTATATATATATAATATACATCTTACTATTTCATGTATCCACATAAAATTTTATAAAGAGATATAATTTTTTATGTATCAATTTTCAGTATTTACTTCAACATTGTTTCGATACGTATGTAGAGCTAGGTAGTAAGCTATGAAAATATATTTATGGCAATTAAGCTACACAGAGCCTGAAGATCCCCACTCGGGGATGAAACGTGGGAGCCTCTGTGTAACTTAATTGCCATAAATATATTTTCATAGCTTACTATATATATACATATATATATATATATATATATATATATATATATATATATATATATATATATATATATATATACAAAAATGGCGTATTATATATAAAAAATGGCGTATAGAAATGGCGTATTAGTGGGTTCCCCCACGTGTGAGTTTTGCACTTTTCTTTGTTTTTTATTTGGTTTCACCCAAAAATGAACCACTGTATAGTGTAGGTTTTTCAAGACACTTTAATCCAAGAACTTTTACTCTTTGTGAATTTTTCTGATGATTTGGTAATGTTTTAGAGACAATATTAACATTAAAATGTTGTTTGGCACAAGACAAATGAAACGAACCGTAAAAAATCTCACAGAAATGTTATGTTTGTTGGAATTGTGAAAAATTAAAAATAAACATAATAAAATAAAACCATGGTTATTGGAATATAATATGAACCTGACTTTATATATATATATATATATATATATATATATATATATATATATATATATATATATATATATATATATATATATTCTATTCCATGTATCCACATAAAATTTTATAAAGAGATATAATATTTTATGCATCAATTTTCAGTAATTACTTCAACAGTGCTCGATATGTAAGTAGAGCTAGGTAGTAAGCTACGAGGAGAGAACAACAAAGAATCTGATTGGTTAACTAGCTAGCCGTGTATATAAAAACACCCGGCAAAAATAACTCCATGCATTTTACCCTGAAGATTGCCCCCGGGGATTAAACGCGTGAGCCTCTGTGTAGCTTAATTGCCAAGATATATTTTTCATAGCTTACTATATATATATATATATATATATATATATAATATATATATATATAAATACATCACATACATACATATACATATATACACATATATATATACATATATATCATATATATATATATATATATATTATATATATATATATATATATATAGTGTGTGTGTGTGCAGGTTCGAATGATTCCGATGGGAATCCGAGTAAGAGAGCTCAATGTACATTTAAAACAGAGCATGAATAATTTTAAAGGGGGAAAAAAACAAGACACATATCTGGGTTGTACACATTATAACTTATTTCGACCTAGATCGGTCTCATCAGATGTATAACCAACCGCATTATAACATGTTCTAATGCGGTTGGTTATACATCTGATGAGACCGATCTAGGTCGAAATAAGTTATAATGTGTACAACCGAAATGTGTGTCTAGTTTTTTTCCCAATTAACATTTATATATATATATATATATATATATATATATATATATATATATATATATATATATATATATACTAGTAGAATCCCCCGTTCCAGGACCGGGTATAGCAATTAAATATAGCATTAGTTCTAAATTTTAATCTTTTTTCTTTCTATGTCTTGTCATTATTTTAAGGCTCAATAAAACACTATAAAAACACAGTATCAGGTTTAGTTAATTGCTAATGTAATACCCATTCTTAACGATGACCTCTTTCCATCTGTAATTAAACTTATTATCAAGTTCTGAAATTATTTTAGCTAGACAGTGGGTGGGTATATATATATATATATATATATATATATATATATATATATATAGATAGATAGATAGATAGATAGATAGAGAGAGAGAGAGAGAGAGAGAGAGAGAGAGAGAGAGATACACATATATATGTATATATATATATATATATATATATATATATATCTATATATATACATCTTACTATTTCATGTATCCACATAAAATTTTATAAGAGATATAATTTTTTATGTATCAATTTTCAGTATTTACTTCAACATTGTTCGATACGGTTTCGGTGGCATCCCCCTCTAAATGGTAAAGTTTACAATAAAAATAAATAATTTACTCACCCTGCTTCCCAGAATACATATTCCATAATTTATAATAATAATAAGTTTCAATAATTTAGGATTTTATCAAGTGCATACACATTATTGACGTTCACGGTTTCACACCAATTCTTTTTTTGAGCGTCAATAATATATTCTTGGTAAAATCCTAAACGAGGATTTTTTCATAGTCAGACAGCCATATTGAATCCAATATGGCTGACTGACTACGAAAAGAATCCTTGGCACGTGTTTAACTATTTGTAAAAAAATAAAAAATAATAATAAAACGCGTGCGGAGAGACGCTTAAATGAGAAAGGGGGGGGGGGGCGCGTTTTATTATTCTTTCTTTTTTCAAATAGTTTAAGACGTGCCAAAAACATCTCGTTGTGCGTGCTTCTTTTTTCTTATGTTTTTAGCGTTATCGAATAAATTTAACATCTCCACTTTTTTCTTAAGATGTTAGTTGATTCAAATGAAACCGGTAAAATCTCTCATTTCTTGGCAAGTGTGAGTAGGTATTAGTATGATGTTGCATAAACACACCCACTAAATAAGTAATCAGTATCTTCGATGATGAAATTTTTTTCAAACCAATATAAAAAATAAAGACAAAATCTCAAATTGTTTACTCTCTCTCTCTCTTACTCTCTCTCCTTCTCTCTCTTTCTCTCTCTCTCTCCTTCTTTCTCTTTCTCTCTCTCCTTCTCTCTCTTTCTCTGTCTCCTCCTCTCTCTTTCTCTCTCTCTCTCTCTCCTTCTCTCTTTCTCCTTCTCCCTCTTTCTCTCTCTCCTTCTCTCCTTTCATCTATGGGTTAAATCCTATTACTACGTGTTGTGTTATTTCCTTTTGTTTATAATAGACTATTTCAAACTTTTTCTTCTTTCCTTTCTTTATTACTTTCGACTGTGAATAGACAGGGGGATAGAGAGAGAGAGAGAGAGAGAGAGAGAGAGAGAGATAGAGAGAGAGAGTTAGTTATGAAAGCGAGAGTGATAAATGATATATTAAATAAGAGAAGGGGTGTCAAACAGTATACAACGAAAGAGGAAGAGAGTGATAAACAGGAACTTGCTGAGTTAATTGCAAATTATGACTTAGACGGATTAAAATAGAATCTTTTTCAAAAATCATCATCATCTCATCATCATCATCATCATCTTCGATTTAACGTCCGTTTTACAGGCTGGCATGTATTGGACGACTTTTAGAAATTGGCTTCCAAACTAAACTATCTCTGACCAGTTCTTTATTTATCCCTCTTTCTCTAAAGCCCATTTTTATCACTTCCTCCCATTTTTCCCTTTGCCTTCCTTCATGAACCTAATCTGCGACCTCAACTAGTCTACATCTACTCTCATCCATTTTTTACAATGTGACCATACCAACAAAGTCTCCTGTTCTGCACACATCTCTCTATAATGTCCAGATTTAATCTTCCTCTGAGGTCATCAGATCTAAGCCTGTCTTTAAGATTCACATTACATATCCATCATATCATTCTCATATCATTTCTTTCCATGCAACGCATGTCCTCAACCCTCATTGGCCAGATTTCACTTCCATACATCATTACACTACGTACACATGTTTGATGATAGACTCATTCCTTGTCGACAGTGGTAACGCTCTGCTGGTTTGTAATGGCAGAAGTTCCCTGTGTACGCATGCCTGCTATGTACGCAATGTGATAATCCATCCTATCATTCTGATGCAACAATGTCCTAACAATCCTAAAACTAAGGAATATTTTAACATGTATTTTGCGTGATTAAAATATATATCTAAAAAAAACCCTAAGGGAAACAAACGTTGATCCACTCAGCTTTAGTATGATAACAGATTCCATTTTTTTTTATTTTATGATCTTGATATAGGGCTTTGTTTTCGATTCTATCCCCGGACAGAGAGACAGAAAGACCACAATTATTAGTATAGATTTAGATAAATTATTACAAAGGAGATTAGTTTGGATAATAAATCAAAGGGAATTTTTCTGGTTTTGTTCGCGTCCGAGAGTTTCATTAATCCCGGATAATCCTTCGGAAATTGCCTTTTGTAAGGAAGACGAAGAGACTTGATGCTCTTTTTCTTTCGTGAAATAATTAAATCAGAATCACTGTCATGGTGTCATGTTTTTACGTCACTGCTCATCCCGGGGAACGTGGGAACATGTATCGTTCCTGATAGATACAGTTAATGATTTTTTTTTTAAATATATACTAATGATTCACCACTTACCAAGGCCAAAAGCCATTCAAGTGAGAGTTTTCAGATAGATGATGGAACTATGATTAATTCACAGGACGACACGACATTGACATTGGACTTGAAAACGATCATGTTGTAGTCTGTAGGAAAGAATTCCTGCAGTAACATGTTCCAGAAGAGATCATTTACCACTAGCTTGTGAAGTCGATTTTGTACTCTGTCAAGGCAAGAAAAGGTGCTCTGAGTGGCACCTCCCCAGATGTGGGAGCAGTACCTCCCCATCTAAGACGTATTTGACTCTTATACAGGTAGAGGATTGCATCACTATGCAGTATTATCATTTTTCATTGGTGCCAAGGTGATGATGGTCTTTGAATTCTGTCATTATATTTGCATCCTAACGATATATTAACAATACTCAATGAACTGGTTACGATAGGAACTGTGCTTCATCATTAAATAACACTAATTTATGTCGTACTGTAGTTAGATGAGATCAGAAGGTTGTGTGTTCGGATCACGTTGGGGTCACCAATGTAGTTAGATTATATATCCCTGTATAGTGATGTAGTAAAGTAAAGTGAAGGCCAGGCGGTTTACCCGTCCAGGTAAAGGAAATAATCCGGTCCTAACTCACTAGACAAATAGATTCACTAGTCATCACTCTAGTTCCCCCCCCCCCCCTCAGAAATGAAAAACGTAGCTATTGGTTTTTTTTTAAGTTAAAAAACTTACTTATTTTATAAGAATAGAGCACATACTAATATAGCATTTTTTTTTGTCCTAACTCCATAGACAAATAGATTCACTAGTCATCTCTCTAGTTCCCCTTCAGAAGTGAAAAACATAGCTCTTTGGGGTTTTTTATAAGTTAAAATACTTACTTATTTTATAAGAATAGATCACATAATAATATAGCATTCTTTTCGGTCCTAACTCCATAGACAAATAGATTCACTAGTCATCTCTCTAGTTCCCCCCTCAGAAATGAAAAACGTAGCTATTTGGGTTTTTTATAAGTTAAAAAACTTACTTATTTTATAAGAATAGATCACATAATAATATAGCATTCTTTTTGGTCCTAACTCCATAGACAAATAGATTCACTAGTCATCTCTCTAGTTCCCCTCTCAGAAATGAAAAACGGAGCTCTTTTGGGTTTTTTATAAGTTAAAAAACTTACTTATTTTATAAGAATAGATCACATAATAATATAGCATTCTTTTCGGTCCTAACTTCATAGACAAATAGATTCACTAGTCATCTCTCTAGTTCCCCCCTCAGATATGAAAAACATAGCTCTTTTGGGTGTTTTATAAGTTAAAAAACTTACTTATTTTATAAGAATAGATCACATAATAATATAGCATTCTTTTCGGTCATAACTCCATAGACAAATAGATTCACTAGTCATCTCTCTAGTTCCCCCCTCAGAAATGAAAAACGGAGCTCTTTTGAGTTTTTTATAAGTTAAAATACTTACTTATTTTATAAGAATAGATCACATAATAATATAGCATTCTTTTCGGTCCTAACTCCATAGGCAAATAGATTCACTAGTCATCACTCTAGTTCCCCCCTCAGAAATGAAAAACGTAGCTATTTGGGGTTTTTTATAAGTTAAAAAACTTACTTATTTTATAAGAATAGAGCACATACTAATATAGCATTCTTTTTGGTCCTAACTCCATAGACAAATAGATTCACTAGTCATCTCTCTAGTTCCCCCCTCAGAAATGAAAAACGGAGCTCTTTTGGGTTTTTTATAAGTTAAAAAACTTACTTATTTTATAAGAATAGATCACATACTAATATAGCATTCTTTTTGGTCCTAACTCCATAGACAAATAGATTCACTAGTCATCACTCTAGTTCCCCCCTCAGAAATGAAAAACATAGCTCTTTGGGTTTTTTTATAAGTTAAAAAACTTACTTATTTTATAAGAATAGATCACATAATAATATAGCATTTTTTTTGGTCCTAACTCCATAGACAAATAGATCCACTAGTCATCACTCTAGTTCCCCCCTCAGAAATGAAAAACGTAGCTATTTGGGGTTTTTTATAAGTTAAAAAACTTACTTATTTTATAAGAATAGAGCACATAATAATATAGCATTTTTTTTGGTCCTAACTCCATAGACAAATAGATTCACTAGTCATCTCTCTAGTTCCCCCTCAGAAGTGAAAAACATAGCTCTTTGGGTTTTTTTATAAGTTAAAAAACTTACTTATTTTATAAGAATAGATCACATAATAATATAGCATTTTTTTTGGTCCTAACTCCATAGACAAATAGATCCACTAGTCATCTCTCTAGTTACCCCTCAGAAATGAAAAACGTAGCTATTTGGGTTTTTTTATAAGTTAAAAAACTTACTTATTTTATAAGAATAGATCACATAATAATATAGCATTCTTTTCGGTCCTAACTTCATAGACAAATAGATTCACTAGTCATCTCTCTAGTTCCCCCTCAGAAATGAAAAACGTAACTTACTTTTTTCACCCGGTTATCATACTTGTACCTGTTCATTGTGTAACTCGGGTTATTTTTAGGAGCACATTCCCAGACGCTTTTCATGTCTCGTTGCTGAGTCCTCGTTTCAGGTAAGCTCTTTTATCATAACATAACAAACACACAGGAGGTGACTCCATTACGATCGACACCTCCTGCTACAGATAAAACAACAGAGCACTTTTTTAACAGAGTCCTTTTCTCTTCCCTACAGTCACTCTCTCACAAAAAAAGATGTTGCTAGTCTTTTTTTGCTCTACCGTTAGTTTTATGGCAGGTGCTCGACTGAGCTCAAATCTATGGTTCCCCCCCCCCTTGTAAAACATTCACAACAAGAACCCGCCTAGCTACTACCACTGCCAATTATTTCCCTTTCCTCCTCTGCGTGCGCAAGACGAAATGAAGCTTTCATGGGCAGAGCTCCTTTCCTAGAACACAGTGCCACGAGCCTGCTTCCCTGCCGACTAGAATATGGTCGCCTTCAAGTCCAATGTAAACAAGTTCTTGTTGGACTGTCTCCGTAAATAATCAATTTCTGCCCTCCCTGCTATAACCATCATGACGGGATCACGATGTTGTCTCACCATCCACCAGTCAAACTCTTTAACCCTTATCCTCGAGTGGCCTTTGGGCTTTGATAAGCGGTAATCTTTATTGTAATATATATATATATATATATATATATATATATATATATATATATATATATATGGTGCACATATTGTATTAGTTTCTGTAGATGTAAATCCGTTAAAACTCAAGTGTTATAAAAAGTGCTCAATAACAAGTAGAGCTGTTCTTAAGTATAATTTTTTATTTATACAAACATTATTGGTTACATATGTGCATACATGTTTCGGTTGTACTCTTCACAGAGAGTCAACCTCTTCAGACCAAAGAAGACAGCGAAGTCAATATATATATATATATATATATATATATATATATATATATACATATATATATATGGTGCACATATTGTATTAGTTTCTGTAGATGTAAATCCGTTAAAACTCAAGTGTTTATAAAAAGTGCTCAATAACAAGTAGAGCTGTTCTTAAGTATAATTTTTTATTTATACAAACATTATTGGTTACATATGTGCATACATGTTTCGGTTGTACTCTTCACAGAGAGTCAACCTCTTCAGACCAAAGAAGACAGAGAAGTAAATATATATATATATATATATATATATATATATATATATATATATATATATAAATATATATATATATATGCAAACATTGTTAAAAATAACAGAATTCGTCTATTTAATTATACCATTTTTATTTTTTCAATTTTTTTATGGTCTTTTTTGTATTAAAATCAAAAAAATTATAAATGTTCCATAAGTTTCACAAACGTTTTCGATTCATCCTCAGGAACAAAAAAGCTGGAGAAAGAAGAGAATTTTAAAAAGACGGCGGAGAAACGCGCATAGAACGTTTTGCGGCATGTTTCAGGAAGTCGTTGACGATTTAAATTCAGCAATATATATTGTTAAGGAGTTTGATGAACGAATAGTCGACCTAGTTAACCCTTAAATGCTTTTTGTTTAAAATATGACACATTCTAACAAATGCCTATTTAATATAATATTCAACGAAATGTGTCAAACTGCAACGAGCCTGCTGGCAAGTGTGAGTAGGTATTAGTATGATGTTGCATCAGCACAACCGCTAAATAGGTAATAGGAATACACAAGCGAGTGTCATCGGTGTGTCATCTGTCTAATTCAAGAGCCTTAACTTTTAAATCTGGTCATTATAATGGTAAGTAAAATTTATTTTATGAATCTCTAGTGTATCATGATTATTTAGATGCAAATATTGTAGTGTTTTGTTATACATGTACAATCTTATGCCATTTGTTGCACATTTGCAACATCATTTATTTTTGTTCAATAATTTATTTTATGATTCTCTAGTGTATTATGATTATTTAGATGCATATATTGTAGTGTTTTGTTATACATGTACAATCTTATGCCATTTGTTGCACATTTGCAACATCATTTATTTTTGTTCAATAATTTATTTTATGATTCTCTAGTGTATTATGATTATTTAGATGCATATATTGTAGTGTTTTGTTATACATGTACAATCTTATGCCATTTGTTGCACATTTGCAACATCATTTATTTTTGTTCAATAATTTATTTTATGATTCTCTAGTGTATTATGATTATTTAGATGCATATATTGTAGTGTTTTGTTATACATGTACAATCTTATGACATTTGTTGCACATTTGCAACATCATTTATTTTTGTTCAATAATTTATTTTATGATTCTCTAGTGTATTATGATTATTTAGATGCATATATTGTAGTGTTTTGTTATACATGTACAATCTTATGCCATTTGTTGCACATTTGCAACATCATTTATTTTTGTTCAATAATTTATTTTATGATTCTCTAGTGTATTATGATTATTTAGATGCATATATTGTAGTGTTTTGTTATACATGTACAATCTTATGACATTTGTTGCACATTTGCAACATCATTTATTTTTGTTCAATAATTTATTTTATGATTCTCTAGTGTATTATGATTATTTAGATGCATATATTGTAGTGTTTTGTTATACATGTACAATCTTATGACATTTGTTGCACATTTGCAACATCATTTATTTTTGTTCAATAATTTATTTTATGATTCTCTAGTGTATTATGATTATTTAGATGCATATATTGTAGTGTTTTGTTATACATGTACAATCTTATGCCATTTGTTGCACATTTGCAACATCATTTATTTTTGTTCAATAATTTATTTTATGATTCTCTAGTGTATTATGATTATTTAGATGCATATATTGTAGTGTTTTGTTATACATGTACAATCTTATGACATTTGTTGCACATTTGCAACATCATTTATTTTTGTTCAATAATTTATTTTATGATTCTCTAGTGTATTATGATTATTTAGATGCATATATTGTAGTGTTCGGTTATACATGTACACTCTTATGCCATTTGTTGCACATTTGCAACATCATTTATTTTTGTTCAATAATTTATTTTATGATTCTCTAGTGTATTATGATTATTTAGATGCATATATTGTAGTGTTTTGTTATACATGTACAATCTTATGCCATTTGTTGCACATTTGCAACATCATTTATTTTTGTTCAATAATTTATTTTATGATACTCTAGTGTATTATGATTATTTAGATGCATATATTGTAGTGTTTTGTTATACATGTACACTTTTATGCCATTTGTTGCACATTTGCAACATCATTTATTTTTGTTCAATAATTTATTTTATGATTCTCTAGTGTATTATGATTATTTAGATGCATATATTGTAGTGTTTTGTTATACATGTACAATCTTATGACATTTGTTGCACATTTGCAACATCATTTATTTTTGTTCAATAATTTATTTTATGATTCTCTAGTGTATTATGATTATTTAGATGCATATATTGTAGTGTTTTGTTATACATGTACAATCTTATGCCATTTGTTGCACATTTGCAGCATCATTTATTTTTGTTCAATAATTTATTTTATGATTCTCTAGTGTATTATGATTATTTAGATGCATATATTGTAGTGTTTTGTTATACATGTACAATCTTATGCCATTTGTTGCACATTTGCAACATCATTTATTTTTGTTCAATAATTTATTTTATGATTCTCTAGTGTATTATGATTATTTAGATGCATATATTGTAGTGTTTTGTTATACATGTACACTCTTATGCCATTTGTTGCACATTTGCAGCATCATTTATTTTTGTTCAATAATTTATTTTATGATTCTCTAGTGTATTATGATTATTTAGATGCATATATTGTAGTGTTTTGTTATACATGTACAATCTTATGCCATTTGTTGCACATTTGCAACATCATTTATTTTTGTTCAATAATTTATTTTATGATTCTCTAGTGTATTATGATTATTTAGATGCATATATTGTAGTGTTTTGTTATACATGTACAATCTTATGACATTTGTTGCACATTTGCAACATCATTTATTTTTGTTCAATAATTTATTTTATGATTCTCTAGTGTATTATGATTATTTAGATGCATATATTGTAGTGATTTGTTATACATGTAAAATGTTATGCCATTTGTTGCACATTTGCAACATCATTTATTTTTGTTCAATAATTTATTTTATGATTCTCTAGTGTATTATGATTATTTAGATGCATATATTGTAGTGTTTTGTTATACATGTACACTCTTATGCCATTTGTTGCACATTTGCAGCATCATTTATTTTTGTTCAATAATTTATTTTATGATTCTCTAGTGTATTATGATTATTTAGATGCATATATTGTAGTGTTTTGTTATACATGTACAATCTTATGACATTTGTTGCACATTTGCAACATCATTTATTTTTGTTCAATAATTTATTTTATGATTCTCTAGTGTATTATGATTATTTAGATGCATATATTGTAGTGTTTTGTTATACATGTACAATCTTATGCCATTTGTTGCACATTTGCAACATCATTTATTTTTGTTCGATAATTTATTTTATGATTCTCTAGTGTATTATGATTATTTAGATGCATATATTGTAGTGATTTGTTATACATGTAAAATGTTATGCCATTTGTTGCACATTTGCAACATCATTTATTTTTGTTCAATAATTTATTTTATGATTCTCTAGTGTATTATGATTATTTAGATGCATATATTGTAGTGTTTTGTTATACATGTACAATCTTATGCCATTTGTTGCACATTTGCAACATCATTTATTTTTGTTCAATAATTTCTTTTATGATTCTCTAGTGTATTATGATTATTTAGATGCATATATTGTAGTGTTTTGTTATACATGTACAATCTTATGCCATTTGTTGCACATTTGCAACATCATTTATTTTTGTTCAATAATTTATTTTATGATTCTCTAGTGTATTATGATTATTTAGATGCATATATTGTAGTGTTTTGTTATACATGTACAATCTTATGCCATTTGTTGCACATTTGCAACATCATTTATTTTTGTTCAATAAATATTTATTCTTTTCCCAAAAATCATTTATACTACTTTATATTACTCCTATGAAACGTTTTTCACTTTTTGTCAAACCAATATAAAAAATAAAGTATTCAAAAGTTAAGGTTAAACTCGTCTTTTAGTGTCTCTGTTGTTTCTTGAATAAAAACGCTTTCTTTTGGTCTCCCTGAGACGAAATTCACCTACATTGACGTTTTTTTTTTGTTTTTTTGTTTTTTTGTTTGTAAAACTTAATTATGTTCTACAAAACCAAAAACAAAAACAACAGCCCCTCTCCCTTTCTCCCTCCCCCTTTTTATTTTTATTTTTCCTACCCTACTCCCGGTCCTGGATATGACCTTAAACTACATCCGATGGTGAGATCCGGCTTACGGACTTTGGGGAATGTGGAGCCTCCTCTTAATTACCATTGCTCCCAGGTCCACCCTGACCCGGAGTGGTAGTACCTGTTAGGGTCCCAACTATGTGTTAAATAGAAACAGATATTAAAAGGAGAAAGAAACAAAAAAGAGAAGAAAACAAGACCAGATTCGGCATTAAATAACCCAAAAAGGGTTGATATGCCGTAAAACAAAACTACCAAACCAAAAACCCTGATTAAACATTTGAAGATATAAAGAACTTGAAGCATAAAAACTTTCACTATAATGACCAGATTCGGCATTAAATAACCCAAAAAGGGTTGATATGCCGTAAAACAGAACTACCATACCTTTCTTTTGGTTCTGTATGAAACGTTGATATAAATTATGGACACGGTTGCATGAATGGTTGAAAGCCACAGCCATTCTTGAATCGTTGCTTCTAAAGAAAGCCATGATAACAAACATATATATGCAAATTAGTATCCGTTCTTATTATCACAACTTCCCAGCATGTACTCACTTTCAGCTAGTTGGTGTTGCGATGTCCTTTGTCTTGAACCCAGGTTCGTCTTTACATCCTAACCATCTCGCACAAAGGCCGCAAGTCATTTTCATATATAGATTTATTAAGCAGCAAGAAGCAAGAAGCAAGAAGCAAAAAGCAAGAGACAAGAAGCAAAAAGCAAGAAGCAAAAAGCAAGAAGCAAGAAGCAAGAAGCAAAAAGCAAAAAGCAAGAAGCAAAAAGCAAAAAGCAAGAAGCAAGAAGCAAGAAGCAAAAAGCAAGAAGCAAAAAGCAAGAAGCAAGAAGCAAAAAGCAAGAAGCAAGAAGCAAAAAGCAAAAAGCAAGAAGCAAGAAGCAAAAAGCAAGAAACAAGAAGCAAAAAGCAAGAAGCAAGAAGCAAAAAGCAAAAAGCAAGAAGCAAGAAGCAAGAAGCCACAAGAAGCAAAAAGCAAGAAGCAAGAAGCAAGAAGCAAAAAGCAAGAAGCAAGAAGCAAAAAGCAAGAAGCAAGAAGCAAGAAGCCACAAGAACAGTCAGGAGTAAACAGCGAGAGAAACTATCCCTTTACACAACGGGTTACTTGCGTGCACGAGAGAAAGATTAAGTCGGCTTGTAAGTCACATTCTTCGTCCACGCTTACTCTCGATAGGGCTAAAGGGGAAGCGACAGCTTTTACGTCTGTACTGATTTGTCTGTCACCAGGATAGCAAAATCACACCCCTTCACAGTAGAGGTCCCCAGATACCAGAAAACTTTCTACTCATTTCTTCTTTTCTTCGGACCGCTTGCCTTTGGAATTTCCTCCCTGCTCTCTGTTTCCCTGAGTGTACCAACATGCAGAAATTTAAATGTAAAGTGAACAAACATCTTTCTACACAACTCCCCACTTAGGGTGCCCCATATAAATCGCCCCCCTAATCACAGTAGCCCATTACGTCTTAGTAGCTATATGCCTGGTTTGAGGTGAATAAGATCAAAGTGTAGTATCTGTTCCGATCGATACTACACCCTATAGCAGGGCCGGTGAGGCAGTTATAAAAGTGGGGGGCTTCTCCTAAAAAGTGTGGGGGGGCCCGGTTAAACACATGCATATCAACTTAATTATTGATGACCATATAGTGGGGGGGGGGGGGGGCAGGTAAAAATGTGAGGGGGCTGGAGCCCTCCCTGACCCCCCCCCCCGGTGCCGCCGTCCATGTATAGACCAGTATCGTCTTGGCCTTCGGGTCTTGATTCCGCCAGTCTATGGGTTTGTCCTGTACAGTTCCAGGAGGTCCACCCTCCCAGGTTTTACCTCCCATCTCTGGGGTGGAGTAAGTTTATCGCTTACTGTCTGAGGCGCTCCTACCGGGGAATGCCAACAGCCCTGTTGGCATTGAGAATTTTTGTAGGCCAGAGTGCTCATCTTCTCAGGCGCTGGCTTTTCAAATCCCACTTTCCCGACCTTGTGTCACATCTTACCGCTGTGGGAGGAAGATAAATAATAAAAAATTAAAAATTTTTAAAAAACAACAAAATAACAAAGCTATAATTTGTATTTTTGAGATGAGGATCAATAATTTGTATTATTTGGAATATTCGGACTACTGTTATCATCTTTGATGTTATTCTCACAACGTTTCGGCCGATGTAACCTCTCACGTTCTTTAAGAGCATCTGGCCAGAATTCAGGAATTTGTAGGGAATTTCGAACGGCAGTCTATATTTATTCCATCAGCCATAGCCGGGTAGACACCTTAATTAATTAGAAATTGTATTCTTAATATTGCCCGTACTGAGAATTGAACCTTAAACCCCCAGAAGACTGTCATTTAGAACTGATTATTACTTAGCACTTATATCCGTTATCCCATGGGTCCTTGCGAGCATATAATTATTTGAGAACTGCAATTTTCCTTTAAAGTAAAAAAATGATTTTGACTTTTTTTTATTACTTAAATTTTATTAATTAATGGATTCGAATCATTTTGCTTCATGAAAAGTTAATTTTAACTTTTTTTTATTACTTAAATTTTATTAATTAATGGATTCGAATCATTTTGCTTCATGAAAAGTTAATTTTAACTTTTTTTTATTACTTAAATTTTATTAATTAATGGATTCGAATCATTTTGCTTCATGAAAAGTTAATTTTAACTTTTTTTTATTACTTAAATTTTATTAATTAATGGATTCGAATCATTTTGCTTCATGAAAAGTTAATTTTAACTTTTTTGTATTACTTAAATTTTATTAATTAATGGATTCGAATCATTTTGCTTCATGAAAAGTTAATTTTACCTTTTTTTTATTACTTAAATTTTATTAATTAATGGATTCGAATCATTTTGCTTCATGAAAAGTTAATTTTAACTTTTTTTTATTACTTAAATTTTATTAATTAATGGATTCGAATCATTTTGCTTCATGAAAAGTTAATTTTAACTTTTTTTTATTACTTAAATTTTATTAATTAATGGATTCGAATCATTTTGCTTCATGAAAAGTTAATTTTAACTTTTTTTTATTACTTAAATTTTATTAATTAATGGATTCGAATCATTTTGCTTCATGAAAAGTTAATTTTAACTTTTTTTTTTTTTTGGATACCCCAAATCCCACTTTCTGTTAAATGCAAACGGTTTCATCTCTTTAAAATTCACTCCAAGAATTCAAGGAATGCATATAATTCTTCAGCTGGAAGAGATTACAGAGAAGCATTTCATTCCTCGACAGGTCGGCCAATTAAATATCGGTGAATAGTGAAAAGCTATTTCTCATCATCTCGACCTTGTTCTTTCGGCAAAAACTATAAATCACAAGTTTGCCGCCAATCTCTGGCGGAATCAAACTCAAGGCTACAGAAGATTTATTCATTTTGATGAGTTTTCTTTTTTGGGGTTTTATGTAAACATTTCCAGCTGAGATGAAAGTCAGGAGTCAGGAATGTTTGTCAGAGTCGAAAGTCAGAAATGTTCGCCTGAGTCAGTAGTCAGTGAGTTCTTTTTTTTATAAACTCATTCGGAGTCTGAGGGACACCAGATACTTTTTTCTCCCCTCATCTTGTAACGAGATGACACTGGGGTGATCGAAAAGGCAGAATGGTAAATAAGAATTATAATCTAGATCAGGGGCAGGCAACCTTTTCAGAGCGAGGGCCGGATGAGACTTTTGGAAGGAGATCGCGGGCCAGATTGAAAAACGAAATCTCAGAATTACTATATTTTGTTTATATGAATAAATTGCACAAAAATTGCATTGAACACTCTACAAATCTGATATTTTTTCTCAAGAGATTTCTGTATGTGATGTTATAAAAGGCGCCGACGAAAAGCCATTTTGGATTCATATAAAATAATGACGGGGGAAGTTGATCCAGCATTCGTTTTTACACACCTCACATAAGTTCTATGATTCATGCCCTTTCCTTGTCTCTCGTTTCCTCTTTGCCTCTCTCTTTCGTTTTTTTCTATTTTTCTCTAAGGCCAAAGATTTGAAATTAATAGTTAAAGAAAAATGAAATATACATGCATCATCGCTCGCTGATATTTATATATTTTTATCCCACTGTAAATCTTAATTGAAACCTACTTTTACGTCTATGTCACAAAATGATATGAGTTTTACTGGGAGGTTCGCGGGCCCGATTGCAATAATAAAGCATAACAGGGTGGCGGGCCGGACGTAAAGCCTTCGCGGGCCGGATGTTGCCCACGGGTCGGAGGTTGCCCGCCCCTGATCTAGATTGTAACGATATATAGGTCAGAGGGGTGTGGGGTAGACATCGCATTTGGAATGCGACTGTGATTGATTTGATAATTTCAGGGTTGAGAAGAGGATGAAAGTATAAATATTTTTATGTATGCGTATTCTGAGGCTAGCCGATTGAGGAATGTATTGAGCAATTTTTAGCAAAAGTTAAAGTTTTTCGTAAAACTCAGCATGGAGTGAAGAATTGGAATTTTTCCAGACCATTTCTTCACCTTGGTGATGGGTAGTTGAATTTTTGCAGGAATCAGGAGTCATTTGAATTTTTTTATACTGATGCCGGAATCAAAAATCAGAATTCACATGGTGTCTTTTATCGAAGAGACCCCCCCCCCTTCATCATAAATGGAAAAGTGAGTTTTGCAAATAGAATAGTCACGCCAGTCATGCACAGCATGTGCACACGTCCATGACATACTTTTGTGAATCCCTTATAGATATGTGGCATGTTAGGGTCAGGCTGTACGAAATGTAAGATAAACACTGTGTGCAGAACAGGAGACTTCATTGATAAGGTCACATTAAAAGAATTGATGAGAGTGTTAATAGAAGTAGAACAGTTGAGGTAGAAGGGTCGGTTGGCATAGGGGAAGACCAAGGAATACATGGGAGGAAGTGATAAGGATGGATTTGAGAGAAAAGGTGGATGAATAAAGACCTGACCGGATATTTTAATTTTGGAAGTTAGTTTTTGAAAGCCGTCCAATGCCGGTCATCATGTAAAACGGATGTTAAACTGATGATGATGATGATGATGATCATCATCATCATCATCAGCAGCAGCAGCAGCAGCAGCAGCATCAGCAGCAGCACATCATCATCATCATCATCATCATTATCATCTTTCGTGTGCAGACAATTTGAAGAACTAAAAAAGATTTAAAAAAAAACAAAAACATGTCCACAGTTGGCATCGATTACTGAAGGGAAAAAAGAAAAGTTAATTCCTTCCCAATTGAATCCATACAAAAATGCAGAAAGATAAAAAAAAAAAAGCCCCAAAAACCATTTGACATTCTTTGTAAATTAAGTAATAAATTGGATTAATATGAGTAAGGGATTTTCGCTTCGGATTTTTCTTTTCTTCTTTAAATCGGCGCCTATTAACTTACAATTAATCCCTTCCGTTGGATTAAAGGTTTTTTTGGGGGGTTTGTTTTCTTTTAATGTAAGCGAAATTGCGAATAATCTGTCTTGAAGTAAAAGAGTCGAACGAAATGTCTGTCTGTAAAATCTGTACAAATAAATGCAAACTTTTGTGTGTGCAAAGTAAGTTGTCACCTAAATCATTTTAGCTGCCCATTGGAGATATCTGACTTGAAAGTTTGGCAGACGACAATCATTATCTGTTACTCATGGAGATTTGGTATCTGTCAGTCTGAATCTGAAACTATACTATCACTTCTATTACTAATGGAAATTTGGTATCTGTCAGTCTGAATCTGAAACTATACTATTACTTCTATTACTCATGGAGATTTGGTATCTGTCAGTCTGAATCTGAAACTATACTATTACTTCTATTACTAATGGAGATTTGGTATCTGTCAGTCTGAATCTGAAACTATACTATTACTTCTATTACTAATGGAGATTTGGTATCTGTCAGTCTGAATCTGAAACTATACTATTACTTCTATTACTAATGGAGATTTGGTATCTGTCAGTCTGAATCTGAAACTATACTATTACTTCTATTACTAATGGAGATTTGGTATCTGTCAGTCTGAATCTGAAACTATACTATTACTTCTATTACTAATGGAGATTTGGTATCTTTCAGTCTGAATCTGAAACTATCCTAGTACTTCTATTACTAATGGAGATTTGGTATCTTTCAGTCTGAATCTGAAACTATACTATTACTTCTATTACCCATGGAGATTTGGTATCTGTCAGTCTGAATCTGAAACTATACTATTACTTCCATTACTCATTGAGATTTGGTATCTGTCAGTCTGAATCTGAAACTATACTATCACTTCTATTACTAATGGAGATTTGGTATCTGTCAATCTGAATCTGAAACTATACTAGTATATCTATTACTAATGGAGATTTTGTATATGTTTGTCTGAATCTGAAACTATTACCTCTATTACTCATGGAGATTTGGTATCTGTCAGTCTGAATCTGAAATTATACTAGTACTTCTATTACTAATGGAAATTTGGTATCTGTCAGTCTTAATCTGAAACTATCCTAGTACTTCAATTACTAATGGAGATTTGGTATCTGTCAGTCTGAATCTGAAACTATACTAGTACTTCTATTACTAATGGAGATTTGGTAACTGTTTATCTGAAGACAAAACGGTGCTTCTCCAGATTAGAACCCGAGCTAAAATCGACTTGGTGTTGTGAGGGTTAAGGTTAGGGTCAGAGTTAGGGTTAGCGTTAGGGTCAGGGTTAGCTTGGGTCAGAAATTTACATATAATGTGAACAACTATCTCACTACACAACTTCCAGGATGCCCTCTATAAATTTGGTCTATAATCACAGTAGCCCCTTACGTCTCTGACAATATTTAGAGTAAACAAAAGTTTTCAAAAAGAAAACAAAAGGTGATTATTTAAAAGGTTTCATATTACCACTTGTCTGAGCCGGATTAATGAATTTTAAAAATAAATTGTAACAAATACGTCATTATATTGCCAATAACATGGTACAACAATAACAAATGAAAATTGGCTCATCAGAAGTTAAGTTTGATTTGTCAGCTTAAATGCTATTTAAGTCAGACTGTTCTTTTTCGATTGCAGATCGATCGCTCTCATTTTGGCTTTCTGACAAGTCAATAATTTCAGCAACAATTATCTCTTTTTGCAGAAGATTAACTGGCAAGGGAGATAATTAGGGCATTACATTTTCTCCTCGATTTGATCCATCACCAATTTTCATTGGACATTGGCCAATTTTGACATAAAGGTCACTTTGTTGTTTTTGTTGTTATTACTGTTGTTGAGCGAATTGGACCTGAATCCAGTGTCGAACATAGCGATGTTTATATCGTCTGTTTTTTAATGAGGTCCTTCTTGTGGATTTGGAGCACTTCATGCTCCTGAAGGATTTCAGTTTACCACGACACTGAGGTCAACAGGGACCAGCAGTTGCTCCAAGTCGTCAAGGAATGTCGTCATCTGCAGATATTTAGTAGTGGTTTTACATGCACCAACACAATGTTGTTAGACTTATTTTGCATTGCGATAGCTGACTGCACATCCTTGCTTGGTGTAGATTATACAGAGACGCATTGGCAAAAAATGACCATAGGCCGCCAGATTCCGATGTAGACACATTTGAATTTCAACAGAGCCCCTTTTAGCTGGACTGTGCCTCTAATACTGCTGAGTGTCAGGCGAATCTGCCTTGGGTGGCCCTGCCAGGAACTGAAGTGTCTGACGGCATAGCTTTTACAATATCCATTGTCACAGGCCCATCTTACTAGCATTTGTGGCATTTGTGGCATTTGTGGCATTTGTGGCATTTGTGGAATTTGTGGAATTTGTGGCATTTGTGGAATGTGATGCAGGTTTAGAATCAACCACTGGAAAGCTCATCAGACGCCGAGTGATAATATCAGTAATTCCTGTGCCAACTGACCTTGCTACTTCAACTGTTCTACACCTACTAACCCAATTATCATTCATACGGTCATAGCCAAAACATGTCTGCACATATGTAGCCAAAATATCTGTATAAATAAAAATTTATACAGGGTGGGCCAAAATAAGGGTCCTATCTTTAAATTTGAATAACTTGAATTTGAATAACTTCCACAAAATAAAAGTTAAACTCACCAAACTTTATGTGTGTGTAGACTGACCCTTCCGAGATTTTTTGAAATAAACAAAACAAATTTTAGCCGAAAAACACTTCTTAAAACCTACAAAAACTAAAGTATTGTTTTTTATACAGTTTTGAGTTTTTTAAGCAAAAATAATGTTTTCTAAATGAGGGTACGTTCCTTAGGGCTAATACGGCTCATGCTTGCTTCGGAAGGGGTCCTTTACTTATTCTAAAAAAAAAAAAAAAAAATCAATAAATAAAAAAGTTATGAATTTTTAAAAATAGGACCCTTATTTTTGCCCACCCTGTACTAATATATATATATATATGAGAGTGAAAACTTGAAATGCTGGCGTATGTAGGTAAAAATAATTTAATATTTATTTACTTAAAATTAATATTGCTATAAGCCCCTTTAATAAGATTAAACTTGAGCCCTATTCGAAGAAGTTAAAAATAGACTGACACGTAGCTATAAGGCATATTCCGACAACGTTCGTTGAATTCTCTAGTCTGTCTTTCTATGTGTGCCTCCCTTCGCATAAATAGAACTTAAATTCTCTTCTTGACGTGGTAATCTCTCGTGGCCGTATGGTTATGACGCTTGATTGCGGAGTCTAGGTTGATTCTGTAGCAGGGGTTCGAACCTTGCGGCCATCTGAGATTATCATTCCCTACACTGATGAGAGCAAAAGCTTGAAACGCTGACGTATGTACGTAAAAATAATTCAATATTATTTACTTAAAATTAATATTGTTATATACATATATATATATATATATACATATATATACATATATATATATACATATATATATATACATATATATATATATATACATATATATATATATATATATATATATATACATATATATATACATATATATATACATATATATATATACATATATATATACATATATATATATAATTACTTTTATTTATACAGACATGTATAAAATCTGCGACACTGGCATATCGATGTTATCAATCAACAGCTGTTAGAAACTGAGATCATCAGGCAGAATTAAAATCCGATCTTTACCTCAGATCATATTTGGGAAGAATGAAATGAGGAATAAAAAGAAAAGAAAGGAAAAAAGAAAATTTAAAATCTGGAAAGTCACGTGGTCAAATTTGAGACCGTTGAAAATCAAAATTAATCTAAAATAAAATAAAATAAAATGAAATAGAATGAAATAAAATATACTCGTTGAGGATAGAGAAAAGAAAGGAGAGAAGAGAGGGAAGGGGGAGGGTGGTGGAGAAAAGAGAAAACTTATAGGTAATGTATGGATGTGTTTTAGTGGCTAGCATCGACGTGTCAATATTGTGCTTGATGTTTAGGTGGGCAGGAAGACAGTTTCAAGTCTGACTTAAGTTTAGGTAAGCGGTGGTGGTGAGGTGTTAAGTCATTCAGATCTAATCTTGTTTTATATTTATATATATATATATATATATATATATATATATGGGAAATGAAAAAGGAAAAACCAAGAGATAGTTTTTATATATTCATCAACGTTTCGTCTTTATTGTAAGACTTCCTCAGGATGGTAATTTTAAGAAAAATGTCATGTAAGTACATCGAAGATTGGGGTTGACATGGTGGAGAGATGAGGGAATGTAGTAGCCGTGACTACTATGAACGCCGGAGGAGAGTCCAGGCTGGAGAAGTCAATGGTCACTAAAGAATGGACTCTCCTCCGGCGCTCATAGTAGCCACGGCTACTACATTCCCTCATCTCTCCACCATGGCAACCCCAAACTTCGATGTACTTGTATGACATTTTTCTTCAAATTATCATCCTGAGGAAGTCTTACAATGAAGACGAAACGTTGATGAATATATAAAAAAATATCTCTTGGTTTGTCCTTTTTCATTTCCCATTACGTCGGATTACTCTCATCCTTCCTTTCTCATATATATATATATATATATATATATATATATATATATATATATATATATATATATATATATATATCCTTTGTTCTAACTTTGTTTTATTAACTTTTAAAGCATTTAGTTTAATTTTTTTACAAAATCGGCATTCTTTCTCAGATTCAATGATGCAATGGCAGGAGGAGGGACTTTTACGGAGTTTCTGCGTCTTCAGTTCGTGTCCCCTTGGTCTTCTATTAATAGAATGAGGCGTCAATCAGTTCGCTTTAGAAATCGATTTGTCTCTAGTGAGAGTGGATGATTGAAACAGACAAGTCACATCATGATGGTGAGGGGGTGGGGGAGGTGGTATTGGGGGGAGGGGGAGGTAGAGCTCGAGCGTGTCGTTTAGGAATTGTCCCGAGTGGCATGGAAGAGAACGAGGTTGATAAACTGACTGGACTTCATTCCAACTGCTGATGCGGACGCCGCTACGCCGGTTCTGCAAGATGAGATGCAGCGAGGTACGGAAGGGGGGGGGGTGGAGTAGGAAGGAGGCTGTGCCAGGCATCTTTTCCCCTCACTCCAGCCTTTCCCCCCTCCTCCTCCTCCCCTTCCTCCTCCTTTCAATTTAGCTCACACCCCTCCCCTTTTATTACTTTTATTGGAATTAGCACGCGCAGCTGCAGTTTTCATTCTTGTTGAATAAAACATGGGGGGGTGAGGGGGGTGGTAAGGAAGAATATTTCTATAGGGTGTGGTTTTTCTAGCACCTAGACTTCTCTTCCCCATCGTTTAGGAATTTATTTTCTGGGACAAAGTTTAATCATCATCATCATCATCATCATCATCATCATCATCATCACCACCACCACCACCACCACCACCACCACCACCACCACCACCACCACCAAACTGCATCCAGTGGTTATGCCCTAATTTGGAAGCTTTAGGAAGTGGGGAGTAACCCGTCGGTAGCTATTAGTCCCAGGTCCATTCTGACCCGGAGTGGTAGTACCTATCAGGATCCCATCTATCGGTTAAATAGTTTGTTTGTTGTGTTTTATGGCATATCAACATTTTTCAGATCATTCAATGTCGAATCATGTTAGATTTATACATCTTTAGATCTTTATTTATTGTTTTTTTTTTGGGGGGGGAGGAGGTATTCTGTTTTACGGCATATCAACTATTTATGGGTAATTTAATGCCGAATAAAGTTGTCAAATATAATTCTATACGTAGGATAATTATTTATATTCCTAGAATACATTTATCTTACAATACATTGCACTTAGAATTCATTGCTCATAGAATACATTCTATTTTCTGCCTACCCTATTTCCATACCCTATCATCTATTCGCCCTGAGTATTAAACAAAGCTGCATCCAGTGATCAGGCTCCAATTTTGGGAGTTTTGGGGGATGTGGTCTAAGTACTTTATTACCAGGTTTATTACTCCCAGGTTCATTCTGACCCCAACTGGTAGTACCTGTCAGGGCTTCATCTAGAAATTATCGTTTCGACCCATGTAACTTCCAACCCTTTTTCGGGTACATCGCATCAAACTCGGGAATCTGTGTAATTTCGAACGGAACCCTTTATTTAATCCATGGAGCGAGCTCTCATTTCGAAATTATGTACAGATTCGTGAGTTCGACATACAGATTTCTGAATTCGACAAGATTCACCTGAAGAAGGTCGGAGGTTACATCGGCCGAAACGGTGTAAGAATAACATCCACGATGAGAGCAGTAGTCTTAATAATCCAAATAATACAAATTATCAATTGTCGTTTTAAAAATTACAAAATATAATACAGATTATTTGTTTACAAAATAAATTGATCTACAAACAAATTGATCTACAAATAAATTGATCTACAAACAAATTGATCTACAAACAAATTGATCTACAAACAAATTGATCTACAAAAATGGTCTACAAATAAATTGATCTACAAACAATTTGATCTACCAACAAATTGATCTACAAACAAATTGATCTACAAACAATTTGATCTACAAACAAATTGATCTACAAACAAATTGATCTACAAACAATTTGATCTACAAAACAATGGTCTACAAATAAATTGATCTACAAACAATTTGATCTACAAACAAATTGATCTATAAACAAATTTGATCTACAAATAAATTGATCTACAAACAATTTGATCTACAAACAATTTGATCTATAAACAAATTTGATCTACAAATAAATTGATCTACAAACAATTTGATTAACAAACAATTTGATCTATAAACAAATTTGATCTACAAACAATTTGATCAACAAACAATTTGATCTATAAACAAATTTGATCAACAAACAATTTGATCAACAAACAATTTGATCTATAAACAAATTTCATCTACAAACAAATTGATCTACAAACAATTTGATCAACAAACAATTTGATCTATAAACAAATTTGATCTACAAATAAATTGATCTACAAACAATTTGATCAACAAACAATTTGATCTATAAACAAATTTGATCTACAAACAATTTGATCTATAAACAAATTTGATCAACAAACAATTTGATCAACAAACAATTTGATCTATAAACAAATTTGATCTACAAATAAATTGATCTACAAACAATTTGATCTACAAACAATTTGATCTATAAACAAATTTGATCTACAAACAAATTGATCTACAAACCAATCATATACACAGCATATGTTCCATTTCTGCATACAATGACCCAGCGATTTTTGGCATTCTGTAAACCCATGAACCAGAAAACCAACCAACATTCATCTTCATCATCTGCCCATCTTCATAAATAAGCGTCGTTTGTGTTTCAAAACTCAGTTTCTCAAGTTACAGGGTGTTTGAGAAAAATTTTGATAATTTTGTTTATATCATTTCACACATATTTGAAGTATCTAATAGGGGCAAAGTGCAACGGATAGTATTTCCGGTGGGTTTGAGAGCTAAAGACCTTAGACGACTGGAAAGCATCGGAATATTGCATAGTGATGATTTGCGATGGATTTAAAAATTTGGAAATCTTAGCTGCAGCGTGGAACTCCTTGAATTCTTTGATGGTTGTAAGATGTGAGCTGGAGTATTGTGACGGAGATGTGGAAGCAGTGGCTAGCAGGAATAATCATAGTAGGGGTTGTCTACAATAAGTTTTAAAAAATTATACAGCAATATCCAGGCAAGGCAATGCAGACCTTGGCAAGCTAGATGGTTGTCAGAGTGGCGACTATGAAGAAAGTGCTGAACAAAGATATTCCTTACTCTTCATATAAGAGTCACAAGGGCCAACTACTCAGTGCGAAGGGCCAAGGGAACTGCCTTATAAAAGCCAAGAAATGCCCAAGAAGGTCACCCACCCAGCCGAGTCAGGGATGCTCTGTTTCTTCTCAGGACAAGTTACACAGCACGCAGAACATCGGGTTAGCGTTATGGGGTTAGGGTTAGTGGTTAGTGGTTAGGGTTAGGGTTACGCTAGAGTTAGAGTTAGCGTTAGTGGTTAGGGTTAGGCTAGGGTTAGGATTAAGGTTAGCATTAGCGATTAGGGTTAAGCTAGGGTTAGGGTTAGCGTTAGTGGTTAGTGGTTGGGGTTAGGCTAGGGTTAGGGTTAGGGTTAGCGTTAGTGGTTGGGGTTAGGCTAGGGTTAGGGTTAGGGTTAGCATTAGTGGTTAGTGGTTAGGGTTAGGCTAGGGTTAGGATTAAGGTTAGCATTAACGGTTAGGGTTAGGCTAGGGTTAGCGTTAGTGGTTAGTGGTTGGGGTTAGGCTAGGGTTAGGGTTAGGGTTAGCGTTAGTGGTTGGGGTTAGGCTAGGGTTAGGGTTAGCGTTAGTGGTTAGGGTTAGGATTAAGGTTAGCATTAGCGGTTAGGGTTAGGCTAGGGTTAGAGTTAGGGTTAGGGTTAGCGTTAGTGGTTAGTGGTTGGGGTTAGGCTAGGGTTAGGGTTAACGTTAGTTGTTAGTTGTTAGTGGTTATGGTTAGGCTAGGGTTAGGGTTAGCGTTAGTGGTTAGGTTAGGGTTAGGGTTAGGCTAGGGCTAGGGTTAGCGTTAGTTGTTAGTGGTTAGGGTTAGGGTTAGGCTAGGGTTAGGGTTAGCGTTAGTGGTTAGGGTTAGGGTTAGGCTAGGGTTAGGGTTAGCGTTAGTGGTTAGGGTTAGCGTTAGTGGTTAGGGCTAGGGTTAGGCTAGCTTACAGTCTTCATGAAATCCTGCACAGCAGAAAGACCACGCTCCTTTAAACTATGATGATCTTTGTGTGTGTTTCTAGTGAAGGCCAAGTCATACAACCCCATATCTTCGAAAAGGAACTCTGACTTAAGTTAGGTGGCTATACTGAGTTGCTGTGCATTGTTGTCAAGGGCTAGATCGAGACGATGGCTGTGGGAATATGTGTGGCAGCATGAGAAATCTCTGTCATACCTCCGGGGAAAACCCAGAAATGGCTGTCTGGAACTTCTACATCCTAACATCTGAATCCACAAATGGTTTGATTACACATCCATGGACTATTATGTGTGGGATATAGTTGAGAAAGATACCAACCGAACTATCTGCAACACCAAGGATAAGTTGGTGTTCAGGTGTCTCTCGAATGAAACTGTTATGGTCGTATGCTCCAAGTTCAGGTCCTGCCTGGAGGCCATGGTGGAGGATCAGGGCGGCTTCTTTGAGTGAGCTGTATTCGGCAAAAGGTCTTCTAAGAGATGCACTTCGAATTTTGAGAATACATCGATTATTGGCCAAGATATGATGTTTTGTCTTTCCTTTGCAAAGAATGTCACATTTGTCTCGAACACCCTGTATATACTCACAAGATATCATGTAAGATGATAACACAATCTACTCATCCCTCTTTTGCCCTTAGCTCACATAGCACACAGCAGACCCAATTCTGTTACTGTTCAGACACCTCTTCTGTATATATAAATGAATGCTCCAAAGACTTACTTTCACTCCAGACTTGAAATGGAAAGTATTGAATATAGTAGTCAATGCTCAAATGTCTATAAATAATAAACTCAAAGGAACGCTAAAAAGCCGGTTTTTAAAAAGGCTGGAATGTTCCACTATGCTCAGATGGTCAAGCCCATTCTCTGAGTTTTGATTAGCTGCTAGTTCGTGAGTGGATAATCTAGTACGAAAATTCTTTGCTTAAATAAAGCAATATTTATATATCAACTATTGTGTCAATTTGATTCTACCGAAGACTTACAGCAAACCGATTGCTAAGGTTGCTGGAAAAATGGTTGGATCATTCTACTGCTCCAAAAAGTACCCGATTCGTGACATCATCCTTCACCTATATAAGAGTCAGATACGTCCTAAGATGGGGAGGTACTGCTGCCACACATGGGGATGTGCAGCTTGAAGCACTCTTTCTTGTCTAGAAAAAGTTCAAAACTGACTCTGAAATCTAGTGGGGCATGATCTTTTCTATTTCTTACATCCCCATTTATCAAAAGACACGTTACTAGTCTCTCTCTACTCTTATCTTCATAGCAGGTACTCGTCTGAGCTCCAATCTCTGGTTACCGCAAAAGACATGTAGCTAGTCTCTCTCTACTCTTACCTTCACAGCAGGTACTCGTCTGAGCTCCAATCTCTGGTTACCACAAAAAAACATGTTGCTAGTCTCTCTCTACTCTTATCTTCATAGCAGGTACTCGTCTGAGCTCCAATCTCTGGTTACCGCAAAAGACATGTTGCTAGTCTCTCTCTACTCTTATCTTCACAGCAGGTACTCGTCTGAGCTCCAATCTCTGGTTACCGCAAAAGACACGTTGCTAGTCTCTCTCTACTCTTATCTTCATAGAAGGTACTCGTCTGAGCTCCAATCTCTGGTTACCACAAAAAACATGTTGCTAGTCTCTCTCTACTCTTATCTTCATAGCAGGTACTCGTCTGAGCTCCAATCTCTGGTTACCGCAAAAGACATGTTGCTAGTCTCTCTCTACTCTTATCTTCATAGCAGGTACTCGTCTGAGCTCCAATCTCTGGTTACCGCAAAAGACATGTAGCTAGTCTCTCTCTACTCTTACCTTCACAGCAGGTACTCGTCTGAGCTCCAATCTCTGGTTACCACAAAAAAACATGTTGCTAGTCTCTCTCTACTCTTATCTTCATAGCAGGTACTCGTCTGAGCTCCAATCTCTGGTTACCGCAAAAGACATGTTGCTAGTCTCTCTCTACTCTTATCTTCACAGCAGGTACTCGTCTGAGCTCCAATCTCTGGTTACCGCAAAAGACACGTTGCTAGTCTCTCTCTACTCTTATCTTCATAGAAGGTACTCGTCTGAGCTCCAATCTCTGGTTACCACAAAAAACATGTTGCTAGTCTCTCTCTACTCTTATCTTCATAGCAGGTACTCGTCTGAGCTCCAATCTCTGGTTACCGCAAAAGACATGTTGCTAGTCTCTCTCTACTCTTATCTTCATAGCAGGTACTCGTCTGAGCTCCAATCTCTGGTTACCGCAAAAAACATGTAGCTAGTCTCTCTCTACTCTTATCTTCATAGAAGGTACTCGTCTGAGCTCCAATCTCTGGTTACCACAAAAAACATGTTGCTAGTCTCTCTCTACTCTTATCTTCATAGCAGGTACTCGTCTGAGCTCCAATCTCTGGTTACCGCAAAAGACATGTTGCTAGTCTCTCTCTACTCTTATCTTCATAGCAGGTACTCGTCTGAGCTCCAATCTCTGGTTACCGCAAAAGACATGTTGCTAGTCTCTCTCTACTCTTATCTTCATAGCAGGTACTCGTCTGAGCTCCAATCTCTGGTTACCGCAAAAAACATGTAGCTAGTCTCTCTCTACTCTTATCTTCATAGCAGGTACTCGTCTGAGCTCCAATCTCTGGTTACCGCAAAAGACATGTTGCTAGTCCCTCTCTGCTCTTATCTTCACAGCAGGTACTCGTCTGAGCTCCAATCTCTGGTTACCGCAAAAGACACGTTACTAGTCTCTCGTACTCTTATCTTCATAGAAGGTACTCGTCTGAGCTCCAATCTCTGGTTACCGCAAAAGACACGTTACTAGTCTCTCTCTACTCTTATCTTCATAGAAGGTACTCGTCTGAGCTCCAATCTCTGGTTACCGCAAAAGACACGTTACTAGTCTCTCTCTACTCTTATCTTCATAGAAGGTACTCGTCTGAGCTCCAATCTCTGGTTACCGCAAAAGACACGTTACTAGTCTCTCTCTACTCTTATCTTCATAGAAGGTACTTGTCTGAGCTCCAATCTCTGGTTACCACAAAAAACATGTTGCTAGTCTCTCTCTACTCTTATCTTCACAGCAAGTACTCGTCTGAGCTCCAATCTCTGGTTACCGCAAAAGACACGTTACTAGTCTCTCTCTACTCTTATCTTCATAGAAGGTACTTGTCTGAGCTCCAATCTCTGGTTACCGCAAAAAACATGTTGCTAGTCTCTCTCTGCTCTTATCTTCACAACAGGTACTCGTCTGAGCTCCAATCTCTGGTTACCGCAAAAGACATGTTGCTAGTCTCTCTCTACTCTTATCTTCATAGAAGGTACTCGTCTGAGCGCCTATCTCTGGTTACCTTTTGTAAGACATTCACAGCAAGAACTTGTTTTCTATCACAATGGAAAAAGACTTTCCTTTCTTACTATGCTTAGTGGCAGGCAAGATTTCCATGAACAGAGTTTCTTCCCAGATTACAACAAGGTCCTGCTATGGACCGTCCCCCACAACTATTCGAAGTTGGTCCATTTCATCAATTTGAAGAGAGTAGAAAACGACTAACTTGGGTTTACTTTCGGCAGACTTGTAACTCTCGCTCCCCTTATTTTGTCTTTTAGTCCTCACATTCTATGAGCGATGTTTCTGACAAAGGTGGAAGAATTGCTGTTTTGATACTTCATTGTAATACAGCTTCCTATTCCAGTAGCTTATTTTCAGGAACTGGAGGCTTATGGAACTCTCTTCCTGCTGACTGTTTTCCTTCTACCTATAGCCTTGGTCTTTTCAAAGCTACGGCTAATAGGCATCTCATTTCTTTGCAATAATCATCTTTCGTTCTTGTTAGCTTCTTACATCAAGTGGCTTCATGCCTTGTCTGGAGCGATTTCCATTAAAAAAAAATATACAAATACCAAAACAGAAGTGTAAGTAAAAAAAGACTCCCGGGCAACGCCGCATGGTATATATCCAAAACATTGCAATAATATTTGACATATTTCTGACTGTCTGGTATATTTGATTTGTACTGAGATTTCTCTAAATTTAGTTTAGCTGACACATCACTTTGGAGAGATCAGCATCATCATCATCATCATCATCATCATCAGCAGCAGCATCGAATTTTTATCTTTGATGTTGACTTGCAATCAATAAATTCCAACCAAAAGTTCCAAATGATATTCATACGATCCGACTTAACTCTTGTATTCGTTGATTCTGTTCTCTTTCTTTCTTTCTCTATCTCTCTCTCTCTCTCTCTCTCTCTGTAGTTTATCACTCTTTTCTTTCTTTCTGTCTTTCTTTCTTACTCTCTTTCTATAATTTGTTTCTACATTCTTGCTCTCTCTCTTTCTCTCTCCATAGCTCATTTCTCTCTTTCTCTCTGTAGTTTATCACTCTTTTTTTTGCTCTCTTTCTTTCTTTCTCCCTCTGTGTAAGTTCTCTCTCTCTCTCTCTCTCTTTCAATATTCGTTGATTCTGCTCTCTTTCTTTCCTTTCTTCTTTCTTTCTCTCTCTCTTTCTATAGTTTATTTCTACCTTCTTGCTGTCTCTCTCTAGTATTTTTCTATAGTTTCTACCTCCCTCTCTTTCTCTCTGTAGTTTATGACTCTTTCTTCTTTCTCTCTCTGCTAAATATTTGGCAAATGTTACTTTGACCTCGCCTTGTTTGTTGATCAAAAATATCCGTCTCTTTTATGTCGGCTGGTGAGTGGCTCAGTGGCATTAAAGGTCAATCTCGGATCAATTGTGCACAGTTTACAGTCAGAATTTTGGATCATGGGAAGAACATGCAGCACAACATTTGAGTTGAATCAGTTTTGCTTTTAAAAGATTCTTTCTATTTTTCGGTCATTTTGTAAACAAAAGAAATGAAGAATTAGACTATTTGATATTCTATTTCGTCAAGTTAGCAACGCGTGGGTAGAGAAATTAAATTAATCCTCGACGCACGTGGTGGTTGCTAAGTTGCACTAGGAATTGTTTGAGAATAGACACGCACGTATCGGAAAGTAAAAAGACATTTCATTTATTAGTAGTTTGTCTACGACACTAAATGAGACAGGTTAGACATCAGAAGGAAATAGACTAGAATATATTGTTCCCATACAACCGAGGAAATAGACAAATCCTTCTAGACCGAGGCAATTTTATTTTTGTTTCAATCCAGAGTGCCCTTTTTGGGGGAACTGGATTTTTCCCCACATTAAAAACTGACCGGTTCTCATTAGATCACTAAAGTTAAGCGACGTGGAGTCTGGCCAGTACCAGATGGGTGACCATTTGGGAATGCTAGGCGCTGTATGTCATCTTCCCATGACCGGGATTTACATGCGGCTGGGGGCCGCTTGTGAATTTGATATTCCCTAGAAACTTCCTCCTTCGGATGAAGCTGGCATAACCCGACCAGAGCTAAATACCACACCAGATATTACCGGTTTGTTTCTATATCGAGTTCCAGGAGTTTTCTCGACTAGTCTTCATGCGTTCCATCACGATGTGGTGTGCAAAATATAGCCTCTCCATGCATGGGGAGAAGCTACAACCTTCACGAGGTGACCCTGCATGGGAATAAACAGAACATGGTTGATCTAGAGGACTAAACCTTGAACAAAAATCCTGCTATTCCACGGGTAGCAGTAGTTTTGGTTACACTCATCGACAAACTGATGATCTGATTCTGAGAACAGCATAGCTTCACAAATATTCATATATATTTGACAATGGGAAGACATAACTGCCTCAATTGATGAATGACTCAAGTCATTATCTATGTAAACACGAGTGTCTACACACAACAGACATGGTCATATGTACAGATACGAAAATAATTATTATGACCCGGATGTAAGTGTCAGGAGAGCTGATAAGAGTTATTTCACTTCAACTGAGTTTTAAAGGTATTTAAAAATAGATTTAAACAAAGGGTTATCATTTTGTGTGATGTTGTGTAGTATGGGAATACGAGCATCAGTTCTGGTCAGTGTAGTTTCTGGTAATATGGGATGTTAAAAGTTAATAAGCGCAGGCGGCCAGACTCTTTGAAAATTTGCTTTTATCACCTAAAGTGTATTAAAAAACTTCTTTTTTTTTAATAAATAAAAATGAATTCAAAAATGATGAAATATTAAATTTAAAAAAATAAATTTAAAAAATGATAACACATCTTAATTTAAAAATAAATAAATCAGAAAATGATAAAACATTTTAATTAAAAAAAAATTAATTAAGAAATAATAAAACATTTCAATCTAAAAATCAAGAAATCAAGAAATGATAAAACATTAATTTAAAAAAATAATTAAGTAATGATAAAACATTTTAATGTTAAAAAATGAATTAAGAAATGATAAAACATTTTAATTAAAATAAATTAAGAAATGATAAAACATTTTAATTTAAAAAAATTAAATAAAACATTTTAATTTAGAAATCAAGAAATGATAAAACATTTAAATTTTTTTAAATTAATAAAACATTTTAATATTTAAAAAATTAACTAAGAAATGATAAAACCTTTTAATGTAAAAGAAATTAATGAAGAAATGGTAAAACATTTTAATTAAAAAAAAATAAATCCAGAAATGATAAAACATTTTAATGTAAAGAAAAAAATTAAGAAATGATAAAACATTTTAATTTAAAAATCAATAAATCAAGAAACGATAAAACATTTTAATTTTTTAAAAATCAATTAAGAAATGATAAAACATTTTAATGTAAGAAAAAAATAAATCAAGAAATAATAAAACTCATGAAGTTTTCAGATTGTTTTTATTTTACAGTCATTTTTTATCTCTTTGAATAATCTTACAGCATTCCATAAATATCCATTTGAGTTTTACAATCCATGAACCAACTGGCTTTCTTTTTTCTCTACAGTTGAAAGAAAAAGCAGGCAGTTTATCCTCCTCCCCTCCCGCCACACCATCCTGTGATTCTTTCATTCAAACTCAAATGACCGATACACATGTGTCTTTGACCAATTGTTCATCTCTTTCTCCATCCCCCCTCTCTCTCTCTCCCTCTCTCTCTCTCTCTCTCTCTGGTGGAAAAAGGCAAGATGGTTATCTGTTAGTCAAACAACAACAACAGCAGCGGTGGTCGGTCGGTCGAAGAAAAAAAATGGTTCTTGCGCCATAATGGTGCCAGTTTTGGTCCTGATCTTCATTCCAGATTCAGCTACAAGAGAGAGAGAGAGAGGGAGAGGGAGAGGGAGAGAGAGGGAGAAAGAGGGGTATTTGATGCTATGAGCAGACGTTGTCCTAGAAAATGGTAGCTGCAACCAGCATGGAACCACACACCTTCAAACTTGGTTGAGGAAGCCAGTTTGTTGAAACAAAACACCTGCAAAAGATTAAAAAAGATTCTTTATGAGAAGATAAAATAAATTATGAGTATTTAGGGCACAACAAATACAAAATCAGAAGCATTTATTGTCATTTAACAACAAATAATAATTTTCTTTATGTAAATAAAATGTAATCAACTATGCTATACTAGCTGTCCCGACCCGGCGTTGCCTGGCAGTGTTTTACTATAATTTCGTTTTTGCATTCTTTTTTTATTAAAGTATGCAGTTTTTTGGGGGGTTTCCCCCCCCCCCCCCCCCCCGAAATATTATTTTTTGTTTTTAAATATAATTTTGAAAGTTAAATTTTGTTATTACAGTAACGTTTGAATTAAGTATATCACATTGTTATAAAACTATAATTATTTTTTAAAAATAAATTTTATTTGTGAAAATTTTTTTTTTAACATAGTTCACCTCAAACAAGGCAGGCCGCCACTGTAGACAGAAGGGGCTACCGAGAAGAAAAAAAAATGGGAGAAGGTTGGGGGAGGGGGGGGGGTCGACCTAAAATGGGATCTGCGCAGCGAGATGTGTGTTTATATTAGTTTTAAATTTCTGCATGTCGGTACTGTCGTGGAAAAAGGGGGCAGCAGTACGAAGAAAGAAACTATTTGAGTAGAAGGCTCTCTGGCATCTGGGGACCTCCACAGTGAATGGATGGGATTTAGTTGATTGTCGAGTTGGTCTAGTGAATTTATGTCGAGGGGGCAATTATTGGAGCATAATCCATTGAAGTATTTGTAAAACAAGCACAAGGTGCTACATTGCGGCGATGGGACAGGGACTGGAGCTTGGTGTACAGTGAGGGACCTATTAGGTTGGCGACTCTTTTTTGGACCTTGTCAAGAAGGGAGAGACTAGTAGATGATGCACCAGCCCAGATGTGGCAATAAATACTTAACTAATAATACGCTGAGGCATATCATCTTCGTACATGCGTTATCACTTTTCAAACACATTTTTTAAAAAATGAGATCATCTGATCAGCAAAGATAGTGATTGGTGATTAATCTGATGTCGCTAAGGTAAAAAATTTCCGACTTTACCAATTTTAAAATGAATTGTTCCAAAATCAATTAATGTCGTCCCGTCGACAAAAACGGTACAAGTTTAAATACATACATTTCAAAAAGATACATTTGTTTTATTGATTTGAAACTTGTTTTGTGGGTGTTAGGGTTAGAGTTAGGGTTAGTGATTAGGGTTAGAGTTAGGGTTAGAGTTAGGGTTAGTAGGTGTTATTGAAGAAAGAATTAAAATTTGAAATCACAACCTTCGGTTTATGAGACTTTTGTATTTAATACATCTCTCTCACCTTTCTTGTTTCATTCGCCCTTAATTGTAACCTGTTACATTATACACGGTAGTGATCCAACAGAAAGAAGGACAGAGGAAATATGCACACACAAACACGTCTAGTAAGTATGATTATCGATAAACAACAGACACTTCTAAATTAACCCTAACCCTAACCCAAATTAAACTAAGGGGTGGGTAATTACGGCTGTATTTTTCCGTGAGTGTCAAACCTCCTACAGAAAGATCTATGACTAAGGGCGCCTCAAGCGACTGGCAATCAACCGCCCCATTGTGACCGAGGAGGTAATACCTGGGATGGTGCACATGCTAATATACAGCTGAATGTATGTAAGTGTGGGAAAATATACAAAGGTGAGACATGTTGCCTATTAAAAGTAAGGCTAGATAAACACTGGAAAGCCTTAATACGTAAAGATATAAAAAAAAGTCGGGTATGGCTGACCACATATTGAGGGGAAAGTGAAACTATCTACCCTGATGGGAGGAAGTAAAAATTATAGAGAAGAACGGTGGAGAGTAAGATGACTGAAAGAAGCAGCGTATATGTTGGGCAACAATGACTTACTAAGCAGACCTAGTATAGAATTTAATACAATTAACTATAAATAATAGATATGGTTACAATTATATATATATATATATATATATATATATATATATATATATTGTATAATTAGGCAACATTCCTTCTTTTATACATACCTAGTATAGAATTTAATACAATATGGGAACCATTGACTATAGATATGGTTACAATTATATATATATATATATATTGTATAATTAGGCAACTTTCCTTCTTTTATACATACCTAGTATAGAATTTAATACAATATGGGAACCATTGACTATAGATATGGTTACAATTATATATATATATATATATATATATTGTATAATTAGGCAACATTCCTTCTTTTATACATACCTAGTATAGAATTTAATACAATATGGGAACCATTGACTATAGATATGGTTACAATTATATATATATATATATATATATATTGTATAATTAGGCAACATTCCTTCTTTTATACATACCTAGTATAGAATTTAATACAATATGGGAACCATTGACTATAGATATGGTTACAATTATATATATATATATATTGTATAATTAGGCAACATTCCTTCTTTTATACATACCTAGTATAGAATTTAATACAATATGGGAACCATTGACTATAGATATGGTTACAATTATATATATATATATATATATATATTGTATAATTAGGCAACATTCCTTCTTTTATACATACCTAGTATAGAATTTAATACAATATGGGAACCATTGACTATAGATATGGTTACAATTATATATATATATATATTGTATAATTAGGCAACATTCCTTCTTTTATACATACCTAGTATAGAATTTAATACAATATGGGAACCATTGACTATAGATATGGTTACAATTATATATATATATATATATTGTATAATTAGGCAACATTCCTTCTTTTATACATACCTAGTATAGAATTTAATACAATATGGGAACCATTGACTATAGATATGGTTACAATTATATATATATATATATATATATTGTATAATTAGGCAACATTCCTTCTTTTATACATACCTAGTATAGAATTTAATACAATATGGGAACCATTGACTATAGATATGGTTACAATTATATATATATATATATATTGTATAATTAGGCAACATTCCTTCTTTTATACATACCTAGTATAGAATTTAATACAATATGGGAACCATTGACTATAGATATGGTTACAATTATATATATATATATATTGTATAATTAGGCAACATTCCTTCTTTTATACATACCTAGTATAGAATTTAATACAATATGGGAACCATTGACTATAGATATGGTTACAATTATATATATATATATATATATATTGTATAATTAGGCAACTTTCCTTCTTTTATACATACCTAGTATAGAATTTAATACAATATGGGAACCATTGACTATAGATATGGTTACAATTATATATATATATATATATATATATTGTATAATTAGGCAACATTCCTTCTTTTATACATACCTAGTATAGAATTTAATACAATATGGGAACCATTGACTATAGATATGGTTACAATTATATATATATATATATTGTATAATTAGGCAACATTCCTTCTTTTATACATACCTAGTATAGAATTTAATACAATATGGGAACCATTGACTATAGATATGGTTACAATTATATATATATATATATATTGTATAATTAGGCAACATTCCTTCTTTTATACATACCTAGTATAGAATTTAATACAATATGGGAACCATTGACTATAGATATGGTTACAATTATATATATATATATATTGTATAATTAGGCAACATTCCTTCTTTTATACATACCTAGTATAGAATTTAATACAATATGGGAACCATTGACTATAGATATGGTTACAATTATATATATATATATATTGTATAATTAGGCAACATTCCTTCTTTTATACATACCTAGTATAGAATTTAATACAATATGGGAACCATTGACTATAGATATGGTTACAATTATATATATATATATATATATTGTATAATTAGGCAACTTTCCTTCTTTTATACATATCTGGTTGAACAGGAATGCCAACTTCTGTTTATTCCTTTTGTGATCCAATCTTTCTATTCGTCGAACGATAGATCTTGTATTATTAACCAAGGAGTGTAGGAAATCTCCATATTTGACGCAAACGTTTTCGACCATCATTGGTCGTCTTCAGGCGGATGATTGATCAATGCAAAATAAAATAAGTTAATTTATTAAGAAGACGTTTCCATGTGATTAAAAACATTCAACAGCATTTCAACACGCTTTCGCACCCCTCATAACGAGCATGGTTGATGTTGGGCTTTTTTAATTGAATGAACAATGCTTCCATTATTGGGAGGCGAATACCGCAAAATGACGCAGCAAGGATGGATGTGCTACCGGTTAAGATACTAATAATAATATAAACTTGTTCTATTGCAACCAGATGCACTCCAACTATAAAGTAGATGAAAAAATCATTAAAAATATTATACATAAATATATATCCCCTGTAGATAGCGACTTTAAAATTAGATTTATTATTTACTACAAAAGGTTTAAAACTAGCGATTTACTAATAAAAAATAATCCTACCGACAATGGCTTACTAAAAACTAGTAATGCCATATACGTGTTCAAATGTCCTATCGGAGAATGTGTCTCTGCCAACAGCACGTATATTGGCATGACTAGAACGAACCCGTATTTCACGTCGATTAACTTGCCACCTGACCTCCCCCCAAAGCTCCATTTACAAACACCTTACAGCACATAACATCTCCAAAGATAATTGAAATGCTGTTGAATGTTTTTAATGTTTTTAATCACATGGAAACGTCTTCTTAATAAATTCACCAATTTTATTTTGCATTGATCAATCATCCGCCTGAAGACGACCAATGATGGTCGAAAACATTTGCGTGAAATATGGAGATTTCCTACACTGCATGGTTGATAGTATAAGATCTATCGTTCGACGAATAGAAAGATTGGATCAAAAAAGGAATAAACAGAAGTTGGCACTCCTGTTCAACCAGATATGTGTGTATATATATATATATATATATATATATATATATATATATATCGGCAGTACAGTGAGACCTTTGCATATACGAATTAAGGAACACGTAACCACCAAGGCATCATCCTTCCAAAAACATATAACACATGGCCACCAACCCCACCAAAGACATACGAGTCAAGATACTAGCTAGCGAAAGAGACCAGGGCAATCTCAGACTTAAAGAATCAATATTAATTAGAAAGCTATCCCCTAAATTGAACAACAGAGCCGAGCTAAACTCCAACTTCTTAATATAATCACACACGACAAGCACCATCATACACATTATACTAACAAACATCTATGATACTATGCGGACATACTATTAACGAAAACAACATTAAATGAAGTTAGTTAGGCCCATATTATTAGTCCATTTACTGACACTGGTGTACACACAGCCACTTGCACCTGCTGCTAACTCGGACACGTGGTTGCACATGTTGCCCGCCTTACATATTAACTAGAAATCCCGACCATTATATACCACGACTGCACATAACAAAATCTAATAATATAGATAAATAATAATATAGAATCGAATGGAAAAAATATATATATATATATATATATATAAATGAATAAATAAATAAAATAAAAATGTATGCATGTATTTTACATATACGTATATATATACATATATACATACACCAACACACACATATATATACCAAAGACTCTATTAACGACGCCCCACTCCCATGCCCAGGATTCCTCACCCACCCAATCACATCTGCTACTACACACACACGGTAAACAAATTTATAGAACGAGTCGAAATTAATTAAAACTCTAAAGGGACATAACTCCCACAAACAAAGCTTGACTCACACGAGTTACCCAGCCTTTACCACCGAGATAATAATTATTCAGTATAATTATTAACCAAAACAAACAACAACGTTATAAAAATTAAAAAAATAAATAATAAATAAATTACTCAGTATATTTACTAACCAAAACAAACAGCAACGGTTAAAAAAAATAGTAAATAATAAATTATATAAAAAAAAGAAAAAAAAGAAAAAGAAATAAATAAACAAACCTCTGCGGACCTGCTACTAAAAACAAACCAGCATTTCCGGCCCCGGCTTTTGGCAAAAAAACACATTCCAACGAGTGGCTGTATTTATTTTATTTCTGAAGAGAAGGGTTTCCCTCGAAAATTAAAAAAATAATAATAAAAAGGACACACTCCAACCTAACACCACGGTCAACGATACACTGGTAAATTAAAAAAAATTTTTGAAAATTATTGACTTTTCAATATTGTCACTTTGTTTTTACGATTCCACATGTCGTATATGTGTCACTTTAACAACGCATTGTTATCACCTCCAAAATATTATTCTTACACTATACACAATGCTCCAAGCAAACTACAACATTCTTCTCATATATATATATATATATATATATATATATATATGAACTCTTAACTCTTCGAAAGTATTTTGTGGGAGTCGAACCTCCTACAGAAAAATGTATGACTAAGAACTGTATGTATGCGATCCCATGTAAGCATGGAAACATATACAAAGGTGAGACATGTCACCCACTAAAAGTAAGGCTAGAAGAACACCGGAAAGCCGTAATACGTGGAGATATCGAAAAATCGGGTATGGCTGACCACATATGGAGGGAAAAGGGAAACCATCAATTGTAGACTTTTATAGTTTAGGCTGATCTGCATATGTGAAGAACTAATTAGCATATGCGGAGACCAACCGAGATAAATGAAAAACTGATGGAAAGCATACCTGTACTTAAAACAGCATCACCGCCCCTACCCCCCGGACCCCACCTTGGAGTGGACTAGGCCGGCTCCATCTATCCTTGCCACTGCATCCCTCACGAAGGCTCCATACATCCTCGCCACTGCATCCCTCACGAAGGCTGACCAAGCCAAACGATTTGAAGATCTCTAGTCACTCGCGGTTCCAACGGTGAACTTCGTAGATTCTGAGGCCACGTTGTGTTCCATGCCAGCTTTAACCGTCAGCAGCCAGTTTTTACTTGTCCAGCACTTCGCTTTTTCCAACTCTGTAGGCAAGCTGGGCCAGTTGCTTCTGTAGATGAATTTTCGTGTTTTACGGCGAAGGGCGTGACCCAGCTAGCGTAGACGTCTCGTGGGGATGACTTGTCGAAGGAAGTTCATTTTGCAGCAGAAACATACTGCGTTGTTTGAGAGGAAGTGCTGCCATCGGACTCGGAGGATGCGATGCAGGCGGCAGTGGTGATCGAAATTTCTGATCGCCTAACGTCTTCTACTCTTATTGGCAGGGACGGACTCACTGCCATAAAGGAGGATTATTTGCACCAGAGCTTGGTAGATTATTTGCACCAGAGCTTGGTAGATTATTTGCACCAGAGCTTGGTAGATTATTTGCACCAGAGCTTGGTAGATTATTTGCACCAGAGCTTGGTAGATTATTTGCACCAGAGCTTGGTAGATTATTTGCACCAGAGCTTGGTAGATTATTTGCACCAGAGCTTGGTAGATTATTTACACCAGAGCTTGGTAGATTATTTGCACCAGAGCTTGGTAGATTCTTACCTTGGTGCTGTGCCTTATCTCAGATCTTGACCTGAGCCGGGAATTGAGTTGGCATGAACTGCAATGTCAATTGGTGGTTTGTCTGTTGGAGTGAAGCCGACAGCAAGTATTTTTGTCTTTGAGGCATTTATTTTCATCCCAATCTGCGATGCAACATGCTGAAACACATTCATAGCAGACTAGTGTCCACCGCATCTCTCAACATACCAGTAAATACACTGCACTTTTTGTGTGCTTAGAAGTACCATAAAAAATTGGATTGCACCCGACTCCCCTTCCATAAACTGAACAGGGGAACTTTCCTCTTTTGGGGAACTTTCCTCTTTTGGGGAACTTTCCAACATTCAGTCTTACACTTTTGCTTTCCATATCGAAATTATAATATTTCAATTATCGAAATTATGCAGGAAAACACACACACACACACACACAATGTGAAGTTGTCTCATAATTTTATTAATATAGACCTGTAGCAGTTTGCTACAAGCCGGCACACAGCCACCATTTTGTTTAAATATCAATGACTTCTTAGCTGCCTGCTGATTGGTTCAAGCATCTACTTCTTCCTTGGCTTCACCAATCAGTGGTTTTCTCTTAGGCGAATCTCGGATGGCTAGCATAACTATATAAACAGTTGGGTGCCATCCACTCTCTCTCTAGGGTTAGAGTTTAGGGTTAAGGCTTAGGGTTAGAGTTATAGGCATATTGTAGCAGTTTGCTACATGCCGGTGCACAGCCGCCATATTGTTTAAATATCAATGATTTCTTAGCTGCCTGCTGATTGGTTCAAGCAATCTACTTCCTCCTTGGCTTGACCAATCAGTGGCTTTCTCATAGGCGAATCTCAGATGGCTAGCATAACTATATAAACACTTGAGCGCAATACACCATTTTCTTTTTCTTCTTAGGCACGAGACGACTAACAACCTCTGTCGACATGTAGACGACTACTACACGTAGCCGGGCTACATAGCCCGGTCCACTTCGACCATGAAGAACCAAAAAGACAAAATGGCGACTACTCAGACACACATAGTTACATGCACACATGGACGCGTCTTGACACTGTTGCCGCGGTACAAACATTTCATATTATGAACTATTCTCTCTTCCAATGGTTCTTGGCCTTTTGGCTACGATCAAAGTGTAGTATCTGTTCCGATGGATACTACACCCCATAGACTGGTATTGTCTTGGCCTTCGGGGCTTGATTTACGCTGGTCTATAGGTCTGTCCTGTGCAGTTCTAGGAGGTTCACCCTCCCAGGCTCCGCCTCCCCTCTTTGGAGAGGAGTAAGTTTATTGCTTACTGCCTGAGGCGCCCCTACCGGGGAATGTCGACGGGGCTGCCCAGGCAATTTTTAAACCCAACTCTCCCGACCCGACCTTGGGTCACATCTTACTTGTGGGAGTAAGATAAAAACTGGCCTTGTGTCTAACTCCTGGAGAGGAGTAAATCAATACTCATGGACATTATATCTACAGACTTTCTTTACTTTTTTCTTTGTCCATACTTATGGATATACTAACCTCTTTCCTTTTTGTTCACGTACTAACAGAGACGACTCAATAAATTTGTTATTAAATGTTAGAATAAGAGTTTACCACTTCCGTCCTATAGTTTCTTGTGGTTATTGAAGGAAAGGAGCTTTGTCGTTGCGGCATTAAATGTTACCATCCATCTATGACCCCAAATCCACTACAGCCTGGATGTCATTTTCTAACGATTAATATAAAGCCATTAAAATCAATTGTTTAATGCGTCACTTTTAGTTTAATCTCAAAGAAATAAAGTTGTTATTAAATGTTAGAATGAGAGTTTGTCTATTCTGTTCTACAGACCCCCCACTCCCCTCCCATTAAAATCAATTGCTTAATGGCTTTATATATTAATATATAAAGCCATTAAAATCAATTGTTTAATGCGTCAATTTTAGTTTAATCTCAAAGAAATAAAGTTGTTATTAAATGTTAGAATGAGAGTTTGTCTATTCTGTTCTACAGACCCCCCACTCCCCTCCCATTAAAATCAATTGCTTAATGGCTTTATATATTAATATATAAAGCCATTAAAATCAATTGTTTAATGCGTCAATTTTAGTTTAATCTCAAAGAAATAAAGTTGTTATTAAATGTTAGAATGAGAGTTTGTCTATTCTGTTCTACAGACACCCCACCCCCCTCCCATTAAAATCAATTGCTTAATGGCTTTATATATTAATATATAAAGCCATTAAAATCAATTGTTTAATGCGTCAATTTTAGTTTAATCTCAAAGAAATAAAGTTGTTATTAAATGTTAGAATGAGAGTTTGTCTATTCTGTTCTACAGACACCCCACCCCCTCCCATTAAAATCAATTGCTTAATGGCTTTATATATTAATATATAAAGCCATTAAAATCAATTGTTTAATGTGTCAATTTTAGTTTAATCTCAAAGAAATAAAGTTGTTATTAAATGTTAGAATGAGAGTTTGTCTATTCTGTTCTACAGACACCCCACCCCCTCCCATTAAAATCAATTGCTTAATGGCTTTATATATTAATATATAAAGCCATTAAAATCAATTGTTTAATGTGTCAATTTTAGTTTAATCTCAAAGAAATAAAGTTGTTATTAAATGTTAGAATGAGAGTTTGTCTATTCTGTTCTACAGACCCCCCACTCCCCTCCCATTAAAATCAATTGCTTAATGGCTTTATATATTAATATATAAAGCCATTAAAATCAATTGTTTAATGCGTCAATTTTAGTTTAATCTCAAAGAAATAAAGTTGTTATTAAATGTTAGAATGAGAGTTTGTCTATTCTGTTCTACAGACACCCCACCCCCTCCCATTAAAATCAATTGCTTAATGGCTTTATATATTAATATATAAAGCCATTAAAATCAATTGTTTAATGTGTCAATTTTAGTTTAATCTCAAAGAAATAAAGTTGTTATTAAATGTTAGAATGAGAGTTTGTCTATTCTGTTCTACAGACACCCCACCCCCTCCCATTAAAATCAATTGCTTAATGGCTTTATATATTAATATATAAAGCCATTAAAATCAATTGTTTAATGTGTCAATTTTAGTTTAATCTCAAAGAAATAAAGTTGTTATTAAATGTTAGAATGAGAGTTTGTCTATTCTGTTCTACAGACCCCCCACTCCCATTAAAATCAATTGCTTAATGGCTTTATATATTAATATATAAAGCCATTAAAATCAATTGTTTAATGCGTCAATTTTAGTTTAATCTCAAAGAAATAAAGTTGTTATTAAATGTTAGAATGAGAGTTTGTCTATTCTGTTCTACAGACACCCCACCCCCTCCCATTAAAATCAATTGCTTAATGGCTTTATATATTAATATATAAAGCCATTAAAATCAATTGTTTAATGCGTCAATTTTAGTTTAATCTCAAAGAAATAAAGTTGTTATTAAATGTTAGAATGAGAGTTTGTCTATTCTGTTCTACAGACCCCCCACTCCCCTCCCATTAAAATCAATTGCTTAATGGCTTTATATATTAATATATAAAGCCATTAAAATCAATTGTTTAATGCGTCAATTTTAGTTTAATCTCAAAGAAATAAAGTTGTTATTAAATGTTAGAATGAGAGTTTGTCTATTCTGTTCTACAGACACCCCACCCCCTCCCATTAAAATCAATTGCTTAATGGCTTTATATATTAATATATAAAGCCATTAAAATCAATTGTTTAATGCGTCAATTTTAGTTTAATCTCAAAGAAATAAAGTTGTTATTAAATCTTAGAATGAGAGTTTGTCTATTCTGTTCTACAGACACCCCTACCCCCTCCCATTAAAATCAATTGCTTAATGGCTTTATATATTAATATATAAAGCCATTAAAATCAATTGTTTAATGCGTCAATTTTAGTTTAATCTCAAAGAAATAAAGTTGTTATTAAATGTTAGAATGAGAGTTTGTCTATTCTGTTCTACAGACACCCCACCCCCTCCCATTAAAATCAATTGCTTAATGGCTTTATATATTAATATATAAAGCCATTAAAATCAATTGTTTAATGCGTCAATTTTAGTTTAATCTCAAAGAAATAAAGTTGTTATTAAATGTTAGAATGAGAGTGTGTCTATTCTGTTCTACAGACCCCCCACCCCACCCTCCCATTAAAATCAATTGCTTAATGACTTTATATATTAATATATAAAGCCATTAAAATCAATTGTTTAATGCGTCAATTTTAGTTTAATCTCAAAGAAATAAAGTTGTTATTAAATGTTAGAATGAGAGTTTGTCTATTCTGTTCTACAGACACCCCACCCCCTCCCATTAAAATCAATTGCTTAATGGCTTTATATATTAATATATAAAGCCATTAAAATCAATTGTTTAATGTGTCAATTTTAGTTTAATCTCAAAGAAATAAAGTTGTTATTAAATGTTAGAATGAGAGTTTGTCTATTCTGTTCTAAAGACACCCCACCCCCTCCCATTAAAATCAATTGCTTAATGGCTTTATATATTAATATATAAAGCCATTAAAATCAATTGTTTAATGCGTCAATTTTAGTTTAATCTCAAAGAAATAAAGTTGTTATTAAATGTTAGAATGAGAGTTTGTCTATTCTGTTCTACAGACCCCCCACCCCACCCTCCCATTAAAATCAATTGCTTAATGGCTTTATATATTAATATATAAAGCCATTAAAATCAATTGTTTAATGCGTCAATTTTAGTTTAATCTCAAAGAAATAAAGTTGTTATTAAATGTTAGAATGAGAGTTTGTCTATTCTGTTCTACAGACCCCCACCCCCTCCCATTAAAATCAATTGCTTAATGGCTTTATATATTAATATATAAAGCCATTAAAATCAATTGTTTAATGCGTCAATTTTAGTTTAATCTCAAAGAAATAAAGTTGTTATTAAATGTTAGAATGAGAGTTTGTCTATTCTGTTCTACAGACACCCCACCCCCTCCCATTAAAATCAATTGCTTAATGGCTTTATATATTAATATATACAGCCATTAAAATCAATTGTTTAATGCGTCAATTTTAGTTTAATCTCAAAGAAATAAACTTGTTATTAAATGTTAGAATGAGAGTTTGTCTATTCTGTTCTACAGACCCCCCACCCCCCTCCCATTAAAATCAATTGCTTAATGGCTTTATATATTAATATATAAAGCCATTAAAATCAATTGTTTAATGCGTCAATTTTAGTTTAATCTCAAAGAAATAAAGTTGTTATTAAATGTTAGAATGAGAGTTTGTCTATTCTGTTCTACAGACCCCCACCCCCTCCCATTAAAATCAATTGCTTAATGGCTTTATATATTAATATATAAAGCCATTAAAATCAATTGTTTAATGCGTCAATTTTAGTTTAATCTCAAAGAAATAAAGTTGTTATTAAATGTTAGAATGAGAGTTTGTCTATTCTGTTCTACAGACCCCCCACCCCCCTCCCATTAAAATCAATTGCTTAATGGCTTTATATATTAATATATAAAGCCATTAAAATCAATTGTTTAATGCGTCAATTTTAGTTTAATCTCAAAGAAATAAAGTTGTTATTAAATGTTAGAATGAGAGTTTGTCTATTCTGTTCTACAGACACCCCACCCCCTCCCATTAAAATCAATTGCTTAATGGCTTTATATATTAATATATAAAGCCATTAAAATCAATTGTTTAATGCGTCAATTTTAGTTTAATCTCAAAGAAATAAAGTTGTTATTAAATGTTAGAATGAGAGTGTGTCTATTCTGTTCTACAGACCCCCCACCCCACCCTCCCATTAAAATCAATTGCTTAATGACTTTATATATTAATATATAAAGCCATTAAAATCAATTGTTTAATGCGTCAATTTTAGTTTAATCTCAAAGAAATAAAGTTGTTATTAAATGTTAGAATGAGAGTTTGTCTATTCTGTTCTACAGACACCCCACCCCCTCCCATTAAAATCAATTGCTTAATGGCTTTATATATTAATATATAAAGCCATTAAAATCAATTGTTTAATGTGTCAATTTTAGTTTAATCTCAAAGAAATAAAGTTGTTATTAAATGTTAGAATGAGAGTTTGTCTATTCTGTTCTAAAGACACCCCACCCCCTCCCATTAAAATCAATTGCTTAATGGCTTTATATATTAATATATAAAGCCATTAAAATCAATTGTTTAATGCGTCAATTTTAGTTTAATCTCAAAGAAATAAAGTTGTTATTAAATGTTAGAATGAGAGTTTGTCTATTCTGTTCTACAGACCCCCCACCCCACCCTCCCATTAAAATCAATTGCTTAATGGCTTTATATATTAATATATAAAGCCATTAAAATCAATTGTTTAATGCGTCAATTTTAGTTTAATCTCAAAGAAATAAAGTTGTTATTAAATGTTAGAATGAGAGTGTGTCTATTCTGTTCTACAGACCCCCCACCCCACCCTCCCATTAAAATCAATTGCTTAATGGCTTTATATATTAATATATAAAGCCATTAAAATCAATTGTTTAATGCGTCAATTTTAGTTTAATCTCAAAGAAATAAAGTTGTTATTAAATGTTAGAATGAGAGTTTGTCTATTCTGTTCTACAGACACCCCACCCCCTCCCATTAAAATCAATTGCTTAATGGCTTTATATATTAATATATACAGCCATTAAAATCAATTGTTTAATGCGTCAATTTTAGTTTAATCTCAAAGAAATAAACTTGTTATTAAATGTTAGAATGAGAGTTTGTCTATTCTGTTCTACAGACCCCCCACCCCCCTCCCATTAAAATCAATTGCTTAATGGCTTTATATATTAATATATAAAGCCATTAAAATCAATTGTTTAATGCGTCAATTTTAGTTTAATCTCAAAGAAATAAAGTTGTTATTAAATGTTAGAATGAGAGTTTGTCTATTCTGTTCTACAGACCCCCACCCCCTCCCATTAAAATCAATTGCTTAATGGCTTTATATATTAATATATAAAGCCATTAAAATCAATTGTTTAATGCGTCAATTTTAGTTTAATCTCAAAGAAATAAAGTTGTTATTAAATGTTAGAATGAGAGTTTGTCTATTCTGTTCTACAGACCCCCCACCCCCCTCCCATTAAAATCAATTGCTTAATGGCTTTATATATTAATATATAAAGCCATTAAAATCAATTGTTTAATGCGTCAATTTTAGTTTAATCTCAAAGAAATAAAGTTGTTATTAAATGTTAGAATGAGAGTTTGTCTATTCTGTTCTACAGACACCCCACCTCCTCCCATTAAAATCAATTGCTTAATGGCTTTATATATTAATATATAAAGCCATTAAAATCAATTGTTTAATGCGTCAATTTTAGTTTAATCTCAAAGAAATAAAGTTGTTATTAAATGTTAGAATGAGAGTTTGTCTATTCTGTTCTACAGACCCCCCACCCCCCTCCCATTAAAATCAATTGCTTAATGGCTTTATATATTAATATATAAAGTCATTAAAATCAATTGTTTAATGCGTCAATTTTAGTTTAATCTCAAAGAAATAAAGTTGTTATTAAATGTTAGAATGAGAATTAGTCTATTCTGTTCTACAGACACCCCCCTCCCATTAAAATCAATTGCTTAATGGCTTTATATATTAATATATAAAGCCATTAAAATCAATTGTTTAATGCGTCAATTTTAGTTTAATCTCAAAGAAATAAAGTTGTTATTAAATGTTAGAATGAGAGTTTGTCTATTCTGTTCTACAGACCCCCTCCCCCTCCCAGTTTGTTTACAACTTGAAATAAGAGCTTCAAGCAAGAAAAAAAAAAAAAAAAAAAAAAGATTTAAAAGTAAAAAAGGTTTTAAAAATAGAAGATAAAAAAAAGGCAATGGGGCGATAAGAAAAATATGCTGAACTTTTTGCTCATCTTTTGTTTCGTACTCTGGATGCAGCATCCGAATGTTTTCATCGTAAACAAGCTGTTTGTTTGGTCCGCGGTTGAGCATACTTGTTCTTTTTTATTTACGATGTTTCTGGTTTAAATAGCAAAATGGATGCTATGGATAGTCAAGGTTGGGATATAGGTTTTGAGGGTGGGATTAATCTGAAGCGGGAAGGGAGTATAGAGATTGCCGATTCTAAAAATAGAATTCCAATGAGTGAGCTTCTAACATTTCAGAGGTAACAAGTAAGGCGGCTAAAAGCAAATTAAATTGTAGTTACTAGTTAGGGTTTCTACGGATTTAAAAAGGGTTAAAACAGAATTAGTTAAAAGCATGGTAAAAGAAATAGAGGTATGTGAGAGAGTGAATGATTAAAAATAAAAAATTAAACATTAAAATTTAAAAGGAGCTAGATAATGGTTAATTAAAAAAAAATATTTTAAAACCAAATTAAGGCTTAGATGAATAATTAGAAGGGAAATTAAATGACAAAGGAGAAAAGGGAGAAAATAATTTAAGGAAAAGAGTTAGTAATATTAAAGATCAAGCCTGTCCTACTCAGTTATATTAACAATTAAGGAGAGGGGAACAGTATAAGGGATAAGGATAGATTGTTTGAAACAATTTGTTTCGATTATAAGTAGGAATTGGGTTAGTTCAATTAAAATGTAAGTGAAGTGTCAGTGTTATAATCTATAGTTTAAATGGTGAGTGAGCAGTAACAGGGTAACAATTAACAATTACAGTTTAAAATTAAAGTAGACTTATAAGGGAAGCTTGCAAGAGGTTTCCAAGTAGTTTGAAAATATGATTAGAGGAGATGGGGGTAAAATTGGTCAAAGGTAAGATAAGGTGAGCAAAAGAGAAAAGACCGATAGAAAATGGCTCGCGAGTAGTTAGAGGGATTAGGATTATTCAAAGTAGGCCAAAATATGTAATTATGCAACTAGCCTGAATCAACCAATTTGTTAAAAACAAAAATAATTTTCTGGGGAGGGAGGTATGGAGACTATTAAGGAGATAGGGTAGAAATGCTAGTTGTCTGTTTTGAACCAACGTCCATGTTTTTATTTTTTAATCAAAAAAAATTACTTTTTTTTTTATTTTTTTTATTCATACCAAACATCCGAGACGTAAGGGTCTACTGCATGGCCATCCCTACTACAGGCCAGGCAATCGTGCAACTGGGGTCTTTTACTGGGGGGGCCATGTGAATTTTCTTAAATATTCAATATAGAAGTTGCAAACTATATCATCAACTGGTGCGGATCCTTTTTTCTTTTTAACCACAATATACAAGTAATGATCTTTTGATATAAGTACAAAATCTCTAAAAAAAAAATCCAACATTGAAATACAAATTCTTCATTGAAATATGCATTTGCCTTTGTTTATTCAAAATTACCTGTCTCTTCATTTATAGGAATTTGTCAATTGTAAAATTTATCAATTAGCTCATTGTGGTTCTTATTATTTGGTATGTAAAACACATAAAAACATCAAACTAATCTCACAGGGGAATTTTACCTTTGTTTGCAACTTCTATATCGAATATTTAAGAAAATTCACATGGCCCCCAGTAAAAGACCCCAGTTGCACGATTGCCTGGCCTGTAGTAGGGATGGCCATGGTCTACTGTGAATTGGTGACATATTTAAAAAGGGGCAGCCTAAGTGATGAGTTGTGCAGCAAGATGTTTGTTCACATTACATTTAAATTTCTGCATGTCGGTACAATCGGGGAAACAGAGAGCAGAGAGGGAATTACAAAAGCAAGCGGTTTGAAGAAAGATATTAGAGTAGAAAGTTTTCCGGCATCCGGGGACCTCTACAGTGAAGGGTTAAAACAAGCACAGGGATGCAATATTGTCGCAATAGGACAAGGGCTGGAGCTTGGCCGACAGTGCAGGACCTATTAGGTTAAAGGCACTTTTTTGCCACCTGTCCAAGAAGGAGAGGCTAGTGGTTGATACACCAGACCAGACGTGGCAACAATAATCCATGTATGGGCGAATGGTGGATTTATAGATACATAGGATACTGGCAGGTGTGAGCAATTCTCTAGCCCGGTACAGGGAGGTTACCTTCTTGACAGCAGACTTGGCAGTATCTTCTATGTATTTATTCCAGTTCATGTTACCTGTGAATGATTTCATAAACGAATATGTTTTGTTCACCTTACGATTGTTTTTTTTTTTATTGAATGCGATTAATTTCTTCCAAAAGTTATCGGCTGCTTGGTTAATAGTTTCGTCAACTCTTGGGCGCTTCCGTAACCTGCCCGGACGTTGACGATGCAAAGTCACGGAAACATGGTGCGTCATTTAGAAGAGTACCAATATTTTTATTCCTAGTTTACTGCTTTCAACTATTTTCCCAGAGACATTTAAAAAAAAAAAAAAAAAAAGAAGCTTATATGTTCATAATAGTTATCAATGCTATTAATAATATTTATAGTTATTGCAATATATATCTATGAAATTAGTTGCCAAATACAACATTATTGTCTCATTTGAATTATATCTGGAAAGCTTCATATAAATTTTGGGCTTTTATTTTATTTTATTTATTTATTTTTTTTTTTTCATATACAAGGTGAGTCAGAAGTAACCGTGCAGTCAAATGCCACCGATGGAATCGTTACTAAAATTCATAATCCTTTCTGCAATCCAATCATATTTCATACAAATAAACTTCAGTCTATGCTTGACTTGTCCACCAAGTTTCAATTATGAATGTCCAACAGTCTTTGTTTTCTCAACATCAAATGATATGCTCAAAATAGGCACCTCTGAGTTGATTAATACTTAGCACGACATAATGGCTGTTAAGAAGTTTCGGGTAGACGAAGAAGTGTTGTGATGGATGAACAGTGGTTCAAACATAAAGAGGCGGCTCTTCACATTTCAAATGACCCGTTGGAATAATAGTGAGGACACTTTGGTAATAGTCTCATCAGTAGAAGTGTGCACTTCAAACTTACCGGACCGTAATCTCCCAGATTTGTATCTCTTGGGTTATCGCAAAGATAATGTCTATCAAAAAATTCATAGACTATTCCTGAACTGAAGAAGCCTATCACAGCCCAAATTAGGGCATTACGTCTCCCTGTACATGTGCATTGGGTTTCAATCTTAGTCTGAAGCACTTGCTTGTCTAGCTACACTGAAGAGCCGTAATGTAGCAAACCAACCTGTGGATGACTTCATATGTCTCTCTTCCCTTCGTGGGTAGAGCACTATGGAACAGGAAATCGTCAGCTGACTATAGCGATAATAATTTCATAATGCATTACCTAAATATTAATAGCTTTTATTATTTTAACTATAAAATTGTTTTGACTGCCCGGTTACTTCTGACTCACCCTGTATATCATGTAGTTAGACGTCGTCTGTTCATGGTAGCGTATTTCAATGAATAAGTTCGACATTCCATGTCTATTTGATCTGCTGACAATTCCTCACAAAATTCAAACTTACATAGAGAAATCAGATCCCCCCCCCACCTCAAGAAATCTAGTCGTCTTCTTGAAATTTCTTTCATTTTCCTTCCTTTCTTGAGTCGCAATTACTCTGTCTCCACGAGGAAATAAAAATAGACAGACTCAGAGATTATCTCGAACGATAAATGTCTGTACGTTCATTTTCTATCTTGATCTTCAGTTTTTAAATCTTATCTTTTCTTAAATCCTCCCCTATAAGAACTTATTAATAAAACGTCAGGGAGGTGACGGCGGTTAAGTGGATAACGACACGGACTGAAGACCTGGGTGTTCCAAGTACGAATCCAGTCGGTTCCACAGTACCACTTTCACTTAGGGATGTTGGCAACCTTCTCGTAAGTACCCGATGTCTTTCCAGAAAGATTTCTAACTAGAAAAACATCGGGGAAACTAATGCCAACACTAGAATCATCTGATTCACACAAAAGAAGAAGAAGAATAAAACGTCAGATGTTTTAGATATGAAAAACCCTATAATCTTGTACGTTTCTCCAGCTCTCTGAAACACTGCCCCAGTCTAATACTACTAAACCAGTAGTGACAATGGCATATATGTATACTGTTTTCTTTATATATTATACTAGCAGGGCTACCCGGCGTTGCCCGGGACAAAAGTGTAACATATTTCTATTGAAACTTTTATCTCTCTCTCTCTTCTCCAGTTTCCCCTTCCTCTCCTCCACCCAGCCGATCTCTCTTTCTGGACATACACTGTTTATAGATTACTCAAGTTGGCGTAAGATAAATAACTCCTTGAAATAAATCAGAGTTACTTCCCTTTAGTTAGTACATGAAAATGACTGGAAAACCGACACCCCCTGATGAAATCTGAAGCAGTTTAGGGTCAAAGAATGGATATTTTTTTCTAAATCTTAGATATTATTCAACCGAGATCAAGAAAATATCAACTTTGATGACGTTTGTTTTGTAATTTTAACGTTTTAGATTTGAAGAAATTGTAGAATTATTTACAAAACATGCGTATTTACAGTATTTTTATACGCTTCCTATGATTAAGAAACACTTTTGCATTTTAGTGCCTTTGGTTTCGACTATCTATATAATACCAATATTTTTACAATATGTATTACTCTCGCTTCCATCTCTCTCTCTCTATTTATTAATAGTCGGAAGTAATAAAAAATTGGAATAGTCCAGTATAAACAAACAGGAATGTCAAAAGTAGTAATACTATTTAACCGATAGCAAGTAAGCAGAGTTTTAGTAGAAAAAAAATGTGACCCGTTGGTTCAACCATTGAGCTTAGATTAGATAGTTTGAATCAGGAATCTTGGAGGACCTTTCGTCCACACCTAAGTCTAGTCTGTTAACTTCAACAGTGTAGCTTTCACTTTCTACTGTTTTTTCACGCTTCCTGAAGTGGATCTGGTAGCTGTAGGGAGAGGGAGATATAGAGAGCAAAAAGAGACTAATAAACTATCTAACCCGAGCTCAACAGGAAACGTTTTTTCTAGTATACTACTAAAACTCTCATGCTGTTGCTTGTTTGTCACCGTGCACACTTTTCAACTGTACATGGATGTTTTAGATGGTGGGAGGAAGGGACAAAAGTAAATAAAGGATGAATGATAAGAGAAGTGGTGGGAGGAGACGAATGAACTAAATGAATAAAATCAAGAACGGAGAGAAGCGAGAGAGAGAAGAGAGAAGAGAGACAGGTAGGGGGAAAAGAGAGAGGGGGGAAAAGAGAGAGAGAGAGGGGGGGAAGAGAGATCTATTTATCTACCTCCCACAGCGGTAAAATGTGACACAAGGTCGAGAAAGTGGGATTTGATAAGTCAGCACCCTAGAGGAAGAGCACTTATGACCGTCAAAAAAATGCCTGGGCAGCCCCGTCGGCATTCCCGGTAGGGGCGCCTCAGGCGATTAGCAATAAACTAACCCCTTCTCAAAGGGTGAGAAGGCAAAGCCTGGGAGGGTGGACCTCCTAGAACTGCACAGAACAAACCCACAGACCGGTGAAATCAAGACCTGAAGGCCAAGACGATACCGGTCTATAGGGTGTAGTATCCATCGGAACAGATACTCCTATTTATCTACGTCCCACAAAGTAGAATGTGACACAAGGTCGGAAGGTGGGAATTTGCACTCTAGAGGAAGAGTACGGAGTTTCTTAAAAAATTGCCTGGGCAGGGCGCCTCAGACAGTAAGCAATAAACTTACTCCTCCCCAAAGAGGGGAGGCAAAGCCTGGGAGGGGGTTAACCTCCCAGAACTGCACAGGACAGACCCATTGACCGGCATAAATCAAGACCAGAAGGCCAAGACAATACCAGTATGGGGGAATCGGAACAGATACTACACTTTGATCTGGGCCAAAAGGGATTAAAAACATGTATTTACTTGAAAATGGATGACATCACAAAATGAGCTTTATTTTTTCAAAAGTTGCCAAAAACTACTATTCATCCTTTATGATGTCATCAATTTTCTAGTAAATATTTTCTCGTAAAAACTCGATTATAATTCAATGTCAAAGTTAAGAAATTATATATTTAATAATATACAAAACCAATACTGACCTAACGGGTTACGAGTGGTCTAGTCACTTTTAAAAAACAATGTTGTTGCCACGCTCGGCAGACTTGGTCTATTAATGACGGGTAACACCGAAGACAATTGCGAATTGTCGTGACTTTATGAGCGCCTCTCTATCACCATTATTCGTGGAAACGCCTTGAGTCTGCTCTCGGCCTGCCAAGCCAGCCGGACATTCGAAGAAAACTATGGAAGTGTGATACGATCATATATAAGGAATCGGGATTTCTTGAAATTGAACTAAACAATGTCCAAGTGACGATTAAGGGATTTATTAATTATTTATTGAATTATTAATCTTATAGTTTACTTTTTCATCGAGTAGATCCGTGTAATATATTTGTTTCTTCTTTTTTTTTGTGATTGAATAAAAAATATAATGATATATCTTTATTGTGAACAAGTGAAGGTATTGGATCCACAGTGTTAGTTAAGTTATAATAAAGTATATTTTATAAAGAACACAACATGTATTCCAATGTTCTATTTCTGCTGTGGGGAATGAGTGGGGTTGAAAAAAAAAAAATTTAGTGCAGGTATTGGATCCACAGTGTTAGTTAAGTTATAATAAAGTATATTTTATAAAGAACACAACATGTATTCCAATGTTCTATTTCTGCTGTGGGGAATGAGTGGGGTTGAAAAAAAAAAATTTAGTGCAGGTATTGGATCCACAGTGTTAGTTAAGTTATAATAAAGTATATTTTATAAAGAACAAAACATGTATTCCAATGTTCTATTTCTGCTGTGGGGAATGAGTGGGGTTTAAAAAAAAAAAAAATTAGTGCAGGTTTTGGATCCACAGTGTTAGTTAAGTTATAATAAAGTATATTTTATAAAGAACAAAACATGTATTCCGACGTTCTATTTCTGCTGTGGGGAATGAGTGGGGTTTAAAAAAAAAAAAATTTAGTGCAGGTATTGGATCCACAGTGTTAGTTAAGTTATAATAAAGTATATTTTATAAAGAACAAAACATGTATTCCGATGTTCTATTTCTGCTGTGGGGAATGAGTGGGGTTGAAAAAAAAAAAAATTTAGTGCAGGTATTGGATCCACAGTGTTAGTTAAGTTATAATAAAGTATATTTTATAAAGAACAAAACATGTATTCCGATGTTCTATTTCTGCTGTGGGGAATGAGTGGGGTTTAAAAAAAAAAAAATTTAGTGCAGGTATTGGATCCACAGTGTTAGTTAAGTTATAATAAAGTATATTTTATAAAGAACAAAACATGTATTCCGATGTTCTATTTCTGCTGTGGGGAATGAGTGGGGTTTAAAAAAAAAAAAATTTAGTGCAGGTATTGGATCCACAGTGTTAGTTAAGTTATAATAAAGTATATTTTATAAAGAACAAAACATGTATTCCGATGTTCTATTTCTGCTGTGGGGAATGAGTGGGGTTTAAAAAAAAAAAATTTAGTGCAGGTATTGGATCCACAGTGTTAGTTAAGTTATAATAAAGTATATTTTATAAAGAACAAAACATGTATTCCGATGTTCTATTTCTGCTGTGGGGAATGAGTGGGGTTTAAAAAAAAAAAAATTTAGTGCAGGTATTGGATCCACAGTGTTAGTTAAGTTATAATAAAGTATATTTTATAAAGAACAAAACATGTATTCCGATGTTCTATTTCTGCTGTGGGGAATGAGTGGGGTTTAAAAAAAAAAAAAAATTTTAATTAAAAAAAAAAAAAAATAAAAAAAATTTTTTTTTAAATTATACATTTGCTTCTTTTTTTTTTATTATTTGTGATTGAATAAATGTAATGCATAAAAAAAATTTAAATTTAAAATTAAAAAAAAAAAACGAACGAAAAATAGCAAGAAGTGGAATCGTGCCTGGTGCAACTTATGGAAGTCTGCCCACTCTTGTTTATTTTTGCGATTCCTTCTATTGATTTTTTGGTCTATGAAACAAATTTCTGAAAGAAATGAAATCAGAATTTGCCATAAATTCTTAATTTCATTACCTTCAAATGTGTTGTGATGTTTTAAGTTAATTGGATAACAATCAGTTAAACAGAGTTTATTTACTGGGAAATCTTAAACTGAATTTCTATTAATTACTTGATGACCTTTTTAGATAATTAATGCGAAACGTTTGATTTTTTTTTGGGGGGGGGGGAGATCTAATTAACTTCTTTTCCTTACTTGAAACATTGTTATTCTGCATCAATCTACCTCTAGCATTTTGGGGCAACCAATATATGAAAAGGAAAAGTATTCATATATATATATATATATATATTATTATTATTATTATTATTATTATTATTATTATATGTATCCACATAAAATGTTATAAGATATAAATTTTATGTATCAATTTTCAGTATTTACTTCAACAGTGCTCGATACGTGAGTAGAGCTAGGTAGTAAGTTATGAAAATATATTTATGGCAATTCAGCTACACAGAGGCTCCTGCGTTTTATCCCCGAAGGGAATCTTCAGGCTAAAATGCCCTATCTATTTACGTCCCACACAGTAGAATGTGACACAAGGTCGGAAAGTGGGAATGCACTCCAGAGGAGGAGTGCTAGGGGCTTTTTAAAAAAATTGCTTGGGCAGAGTGCCTCAGACATTAAACATAAAACTTAATCCTCCCCAAAGAGGGGAGGCAAAGCCTGGGAGCGTTACTTCCCAGAACTGCACAGGACAGACCCATTGACCGGCATAAATCCAGGCCCGAAGGCCCAGACAATACCAGTATAGGGTGCAGTATCCATCGGAACAGATACTACACTTTGATCTTGGCCAAAAGGCCAACAACCTAAAGGCTAAAATGCATGCAGTTAGTTTTGTTGAGTGTTTTTATATACACGAGTAGCTAGTTAACCAATCAGATTCTTTGTTGTTCTCTTAGCCAATCGTTGGGCTTCTCACAAACAAAGGTTCGGTTGATTTTACTTCCTATTTCCTATTCTATTGTTCTGTTTTCTATAGAATGACTCATCCCTGTTTCTTTGTTGTTCTTTTAGCCAATCGTTGAGTTTCTCACAAACAAAGGTTAGGTTTATTTTACTAGAATAGGAAATAGGAAGTAAAATCAACATAAAGCAACGTGTGGGACGCCATTTACTGAAGAGACAGACATAAACAGGGGCTGGAGAGAATCCGGCATAGGAGGCCATCTATAGGTCCCCTTTGTTTGGATTTGAAACCGACGGTACCGATGTTTTTATCTTCTGTATTTACATATAAATAAATGTTATGCTTTATTTTTTTGATTTTTCCTCACTCTGCTGGGGTTCTCTCTCACTAACAATATATATATATATATATATATATATATATATATATATAAAGCAAACATTGTTAAAACTAACAAAATTCTTCTGCTTAATTGTACTTTTTTTATTTTTTCAGTTTTTCTAATGATTTTTTTTTGTGTTAAAATCAAAAGAATTAATATATGTCCCATAGGTATCACGAACGTTTTCGATTCTTCTTCGAATCATCTTCAGGTGACAATAGCACATGAACAAAAAAACTGAAGAAAAGAAGAGGATTTGAAAAGATAGCCAAGAAACGCGCACGTCAAGTCAGTTAGACGCCAAAAGAACGTTCTCACACTGTTCCAGGAAAGACGTTAACAATTTAAATTCAGCAGCGCCAGAATTAGCGTCACGGGATAGAATTCTGTTGTTTTTAACAATGTTTGAAAAAATGCTACCTAAATACAAACAATATATATTCATTATAGTTGCATTCCAATGACCATAGGAATCAATCCATCACTATAACTACGGTCATTGGAATGCAACTATAATACTTCAATGGACTGTGCTCCGATGAACTGGCTGCTCTGGTGCCCTCTCGACGTAAATACACTAAACCAACCAAACAGTCAGCTAAATCCCATCCACTCACTGCGGAAGTCCTCAGATACTGGAGAGCCTTCTACTTCAATAGCTGCCGGCCTCTGGAACTCCCTCCTGCTCCCTGTTTCCCCGACTGTACCGACATGACAGAAATTAAGAACTAATATGAACAAACATCTCGCTACACAGCTCCCAACTTAGGATGACACCCAAAACCTACACCCTGATTCTCAGTAGCCCCTTACGTCTACAGTGGCGGCCTGCCTTGTTTGGGGTGAAATATGTTAAAAAAAAAAAAATAATGAATATTTATGCTCTGAAGTTTGTAATACAACTTTATTGAGCTTGCAATTTGGAACACTTTCGGATACTATAAAGAATATATATATATATGTGTGTGTGTATGTATTTTTTATTTTTGTAACACAAAGTACTTATAATAGCTCAATAGTTTAAAGCTAGAGCTATGCTATATTTAGTATTTTTATGTAGTTCAATACCATGATACGTACAGTCTGTATCTGGATGACTATATATATATATATACACACACATATATATATATATATATATATATATATATAGTATTTTTATGTAGTTCAATACCACATCATTATTACAGGACAGATTCACATAATTTTCTCCAACTTATTTTTTTATATTTAGCAGACATGTAAAAGGGACCATAATTCCACGTATAAAAACAAATTGATGATGAATATGGACTGTAATTCGGGCTATAATCGCCAAGTTTTTAAAACTTTTAAAATTTGTTTTTGTACAATTTGCACAGAGGATAGCCACACCAAGAAATAAATAAATGCATAGAAGCATTTTACAAATATCTTGATGTTAGCCGAAACAATTGTCTGTGAAATAAAAAAATAAAAATTGGAAAAAAATGACGTGAATCTGTCCTCTGTGATAATGATGTGGTATTGAACTACATAAAAATACTAAATTACATATATATATATATATATATATATATATATATATATATATATATATATATATACTTCAAAGATATAAATAATATCTTTTATTAGTGAACTATCAGGATAAAGACAAAGCTCAATATATTGGATAGAGCATTAATAATAATGGATTAAATGAAAGAATAAAATGAGAAATTAATCAAACTTTATTACATATCAAAGTTCAAGCAAACTGTACTGTAAAGTCCTTAATCCATGGATTTTCAAAGAAATTCTTCTCCTCAGAGGACTATTACCGCAATGACATCCATGCGAGTAAAAAATTTCGCTTTGAAAATATATAAAAAAATATATAAAACATAAAGCATAACGGCTAAAAGCACATTTTTATGTTAAGATACCTCATCATTGATTTTAAATCTTTACAATGTATCCAAGTCAAAAAGTTTTTAAAGGTTTTTTTTAAAGTTTCTAAAGCAACAATCCAAGTAGTGAACATTAATTAAAAATCAAAAATTAAAAAATGTGTGTGCTATGCATTCAATGGATGACAGTTAAGAAAAGTCCAGCGTGAAATCACTTTGTAAGTGAAATTAAAATGATCAAACAGTCAAATGATAGAAAATGCAGAAAAAAAACTCAATCAATGTTCGATATTAGAATGACAAATTACGGGTTCCAAGAAAGTGATAATTATATTATCGAAATATAGCAAACCATTTCTTCCTGGTCTGTTGTGTATCGGGAAAATATATATAATATATATACATATATATATATGTATATATAATATATATGTATATATAATATATATGCATATATAATATATATTATATATATACATATATGTATATATAATATATATTATATATACATATATACATATATGTATATATAATATATATTATATATACATATATACATATATGTATATATAATATACATTATATATACATAATATATATGTATATATACATATCTATTATATATACATATATGTATATATACATATCTATTATATATACATATCTATTATATATACATATAAATGCAAAAGTTTTTGTTCACTTATCTATCATTTAACGTCCGTTGCACATGCTAACATGCATTTGACCTCTTCAACAAATTGACTTTCAAACTAGCCTATCTCTGGCTCTCGGCCCTATGGCCTGGATCAAAGTGTAGTATCTGTTCCGATGGATACTGCACCCTATAGACCGGTACCGTCTTGGCCTTTGGGTCTTGATTTCCCCGGTCTGTAGGTTTGTCCTCTGCAGTTCTAGGAGGTCCACCCTCCCAGGCTTTGCCTCACCTCTTTGGAGTGGAGTAAGTTTATCACTTACTACCTGAGGCGCCCCTACCGGGGAATGCCGACGGGGCTACCCAGGCATTTTTTGTAGGCCAGAGTGCTCACCATTCTTGGGCGCTGGCTTTTCAAATCCCACTTTCTCGACCTTGTGTCACATCTTACCGCTGTGGGAGGAAGATAAATTTTTATGTATCACTCTTTCTCTCAAATCTATTTTTATCACTTCGACCCATGTTTTCCTTCGTCTTCCCCTGTGAACTGAACCTACTACCTCAACTGTTCTACATTTACAATCAGACGATCTCATTAAAATAGATGAGTGTGGAAGGTGACAACGCACGTACGAACATGAGACTGCCTTAGCGTATTATTATATAGATATGTATGCCTCGTACCAGCACTTTTTTCTACACCTCTCTTAATTGCATTTATTTGATAAAAATAAACCTCATTGACGAGCAGACAACAAAAGAACAATTATCTTGATAACAACGTTCCAAAAATAAGTAATTAGAATGCAGTCATCAACTGAGAAGGAAGAAATCAGAAAGAACCACTCAGCTATCCACCCACTCTGAGGCCACACACAAAAAAAAGAATTAAGTTTTGATTTTAACATTTTCGTACAATTAAATTGTATTTTTAGTCAATATTGGAATTGTCATTAAGTAATAAAGTACTTTGCTATTTTATTGCCGCCTCGCCATTTTTCTTTTCTTTTCTGTCGATTGCTCATTGTTTGTTTGTTCGTTGTTTTAAATGAATGTTCGTATTTTTATGAGAGGCTGCACAAACCTTTTACGGTTTTCCGTTCACTGGAGCAGTGCACCTTCCCATTGTCAAGAACGATCTTACCGGGAAGCTGCAATGTTTTCTATGTGGGGACATCCATTTGTTGATGGTCGTCAAAGAAACACTAACTACTACCGTAATAGAAGAGAAGGATATTTGTTCAAGGTTTCAGCCTCTAGATCCACCGTGTTCTGTCTTTCCCATGCATATAAACAGGCTATATATGTTGAAAAATTTATAAAATCATTTAAATCAAATTTCAGAATGAAAGATATCCAAAGCCATGAATTTGCATACGTTTCCAGAGGACTTTAATAGCAAATATACGAATTCAACTTTAACCATATAAAATTTATATTATTATTATTATTATTATTATCTTATATATATATATATATACAGGGTGGGCAAAAATAAGGGTCCTATTTTTTAAAATTCATAACTTTTTTATTTATTGATTTTTTTTTGATTTTTTTTTAGAATAAGTAAAGGACCCCTTCCGAAGCAAGCATGAGCCGTATTAGCCCTAAGGAACGTACCCTCATTTAGAAAACATTATTTTTGCTTAAAAAACTCAAAACAGTGTAAAAAACAATACTTTAGTTTTTGTAAGTTTTAAGAAGTGTTTTTCGGCTAAAATTTGTTTTGTTTATTTCAAAAAATCTCGGAAGGGTCAGTCTACACACACATAAAGTTTGGTGAGTTTAACTTTTATTTTGTGGAAGTTATTCAAATTCAAGTTATTCAAATTTAAAGATAGGACCCTTATTTTGGCCCACCCTGTATATATAAAATTTATTTTGAGAATGATTGGTGGTATTTTTTATTCAATATTTCAAACGCCCTGAGTTTTTTTTCCCCAAGAAATAATCAGAGATGAAAGAAAAAAGGAAAAATGAAGAACCGAAAATGAGATCACCCCCGTGCTGGGTATGAGTGTGCTAAAATTGGACGGTCAAATGTTTTTTTTTTTAGGGGGGGGGGGGAGGCGATTAGCTAGGTATTGTTGAGATATGTTTAAATGCTTTCATTATTTTTTATTTTTATCCAAAAAATATGTGGTTATGTAATAATTTAAGTATAATTATCGTGTGTTGGTTATCTGCAGGATTATAACTTTACTTCGCCACTTCTGTCATGATTACCGGGTTATATAAATAAACGGCCAATGTTGGTGTAGTTTGTGTTTATAATATTGTGTTCTG
>OY744546.1:53940046-54005046 GCA_963556195.1 Sepiola atlantica | reverse complement strand
GTGGGGAATCAGTTTCGCATATCAATTTAATATAAGATGATCTCCATTCACGGGCCATTCTAGCGTTTTAGGGCAGTTAAAAAATTTTTTACCACTAACCCTAAGTCCGAGTGGATGCCAGTTTGTGTTAGGTTTAGAATTAGGTTAGGAGACCGTAACGAATGTTTTGAAAATTAATTTCTTGATGAAGAATAATTTATTGTTTGACAAAAATACTTTATTGCAGAGAAAGAATGTTTGTAAAAATAAATTACTGGGAGGTTGAAATGCAACTATATATGCAAATTTATAAATAAATAAATAAATAAATAAATAAATAGGATCTTAAGAAGAAATTGAAATTTAGGAAATCTTGCTTAATTGGTACCTAATGACTATGGATCAAATTTGATATATTTGAGTTTTTAAATGAGAGGTTGTGCCTATATCATGTCCCCTAAAATCCATTTTAAAATACTCCAAACAAACTGAAATTTGTGAAATATTTATAAATTGATGTCTCATATTTATTGTTACGATTTGACCCCGCTTATTTAATAAATATAAAACTGTAATGTTGGTAAGGAGGCCTTCACAAAACTGCCATAAGTATACATTCATAATTATATACATATACAAAATATATTAGTTTCATGTCTGTATAAATAGCACACAGACACACACACACACACATATATATATATATATATATATATATATATATATATATATTTGATGAATTCTCTACACAGACGGATTTTTCCTTTGGTGTTTATTATTTTTGACAATAGGAAGTTTTTTCCCGAAATATTAAATAAATGATTTTTAATAATCATCCGGACAACACACAAACAGCCAACACCACACTTGCTGTTATGTAAGATTTTAAGAAAAATAAATAGTAAGTCCCATTTCGATTTATTATTTTGTTCCTTCCAGCTTACAACCTACCTGGCACTTTGCATTGCCCTCAGCCTTCTTAAACATACTACTACCATATCATGGACGGCGGCACCGGGGGGGGGCAGGGGGGGGTACCTCAAGTCACCCCCCACTCTTTGACTTGGCCCTCCCCCCACTTTACGGTCATCAATAATGAAGTTATATATGCATGTGTTTAACCGCCCCTCACTTTTTAGGAGAGCCCCCCACACTTTTATAACTGTCCCGCCGGTCCTGCATATATAATTATATATATATATATATATATATATATATATATATATATATATAAATTAATTTCTTGACGAAGAATGATTTTTTGTTGCAGAGAAAGAATGTTTGGAAAAATAAATTATTGGTGAGGGTGAAACTATATCACTTCAAATTTAGAAAAAAACAAATAGGAATACAAAATATCTGCTATGAAAAAAATATCTGGTACAAATGAGTGTTTTGAAAGAGTTCATTATCGGATACAAAATCGATTTACTATTAGTAAGAGCAGACAATGCAAAAAAAAAAATCGGAAGTATCCGAACTTTTACGAAGGGCTTCCATCCCCCCTTTTTTTTTAACCCCCTTTTAATATCTAGTTAGTGTTAACATTGATTTACTATCAAGAAGGGGAGACAATGCAAAAAAAAAAATCGGCAGTATCCGAACGGCTTACATCCCCCTTTTTTTACTCCCTTTTAATATCTAGTTAGTGTTAAAATTGATTTACTATCAGGAAGAGAAGACAATGCAAAAAAAAAAAAAAAATCGGAAATATCCGAACTTTTACGAAGGGCTTCCATCCCTCTTTTTTTTTTAACCCCCTTTTAATATCTAGTTAGTGTTAACATTGATTTACTATCAGGAAGAGAAGACAATGCAAAAAAAAAAAAAAATCGGAAATATCCGAACTTTTACGAAGGGCTTCCATCCCTATTTTTTTTTTTTACCCCCTTTTAATATCTAGTTAGTGTTACTAAAATAACGCCAGCAACAGTAAAAATAAACATTAAGTGTATATGTTAGCCAACTGCTTCCTTCTTTCCAACACGCACATGATTACCACATGCGAAGAACATAAACTATTCCCAACACGTGTGCAGCTATTTATAAATAGTATTAATTTGTTCGTTTTTAAGAGACCAAAACAGTGGGGGTGGAGGAGGGGATCACTATCTGCTGCCATCGTAAAACAGGTAAGAAGATTAATATTTCTGCTGTTTTTTTTGTTGTTTTTTTTTCTTCCGATGTTTACGTCAAAATGCTACTCCTCACTTGCACTTTTTTTCGTCGCACCCCCCCCCCTCCCCTCGCTATTTACTCCTGCATTCCGGTTTCATCTCCGGTGCACTCGGTTCACCCGGAAGATCGCAACAAAAACTCACGAACTTTACAAATGCTTTCTTTACAAATTCGAAGACCGTCCCCTATAATAGCAGACGCATCTAATTTTTCTTTCCTTAAAATCGCACCCCCCCCCCCCGATTTCCAGAGAAAAACGTCAACAATGAATTAAAACACACAAAAAAAACACATTTAAATAAAAGTATAGAAAAAAAACGATGATTAAACTGTTTATTAAAGTCAGCATTAAAAGCTATAACAGATCACATAATAATCTCTCGCTTTCTATAATATATATATATATATATATGTATATATAGCAGCGCCAACTGTCAGCTCGACGGTTGCGTTTCGATCCCGGCTTGAGGCACTAACTGGTCTAGCCGCACTGATGAGCTGTGTAACAGCAAAACAGTCTGTATGTGGATGGCTATATATATATATATAATAAGGAGAGGTAGTTTGCTTGAAGCATTGTGTGTAATACGTATATATAGGAGTATTAGAAGGCTAAAACAATGCAAGAAATGACAATATGTCGGCGTTGAGAAGTAAGACAAAAGCAAGTGATTTTTTAAATATTTTTTCAAAAACTTTTTTAATAATCTTACTAATTATTATGATTAATCAAGTAAGATTTGTTATATAAAAAAAAGATTATTAAAAAAGTTTTTGAAAAAATATTTAAAAAATCACTTGTTTTTGTCTAACTTCTCAACCCCGACATATTTCCATTTCTTGCATTGTGATAGCCTTCTAATACTCCTCTCTCTCTCTCTATATATATATATATAGATAGATATATATATATATGGGGTTAGGTGCACGATAACTCATGAAAATGAAATGCCGTGGTAGACAAAATGTGTGAAAAAAGAGACAAACGGAAAACAGGTTAAAATGCAGGAGAAAAACAAAAACAAGAGATTTGACCGGTTTCGTTCGTATTAACGAACGTCTTCAGAAAAAGTGAAGATTTGGAAACAATTTTATTTTGAAGGCACACACATGGGAGAAGGAAAAGATGCTCCGATTGAACCATATGAGAAGACTTTTAGTGACATTGAAATATGATTTGACAAGTAGGTGACATATTCTTCTTTATTTTTTATTCTTATTCTTTTGTTTTTTTATTTGTTTTCTTTTTCCATTTCGAACCTACCGCCCATCCCCGCAATGAAGAAACCTACATTCAAAAAACCTACCATGCTCTAAAATATCCTCAATCCTTCATCCTAAACGCTAAACAAAAAGCCTTCAACATCTATAGCAAAAAAAAAAAAAAAAGACTGACCCCACAAAAATATCTCCTCACAAAATAACCAACACAGACACAACGGAAGAAAATTAATCTTACATAGTTCTCCCCAATAACCCCATATCTATCTCCTTACAGAAACAACTTAAACCCGACATAAATATAGTAACATCAACCTCTAAAACAATTACTCTTCATCTCGGCCTTTTGGCTAAGATCAAAGTGTAGTATCTGTTCCGATGGATACTGCACGCCTGTCCTGTGCAGTTCTAGGAGGTCCACCCTCCCAGGCTTTGCCTCCCCTCTTTGGGGAGGAGTAAGTTTATCGCTTACTGCCTGAGGCGCCCCTACCGGGGAATGCCGACGGGGCTGCCTAGGCAATTTTTAAATGGCCAGAGTGCTCACCTCTCGAGCGCTGGCTTTTCAAACCTCACTTTCTCGACCCGATCTTGGGTCACATCTTACTTGTGGGAGTAAGATAAAACTGGCCTTGTGCCTAACTCCTGGGGAGGAGTAAATAAAACCTCTAAAACAATTAAAGATCTACTCAATACCAAACCCCGCTCCCGACTACACCCCCCCCCCCAAGACACCTCTCCCTCTGTCGGCATCTACAAAATAAAATGTGCCGCATGTCCGATGTTTTACATTGGGGAAACGTCCAGAAACTTAAAATCTCGCATATACAAACACAAGCGGGACCTCAAACACGACATTTCCACTAACGCTCTACTGATACACAGGAACACTTTCACCCACAATTTTAACTTTTCAGACTGCACTCTCCTCAAAAGCGAACACTCTCTCTCACGCCGCAAATGCATTGAAAGCGCGAATATACTTCTTTCATCACCATCGAACATTAAACTCAGGCTCAGATCTTATACCCTGATTAAATATTTTTTTTAGATCTGTTGAGATAATAGCAAGTTTTATAGCTAATTAGATCATTTCAAATGCATTTCTTTCAAACTTAACCCTAGCCAAAAACTATGGATCTTTCTTACATGTATTTCATATCATCAAATACTTAAAAAAAGCCATAGAGAAATATAGGCCGGCCTACCCATCTTTCTTATAATAAGATATTATTTATATTGTGAAGTAGATTTTTCTAGACTGTCAATTTAAGATTTTTATTGCTTTATAAAACTTACAATGAGACGAATAAACACACCTATCTTTGATATTTTTGGAGGCTTGCATTCGGTGTATCAATTTCATGCATGCTCCTATGTGTAATAGGTTGTGTTGTGTTTATTTATACTTATATATATTTACATGCATAATTGTATGCATGCATATATATATATATCTTCCACTTTATGTGTGCTTATCCTGGCTAGTTTCTCTATCTTCTTCCCTCTTATCGCCTTCACCCCCTCCGCCTACCGTCCCCTTATACTAGCTCGGTAGGTGCGAAAAGGAAAAAGAAAGAAAATAAATTAAAAAATAAAAATAAGAAAAAAGAAATAAAGAATATGTCACCTACTAGTCAAATCATATTTCAATGTCGCTAAAAGTCTTCTCATATGGTCCAATCGGATCATCTTTTCCTTCTCCCATGTGTGTGCCTTCAAAATAAAATTGTTTCCAAATCTTCACTTTTTCTGAAGACGTTCGTTAATATGAACGAAACCGGTCAAATCTCTTGTTTTTTGTTTTTCTCCTGCATTTTAACCTGTTTTCTGTTTGTCTCTTTTTCACACATTCTGTCTACCACTGCATTTCATTTTTATGACTTATCGTGCACCTAACCCCATTATATATATATATATATATATATATACACACACATCTACAATTCACACGTGGGTGTACACACACACACACACACACAATTTAATTGGATTATTGTCGAAGTTGCGTCTTTTGAGTTAAGTTTCAGGTGTGTTTAACCTACGATTATTTTACTTTTATTTTAAAAATTTTTAAGAGTTATTTCCCTTTCCATTTTAATTATTTCCTGATTTTTTCTATATTTTTAGCCAATATGGCGTCATGTGTGCTTTTTTATCTTTATGCTGTCTTAGGGCTGCGTGTAACCGTTGGACAGCTAGCCTAAACTCTTATCGACAAACAAGACTCTGAGGCATGGTGTAGTTTAAACCAGAGGTTTTATTATTCATCGAAAAAGGTAAAAACGGAGATGCCTAAAATATCGGGACATTTAAGTGGATAGAAATTCCTCCATGAAGGTCCAAGACTAAGTAACTAGGAGATAGGGGACAGAACGCCGGAAGTCACTCCCACGGTGTCTTGGTTAAAAAAGGCCGTTAAATAAAGAAGGGCCGACAAAAGGAAGATAAATCTAAGGGACTTCTATGCTAAACAAAACAATCTTCGTTCTGGATTTATTATGCATTTTGATGGAATATTGAGTTTTTAATTGATCGTAATTACTGAGGTATCCATGAAGAAAACATTTCTTGTGATTTGGTTTTGGGGAAATTTTGAATTTTTTGGGGATATGTATATTGAATGTATTTGTTTTGTATTGCATTCATGAAATTTCGGATTTGAAAATGGATTGTTTTGTTCTGAGGAGAATCAGTATTTATAATCCTATGATTCATTGTATAACTTAAAAATAAACACTGCCTTGAAACAGCTGTAAACAACCGTACTACCTTGGTGCATGCTCTTTATTTTGAACTTCCTTTGGAAAATTCTTTGAATCGACAAATCTCTCTCATATATATATATATATATATATATATATATATACATACAGGGTGTCTCAAAAAAATGTACTCACTCGTAGAATGACGAGAAAACTTTTATTTATGAACATAGAGTGAAATGAAATAGCATCGAATACATGAGACAGATGTAATTGAAGAATCATGTTCGCAAATGTTCAAACTGATGACCATTATTGTTCAAACAAAGCTGATAACGCGCACCAAGGTAAATAAAGGTGTTCTCGTCATTCTAAGAGTGAGTATATTTTTTTGAGACACCCTGTATATATATATATCATATTTGTTTCTATAGATGTTAATCCATTTAAACTTCAGTGTTTAAAAAAGTGCTCAATAACAAGTAGAGCTGTTTTTTAGTATAAATGTTTATTTATACCAACATTATTGGTTACATATGTGCATACATGTTTCGGTTGTACTCTCCAATAGAGAGTCAACTGCTTTAGAAATTTCTATTTCGGTCTGAAGAAGTTGCCTCTCTATTGCAGAGGACAACCGAAACATGTATGCACATATGTAACCAATAATGTTTGTATAAATAAAAATTTATATACACACACACACACATATATATATATATATATTAAAAATAACCGACAATTTTTGTCTGGTTATTTTAGTATTGATCCCTTCAATTTTCCGGATTAAAATCTTAATCTCGGAAAAAAATTGGCTGGTGAAACTGCCGTAATGTACATGTTAGTCCAAAGCTATTAGAAGCTTTACTCATTAAAACAAAAAAAACCCTGCTATTAACAAGATTAATTTTAACACTAGTACTAATATACTTAAATGATTATAATAATAAATATAGTTTCATATTTAAATTTTCCCGCCATAATTAATTATAAATCTCACTCCAGGTCTTTACCTGTTTGTCTTTATTCGACTGACGATGGACCCAGGCGGGTCAGAAAGTACTCTGGACAAAGATGTACATTACGGCAGTTTCATCAGCCAATTTTCTTCCGAGATTAAGATTTTAATCCGGAAAATTGAAGGGATCAATACTAAAATAACCAGACAAAAATTGTCGGTTATTTTTAATAATACGTGTCTTAATGAAAAAATGCTGCCTCGATATACACACATATATATATATATATATATATATATATAGGATGTGAAAAATGATCCAACACATTTGTATAGTTTAATAAAAGCAAATTAGAATAGATAATGAAAAAAGTATTTTTATTTTACAAATGTACATATGACGCCATTTTGTTTCATGTCGTTTGAATGATGAGCAAAAATTTGTTTTCCAAATGTACATATGATGTAACAATGAAAGCAGGGTGTTGGCCTCTCAAATCCATGGCTAATCTGAAACGAAATAAAACAAAAAGACATCATGTGTAGATTTGGAAAATAAAAATAATTTTTGCAGAATTTATTCAAATTTGCTTTTATCAAACCCTACAAATGTGTCAGATCATTTTGCCCCATCCCCTGTATACACACACTACATACATACATACATACATACACACATACATACATAATACAAACATACATACACACACTACATACATACATGATGATTGCCACTTCTTTACAGAAGAAAGCCATCCCTACAAAGATTGCAATGTCCGATTGTGGTCGCACATATTGTTCAGCAGGCCCGATTAATTTTTACAGGTCTTCATCGCCGTGGGTCTTGTAAGGATACAAACATACATACATAAGCACATACAGACATACATACACACATAATAAGAACATATATACATACACACACATACATACATACATACATACACACATAATACAAACATACATACATGCATACATACATACATACATACATACATACATACATGATAATTGCCACTTCTTCACAGAAGAAGGCCATCCCTACAAAGATTGCAATGTCCAATTGTGGTCGCGCATATAGTTCAGCTGGCCTGGTTTATTTTTACAGGTCTCCATCGTCGTGGGTCTCGTAGGAATATCAGTACATGTAGATGGCCATGCTCTGCGTTTGTACGACACGCAGAGCACACCCTCCTTCTACAAAATCTGGTTTCAGTGACAAGCCGAAGCAAGATAACTGAGAGACGATGTAGAGCGCAGGTTTTATATCAGTTTCCGTCTCCTAAATGGATGATCTAACAAAATCTATGGGTCCATGTCGCCGAGTAGGGTAGCATCACCAGGTATTTCTACGCCCCCGATAATATATATATATATATATATATATATATATATATAATTTAAAAAAATAATCATAAGGGTTCTACCCCTTTGAAAAGTCAGACGATAATGAATATTTACTGAACATTTATCACAATTTATACGGTTGAGACAAACGTGTTTCCAATACCAAATAATTTTGTTTGTTTTGGTTGTGCTTCGCTTTTAAAAAAAATAATAATCAGGATTCCACCCTTTCGAAAAGTCAGACGATAATATATATATATATATATATATATATATATATATATATATATATATATCTTGAGTATCTTGGATTTAGTTAGTTTCTCTGGGAATTTAAACTGCATTTTCTTTCTTTGTTTAAAATGACTCAAAGCTTCTTCAGACTAATATATATATATATATATATATATATATCTTGGATATCTTGGATTTAGTTAGTTTCTCTGGGAATTAAAACTGCATTTTCTTTCTTTGTTTAAAATGACTCAAAGCTTCTTTAGACTAATATATATATATATATATATATATATATATATATATATGAACATCAAAACGTGTTATGCTTATTTAATTCTGTGATACAATATCAGACTTTGAAATACCGTATATATAGTAATCTGCAAACGCCTACAAACACTTTTAGGTATTCCTAATTTGGATATTGAATTTTTAAACAGTTTTTATTAAATCAATATTCTATAATATACATTTGTAATTTGCATTGTCATATTTTCTTATATATACACAATGGTTTAGTCGATAGTAAAACGTCTGATGTCACCGGGATGCTGAGAACAGATACTACACTTTGATCTTAGCCAAAAGGCCAAGGAGTCATAAAAATAATAAGCATTTTTAAATACATGAAAAAAAACCTTCTGATTTAATATAATAATAATAATAATAATAATAATAATAATAATAATAATAATAATAATAATATAGAAGTAAAGAGACTTACTATTTTTAGTTATGCAAGAAGTATTTCTTAACAGATAAATCATAGTTTCTGAATTTTCAAATGAAATCAAAGTGGAACAAGTAGTGGTAGTAATTGTAACCCAAGTAGTGGCAGTCTAGTCTAGTACATTATAGTTCACACCTCATAGAAGGCTTGATGAAGGGAATGGTTCCCGAAAATTTCCTACAGACTAAACCCAAAAAACAAAAACTGAAATTGGGATGTACTTTACTTTGCTTCTAAAATCGTCCAATAAATTCGGCTCGAAATTATAAGTTGCACTTTTATACATATTTTTTTCTTCATTCTCAATTTTTTTTTTTATTTACTGCCATGGACGGCGGCACCGGGGGGGGCAGGGGGGGGGGGCTCAAGCCCCCCACTTTTTGATTTGCCCCCCCCCCCCCACTTTACGGTCATCAATAATGAAGTTATATATGCATGTGTTTAACCGCCCACCCCCCACTTTTTAGGAGAGCCCCCCCCCCCACTTTTATAACTGTCCCGCCGGTCCTGACTACTGTTATATTTCTTTTCTAACTTGTGCGATTATGATTTTCTGTTGACTGATTACTCCTATATACATATAAATATATATATAATTCTTGGTTTCATTTGCTAGAAAAAATCCAACAATGCTCGATTATTTAATAATAAGAGTGTAATATTTATTTATAATTATATATATATATATATATATATATATATATATATATATATATATATATATATATATATATATATATTGTTATTTCATGTATCCACATAAAATGTTATAAAGAGATATAATTTTTTTGTATCAATTTTCAGTATTTACTTCAACAGTGGTCGATACGTAAATAGAGCTAAGTAGTTAGTTATGAAAATATATTTATGGCAATTTAGCAACATTTTAGCCTGACGATTCCCTCCGGGGGTGAAACGCAGAAGCCTCTGTGTAACTTAATTGCCATAAATATATTTTCATAACTTAAAGATATGAGCAAGCTCTTACTATGTATATGAGAAATAGTATGTTGACAGTTTTTAGAATATCGTTTCGTATCAGAATATACATTTTTTTTTAAAACAAAAAAACAATATTTTTTTTCTTTTAAATAAATAAGCAAGCTTTCGATCTGAACAGATCTTTTTCAAGCGATTTTTCTTTTTATAAATCATTTTTTTTTTTTGTCCTTCGGAGATAAAATCTCTCTTGATTGTAGTAGTCCATTCAGATGCTAGTCGGACGATGTGAAAATCTTTATTGGTGTCGCACGGGGGCTACATGGTGAGTTAAGAAATTGTTTGTTTACACTTTTTGGAATAGCGTTTCGTATCGGATCGAGAGCTTGCTCATATCTTTAAGTTAAATAAAAGTTTATTTTAAAGAAAAAAAAAATGATCGTTTTTGGCTTTTAAAAAGATTTTGATATATATTTATGTATGATATTACAGAAGTTCAGGTCAACATGGTACCCTCGATTTCAAGCTGGGAGAGCGCACCTAGGCAAAATAAATATTGAGTTTTCTCGAGTTTTACTTTATACTTATAAAACGCTCACTGGCTTTCTTCAGCCATATTTGATCTTTGGGGAAGTAAGTGGCCTTTTCAGAGAAATTCGCTGAAAAAAATAAATATATATTTTTAAAACAGTAAACCTCTTCCTAGAAGGCCAACCACTTCCCCATAAATAAAATATGGCTGAAAAAAGATATGTTTATGAAATTGTAGTTCTTGTCTGTTTTTTTTTGTTGTTCAAACCCTCCTACAAGGTTTTTGGAGATAGACAAAGTTATTTTCCCTTTCGTTGCCCGTCCTAATATTGCTATTTGAATTCTGATGATCATTTGTCATGACGTCATTATCTTGAAAAAAAAAAAATATATCACTACTGAAACTTGAACGAGAAAAACCAAATCTCGAAGATCTGAAATGTGATCTTGTCACAGAATTTGGGTTATTCTTAAACCCTTTTAAGACACTTTCGTTTTTCCTTTTTTATGTCGGGGGGAGGAGGGTGGATTCTCTCTTCTTGCCTCGACTCAAATGTCTTTTTTCTCTCCAAAGATAATGAAGATTATTCGATTCCAAAAAGCCAGACCAAAAGATTCTTCATTTTCTAATGGATGACTCAATCCGAGAGAAAATGATTTCTCCCTTTTTACTCGAAGCATCTGCCACTTTCACGCTATCTCATATCTGTCGTAAAGAAGATTAGTTTTATTCTTTGATCCATTTTATTCTGTCCAGTTTCGTTGTATTCGTTTCGACTACGCCCAATCTCTCCCCCTCTCATATATATACAGGGTGTCTCAAAAAAATGTACTTATTCTTAGAATGACGTACTCACTCTTAGAATCTTGGTGCGCGTTATCAGCTTTGTTTGAACAATAATGGTCATCGGTTTGAACATTTGCGAACATGATTCTTCAATCACATCTGTCTCATGTATTCGATGCTATTTCATTTCACTCTATGTTCATAAATAAAAGTTTTCTCGTCATTCTACGAGTGAGTACATTTTTTTGAGACACCCTGTATTCTGATATCTGTAGCGGTTTGAAGAAAGAAGCTATTAGAGTAGAAAGCCTTCTGGCATCTTCGAACCTCTACAGTGAAGGGGTGTGATTTTGCTGATTTGTTGGATGTATTTATGTTGAGGGGGCAAAAGTGCAGCAAGTTTGTTGGAGCACATTCCGTTAAAGTACTTGTAAAATTGTGGCAATGTGACGGGGGGGGGGCGGCAGGGTTTTTTTTCTCTTATTTCTTTGACTTAAATAACTTTGTTTACAAAAAGTACTGGAGCCAAACAAGTATCTGAACATTGGCGGTGAAAGGAGAGAAGTTTGATTTTAGGGGTATTAAAAGCGACAACACACTTTTCCCCCATTGCACCACATGTTCCACAACAGTAATGAGAATATATATATATATATATATATATAGTAAGCTATGAAAATATATTTATGGCAATTAAGCTACACAGAGGCTCCCGCGTTTCATCCCCGTGGGGAATCTTTCTAGCCTGAAGATTCTCCCAGGGGATGAAATGCAGGAATCTTTGTGTAGCTTAATTGCCATAAATATATTTTCATAGCTTACTACCTAGTTCTACTTACGTATCGAGCACTGTTGAAGTAAATATTGCAAATTGATACACAAAAAATTATATCTTCTTATGAAATTTTATGTGGATACATGAAATAGTAATATTATATATATATATATATATATATATATATATATATGTTGACATTAACATCGACGGTTCGATCCTTGTCTAAGTTAGCCATGCTGATGACTGCTGTGAGCCAGAAACTGGTCAAAATTTGAGTATTTAAGAGGACGGCTCAATAAAAATTTATTTACATTGGACTTGAAAACGACCATGTTGTAGTCGGCCGGAAAGCAGCCCCGTTGTATTGTGTTCCGCAGAAAGTAATTCTAGGGAAGAAACTTTATTCATGTTAGTTTCGTTTCGGTTTAGATACACAGAGGGAGAACGAGAAATTATTGACAGTGGTTATAGCTAGACGAGTTCTTGTTGTGAATGTTTTACAGGGGGCAAACCATAGATTGGAGCTCAGTCGAGCACCTGCCATGAAAATAACGATAGAGCAGAGAAAGACTAGCAACGTCTCTTCTGTGAGAAAGAGGCCGCAGGGAAGAAAAGATGGCATCCCCCACTAGATTCCGAAGAAAAAGATTGAAAAAAGATTCCACCAAAAATCAGAATGAGCCAATCTTAATAAAAATGTTCAATATTTATTAAACAACTAGCAGGGAGACCCGACGTTACTCGGGATTGAATGAGGAACACTACTATGCTCATAACACCATATTGCTTTCTTTCTGTTTTGCTACCCCACTACCCTCGTTTCGACCCCTAATTAGCAGTAAGAAGCTGAAAGGTTGGAAAACTCTCTGAATTAGTCTCTTATACATATGATTTCAATTTCCTTAAAATCGGATATACGTGTTTAAAGTGTTAAGGTGTTTTCTGTCCCCATGGGTCAGTTAGAGGGTGGGGGCGTGTAAATATTAAACACAGAGAGAAACAGAGATTCGGGACCACTTCCATTGTCTTCCCCGGAGAACTTTATGCATATGATATAAATTTCATCAAAATAGGATACATATGAAGTTTTAAAGGAGGTTCGGCCCTCATAGCTCCCTTATATTAGGAGGGAACTTAGAAATTCAGGACCACTTCCATTGTCATCCCCAGAAGATTTTATGCATATGATTTAAATTTCATAAAAATTGAATAGAGTTGAATTTTCAAGAGGGGTTTTGTCCTCATAGCCCATTTAGGTGTGGATTTAGAGATTTAGAACAACTATTTCTGTCTTTCCAAGAAAATTTTACATAAGAATACACTTTTAGATTTCATGTAGATTCTCTAATTTTTCTATCTATAGGGAACACACAAACACAGACATTGAGTTATATATATATATATATATATATATATATATATATATATATTTATTTATTTTATACATACATAAAAGTAATCCATGGACACGTGTTTCTGGCTCACAGCCGTCATCAGCATGGCTAACTTAGACAAGGATCGAACCTTCGATATTGATGTCTACAGTCCAGGGTTCTACCATCTGACCAGACGCTCTGTCTAGAAATATGTACGATTTTTATCACCTAAATATTTAGTGTATTTTTATGTAATTATTTTTATTGGTGATTCCAGCGTCTGTTGTTTTTTTGCTTACTACTATTTCGACTGTCTCACTTCCTAAGTGATTAAGATGCAGAAAATTGCATTATTAGTCGCCCTTAACTTCATAGGACGTATTTTTCGTTAATATATATATATTTTTATTTATTTTATACGTACATAAAAGTAATCCATGGACACGTGTTTATGGCTCACAGACGTCATCAGCATGGCTAACTTAGACAGAGATCGAACCTTCGATATTGATGTCTATAGTCCAGCGTTCTACCACTGGACCAAGACGCTGTCTAGAAACAGCCGTCATCAGCATATATATATATATATGTATGAGAGAGAGAGAAATTAATGTTGATGAAACAAAAAACCCACAGATCTTTTAGGTCACTTAAATTACCTTATCTCTATTCATTTCAAGGACGGAGTAGTCTTATCATACCCATAGTCGAAACTCACTGACCACCTTTTCAAAGAGATAACACCCTGAAGATACTAATGAAAAACACAATGTAAAAGGAAGCTCTCAGGAGGTTATGCCTGGCGGAATGACCTCTCTAAACCGACAAAAACATTTTGATTCGATGTGTTTGGCTAAAATAATTGCTTTTACAAACGTCTTTTTGGAATTTCGCGTAGGAGGATCATCAGAATTCCTTAATTGTATACAATGAATCATTTACGATTGCAATGCATAACTCAGAAAGTGTTGATATGCCATAAATAAATGAGCAATATACAACAACAATCACCGGACAAGAACAAGAACGATAATGAGAAGCAATAATATCATCATCATCTGTTTTACATGCTGACATGTGTTGGACGGCTTTAGAAACTGACTTCCAAACTGACCTATCTCTGACCAGGTCTTCATTTATCCCTCTTTCTTCCAAGTAAATATTTATCAGTTACTTTCATGTTTTCGTTGGTTTTCCCCGTCCAAATGGCTTTGCTACCTCAACTGTTCTACATCTACTAACACAATAAATCTGCTACCTCAACTGTTCTACATCTACTAACACAATAAATCTAAGTTCTTCTTTCAGTAGGGCCAAAACAACAAAGTCTCCTATTTAGCACACATCTTACTATATGGTCCAGATTTACTCTTCCTCTGAGGTCATCAGATCTAAGCCTGTCTTTACGACTCACGTTACACATCCATCTTATCATTCTCACTTCCATACATCATCACACTTTGTACACGTTGCCTCGGTCAACAAGATTAATGCTCTGCTGGTTAGTAAACTTAAACTGAACTTAAACTATCCACTTTTACAATGACACTATCACCAGTTCCTCCCTGTACTACAATAGTATCACCAAGGTAACAAAACAAAATAAATTAGTATTTAGTGTTAGATATACCAGTACTGCAAATAATCCGTGAAATGCAGATTAAGCAATCGATTAAAATATTTAAAAAATCTGATTTGGTTTTTAGGAACAAGTATACTTGAGGCACCCCAGAATGAACAACGACCAAAAAGGACACATTCTTTTACTTCCGGTTGAATTCTAAACAAAACAATACGTACACTTGCCTTTGCAGAATAGTTTTAGGTTTGCACATTGTTTGGTTTTCGTTTTGTAAAATAAAACTTTTTTTCAATTTAAAAATGTGGCTATAAAAAAGCTTGTAAATAAAACTATTCTGTGAAGACAAGTGTGTACGTATTGCTTTGCTTAGAATTCAACCGAAAGTACAAAATGTGCCATATTAGTCGTTTCTCATTGTGGGGTGCTTCAAGTATAATTGAACAACGACAAAAAAGGACACATTCTTTGCAGAATAGTTTTAGGTTTGCACATTGTTTGGTTTTCGTTTTGTAAAATAAAACTTTTTTTAAATTTAAAAATGTGACTATAAAAAAATATGCTTGTATATAAAACTATTCTGCGAAGGCAAGTGTACATATTGTTTTGCTTAGAATTCAATCGAAAGTACAAAATATGCCATATTGGTCGTTTCTCATTGTGGGGTGCTTCAAGTATAATTGAACAACGACAAAAAAGGACACATTCTTTTTACTTCCGGTCGAATTCTAAACAAAACAATATGTACACTTGCCTTTGCAGAATAGTTTTAGGTTTGCACATTGTTTGGTTTTCGTTTTGTAAAATAAAACTTTTTTTCAATTTAAAAATGTGGCTATAAAAAAATATGCTTGCATATAAAACTATTCTGCGAAGGCAAGTGTACGTATTGTTTTGCTTAGAATTCAACCGAAAGTACAAAATGTGCCATATTAGTCGTTTCTCATTGTGGGGTGCTTCAAGTATAATTGAACAACGACAAAAAAGGACACATTCTTTGCAGAATAGTTTTAGGTTTGCACATTGTTTGGTTTTCGTTTTGTAAAATAAAACTTTTTTTAAATTTAAAAATGTGGCTATGAAAAAAAAATGTGGCTATAGAAAAATATGCTTGTAAATAAAACTATTCTGTGAAGACAAGTGTGTACGTATTGCTTTACTTAGAATTTAACCGGAAGTATAAAATATGCCATATTGGTCGTTTCTCATTCTGGGGTGCCTGGTGATACCAGATCAGGCTGCCCTGTGGCTCCCTGAGACGAAATTCACCTACATTGACGTTTTTGTTTTTTTTTGTAAAACTTAATTATGTTCTACAAAACCAAAAACAAAAACAACAGCCCCTCTCCCTTTCTCCCTCCCCTTTTTTATTTTATTTTTAGAACTTGAAGCATAAATCTTTTACTATAATGACCAGATTCGGCATTAAATAACCCAAAAAGGGTTGATATGCCATAAAACAAAACTACCAAACCAAAAACGATGATTAAACATTTGAAGATATAAAGAACTTGAAACATAAAAACCTTTACTATAATGACCAGATTCGGCATTAAATAACCCAAAAAGGGTTGATATGCCGTAAAACAAAACTACCAAACCAAACCATTCTGGGGTGCTTCAAGTATAATTGATCCAAGATTTGGAATGGAGTAATCGTTGTGTGATTAAATATAGAAGACGAAACATTGGAGTCAAGGCCAAAAACTGTTGAAGAAAAACAACAACAACAAAAGAAAAGAAAGGAAAACGAATGTTAAACCATAACCCAATTCTGAGACAAGATCAAATTTCAGATGTTTGAGATTTTATTTTTCTTGTTTCAGTATTGATATTTTCCAAGATAATGATTTAATGTCAAATAACGATGCATATTTAATTGATACTAGTTCCACAGAATTAAAATATAGGCTGACTCTCGCCCCCCCTCCCCCCAAAAAATATGCAACCCATGGAACCGTTAATAAAATTCACAATCTTTATGCAATATATATCCAGTACAAATGAACTTTAGTCTATGCTTGACTTGTCCACCAAGTTTCAGTCATGAATGTCCAACAGTCTTTATTTTATCGCCGTTCAATGATAAGCACATGTGAATGCAGTAGTCAGTGCTCAACCGTCTGACCAATAGAGCTACAAACAAATCAACTGAAAAGAACACCAAAAATTCAGTTTATAAAAAAAGTTGGAATGTTCCATTATGTTCAGATTGGTAAGTTCATTCTTTGAGTTCTGATTGGCTGCTAGTTCATGAGTGGATAATCAACGTTCAATAACTACACTAGGATATGATGTGCAAAACAAACTCCAGGCTATTCTTGAACCGAGGAGGTCATCACACCTACAATCAGAGCTGTGTCAAAAGAGGAATGTGTCAGTTATTGACAAGATTGTTTTGAAAGACATTATCTTTTACAGAAATCATTCAGTCACTACCCAATGAACTTAAAATAGAGGAACAGAATCCAATAATAACATATAAACTAGGGCAAACTATACGAAATAAGGTTTTTAACTATAAAGAAACTGTAGAGAATTTAGATATAAATGATTATGATAATGATAAAATGTATATACCAGAATGTGAATGTAAATCCTCCCCTTTATGTAATACTGACATAGGGCATATAATTACCGGTAATCTAGCGATAGTTAAAAATTCTAAATTAAGAAAACTCCTAAGTAAAGGCCCACACTATAGAGAACCTAAATGTTTAAACTATACGAAATGTGTTAAGGAAATAAATATAAGCGTGAGATAATTCCACTGCATCCATGGCAAAAAAGCATAAACTATTACACTCTACATTTGACGCATGGAAAAATAATATACTTAGATTCGTAAATAAAAAAGTAGAACGTTTAAAAGAATTTAAACACCCTAAAAAAACGAATCCCCTCCTTAGAAATCCACAAATAATTATGAAGCTTGAAATGCTTCAAAATAGGTTTGTAATAGTTCGTATTGATAAGGCGGCAAATAATATAGCTTTTATCTGTAAAAAATATTATATACAACGCTTATTGTTAGAAGTAGGAATAATAGGTGCAGTTTCAGATACTTATAAATTAAGTAATAGTAAAATCGATAATATTATTCTAAACAATACTGTTATTTGTGAAAAATTAGGATTAAAATTAGAGGAAAAGTACAAAAAACTTCCATGTATGTATTGGATACCTAAAATGCATAAAACACCAGTTGGCGCCTGTTTTATTGTTGCCTCAAAGATGTGCATCACAAAACCTTTAAGTAAGGCTGTATCTAAAGGCTGTATCTAAATTAATTATAAATCAAATAAATAATTTCCATAAAAAAAGTAAATTCTATAGTAATATAAACCTATTTTGGGTGGTAAATAATTCAGATCTAGTAAAAGAAAGATTATATTGTATAAATTCTCGTAAAAAGGCTAAATCAATATCGACATATGATTTTAGTACATTATATACAAAAATACCACATAAAGAACTTATTAAAGAATTAGGTAATACTATAGATTTAGCTTTTGCAGGAGGAAAAGGTAAATACATAGACTTTGCAAAATCTAAAGCCTTTTGGTGTAAAACTAAAAATGGTAAGACGAGTGTTTCCAAAACTGGTCTGACAGTGCTTATAAGTCACCTTATAAAAGATAGTTACTTTCAAATAGGAAATAAAGTACTACTCCAAACAATAGGTATTCCAATGGGTTTGGATCCTTCACCATTTTGGGCAAATCTATATTTACACAGACTTGAATATATATATATGTCATCATTAATAAAAAATGATATATCTAGAGCGTATAGTTATCATGGATGTAGGCGATATATTGACGACCTTGTAGAGTTTGCATATATCCTAAAGTGTAATATATCCTAAAGAGTTAAAATTAAACTGAACATACACAACACAAGTTACATTTCTTGATTTGGATATAAAAATTGAAGATAAAATATTTATCTATAAACTGTTTGATAAAAGAAATTCATTCCCTTTTCGTATCGTGCGGATGCCATATAAAAATAGTACCTGCCCTGTGTATATTTTTTACGGGAGCATTATGTCCGAATTTCTGAGGATTGCTCGTGTTACTTTAAAATTGGTAGATTTTATACCCTCAATTTCTGACCTAATAATAAGAATGATTAAACAAGGTGGCGATCAAAATAAAATATTTAGACAATTAAATAAGGCAATTACTCGCCATCCTGACGCTTTTAAGTCTTATCAAATTAATCAAAATAAATTGATAGAGCAAATCCAAAACTATCTAAATAAAAATAATGTAGAATATGTATAAACGTATATATATATATATATATATATATATATATATATATATATATATATAACACATACTAATTTTTTTTTTTTTTTTAAATACATGTATATATATATATATATATTTAATTTTTAAATATTTTTAACATAAAACTATAAATCACCTAAAAAATAGTGTAATGGATTCGTCCGAACACTTTAAAATACAAAAAAAACGGATACATTTCATTGGACACAGACGAGCAGCGCAGGTGAGAAGGATATTTTTTTTTTTTTAACTAATATAAGTTAGCAAAACATCTATCTGGAACAAAACTTAGATCTAATATACGGAACGTTTATGTTCTTGCCTTTTAAGGGAAGTGGGGTCTGATCAACTCTGCTGGGAAGCCATGAAATAAAATACTGTTTTGTTTCTAAATTCCCGAAACAGTTTTTCATGGTAAACAACTGATGATCCCTTAAATAATGTTAAGACTAGCGTAAATTCTTGGAAGCAAACTAATATAGTAACTGCTAAAAGTAAATTGACTTACAAAAGTGATTTTCCACCAAATGACTTGGGACTAAAAATTTTTTTTTTTCTTTCTTTATATAGTTTTAATGGTTTTTAAAAAATCTCCACGTTTTTTATATTCTTATTATATTTGTTTTCTCCCTTCTTTCCGTTTTTCTCTTCCCCTTCCAGGTTAGAATCAACAGTAGATTCAGACTTCCGCCCCTCTCCCACATCCACTGTCAGCCAAGCTTGGCTATGACATATTTTGACCCAGACAAACTTCCTAGCTAAAAATAGAGATAAGCTAATAAGTCGAAGCCATCAATCCCATTTATTTCGCATCTTTTGAATGAGACAGACTACTTGTTGATAACACCATAACCAAAATCATGAGTTTCATTATCGGCTTGTTCGTGTCTACAGCCATGCCAACGTCTCCACACTTTTTTGAAAAATCAAAATTAATATTCTGTATGATTTTTCTACATTGTTTTCTTCATCCTGAGGAAGTCTTTCAATAAAGACGAAACGTTGATGAATACATAAATAACAGTTTTTGGCTTTCCTTTTTCATATGTATATATATATATATATTAATTTTATACGTACATAAAAGTAATCCATGGACACGTGTTTCTGGCTTACAGCCGTCATCAGCATGGCTAACTTAGACAAGGATCAAACCTTCGGCGTTGATGTCAACATATATATATATATATATATATATATATATATATATATATATATTTATTTCTCATTACTATTGTGGAACATGTGGTGCAATAGGGGAAAAGTGTCTTGTCGCTTTTAATACCCCTAAAACTAAACTTCTCTCCTTTCACCGCTAATGTTCAGATTCTTGTTTGGCTGCAGTTGAAGAGAAATGACCCTCTCTTTGAGGAGGCCCCTGGGTCTGACCTTCGCTCCAGACCTAAAATAGAAGACTTGCATCAAATCTGTTGCGAAGGTCACTGAAAGAACAGTTGGATCATTTAACCGCTGCACAAAGTACCCGACTTCTGATACGATCCTCTGCCAGAGTCAGATTCTAAGAGCGAGTATAGCTGCCACATGTGGGGAGGTGCCGCTCGGAGCACTCTTTCTTGCCGTGACAGAGTTCAAAATCGACTTCACAATCTAGTAGGGGGAATGATCTCACAAACGTTGCTAGTCTTTCTCTGCTCGATCGTTATTTCCATGGAAAGTGCTCGACTAAGATTCCATCTCTGGTTTCGTTCTAGTGAGACATTCACAGCAAGAACTCGTATTCCTACCACAACAGCAAAGAGCTTTCCTTTCTTCCCCTCAAGTGGAATTTCCATGAACACAGTCCCTTTCCTAGAAATTCCAATTTGTGGAACACATTGCCACAAGATTGCTTCCGTGAGGGCTACAGCATGGTTCACATCTAATGTCACTTGTTATAAACGGTCCTCATAAGTCATCAAATTCTATTCGTTCCATTCATTATTTTCAATTATCAATCATCATTCAACTGTCAATCCTCTCATGATATTCATTATCATTCAATTGTAATAATTACACTTAACTTTTAAAATCCTATTGAAATAAAAAAAAAAAAATGTGTAGATAAAAAAATGGCATAGTTTAATCAAAAAGAAAACGAAAAATAAAAATAAAAGCGAAACAGAAATGAAAGTAAAATACTCCCGGGCAATGCCGGGTCGGAACAGCTGGTTGGAGATAAGTAAATAAACAAAATGGCGGAAGATGTATTAGTAGCAAGAAAGGTAAACAAATGTATGCAATGGTTAAATGTTCGTTACTTGCCAAGGAGAATGAATGAAAGTATTTGTCAGTTTGTTTTTTGTAGCTTTCTTTTTTTTTCTTTTTTTCTTTTTTTTAGGGGCGTGGCAAGGATACATGGATGCTAGACGCCTGTGATCTTTCTCCTGGGCCCTACCCACCTCCACCCGTTTGCTGCGCCAACCAAGCAGAAAAGAAAAAAAAGAAGCTAAATCAGTAATCAGGATGGCATTCAGAAACCATTATTTTTCTTTTCTTTTCCTGTTTTTCTCGCAGAACGAAGCAATTTAATGATGGCGATTGCACATAATACAGTAAATAGCATGAGGAGTTGCAGGTTTTGCAGATGACAAGAAAAAATGATGAACGCAAAACACAACCGAGCTTCCGTATCTGTAGATATGCTTTCTCAAATGCATGGATTTTGGATGCACTATTTTATGCTACATAGAATTTATTGGAATTTATTTACATCAATATATTATGTATCTTGCTGCTTTTTTGTCGTTGTTGACACTGTCTGTGTGAGTAATACCCTTAAACAAATAAACGGTTAAACAGAGGCTATCTCTCCTCATCCCCGACGTAAATAACATAGGATCGCCTGTACCATGCATAACGGCTAAACTATCTGTGATAAAGGAAGGCAGTTACTCACTTCGGCCCAGGCCTTGAAAGTGACCACAGTCAAAGGGGAAACCTGAAAGTAATCATGGTCAGAGGGGAGACCTGAAAACGACCATGGTCAGAGGGGAGACCTGAAAACGACCATGGTCAGAGGGGAGACCTAGAAAACAACCATGGTCAGAGAGGAGACCTAGAAAGCGACCATGGTCAGAGGGGAGACCTGAAAACGACCATGGTCAGAGGGGAGACCTAAAAAGGACCATGGTCAGAGGGGAGACCTAGAAAGCAACCATGGTCAGAGGGGAGACCTAGAAAGCGACCATGGTCAGAGGGGAGACCTAAAAAGGACTATGGTCAGAGGGGAGACCTAGAAAGGACTATGGCCAGAGAGGAGACCTGAAAACGACCATGGCCAGAGGGGAGACCTGAAAACGACCATGGTCAGAGGGGAGACCTGAAAGCGACCATGGTCAGAGGGGAGACCTAGAAAGCGACCATGGTCAGAGGGGAGACCTAGAAAGCGACCATGGTCAGAAGGGAGACCTAGAAAGCGACCATAGTCAGAGGGGAGACCTAAAAAGGACTATGGCAAGAGGGGAGACCTGAAAACGACTATGGACAGAGGAGAGACCCGAAAACGACTATGGACAGAGGGGAGACCTGAAAACGACCATGGTCAGAGGGGAGACCTGAAAACGACCATGGTCAGAGGGGAAACCTAGAAAGCGAACATGGTCAGAGAGGAGACCTAGAAAGCGACTATGGTCAGAGGGGAGACCTAGAAAGCGACTATGGTCAGAGGGGAGACCTAGAAAGCGACTATGGTCAGAGGGGAGACCTAGAATGCGACTATGGTCAGAGTGGAGACCTGAAAGTGACCACAGTCGGAGGGGAAATGTGAAAGTAATCATAGTCAGAGGAGAGACCAAGAAAGTGACTATAATTTATTTCTATTTAAGTAGGGAGACAAAAATTAAACTAAGGAGGCCTCCAGAATGCAATTGAAATCATTTTTCAGGGTGGTTTCGCACTGCAGCAGGTTTTCCTACTACCTTATTCGATCAATAGGTTCGATGGTAGTTAGCACCAGCTCTACAGATAACCACGAGAGCCAGGGTAGTATATTACTAGTGTGCTTAAAAGAAAAACCATTAACACTTGTGTATGAAAATATAAATGCATATTCTTATTGTTTGAGTTACCCGGCATGTCGCCTATGCAACTTCATATAGAAGCCATGTATCTCTCCAGCTTCCAGCTGCGTATTATTTTCTTGTTGCGTTAAAGGGCCGAAAGAAGACCACAAGGAGGTAGTTAACAAGAGTATGTATCTACAGAAAGTACAGAAGTGATGGGTTGTCAGAGACTGCTTCTGGATTGGTCATAGCGACTTTGTGTCTGCTATCATCATTATCACTTTTTATAATGTTGAGAAGAGTCCATATTCTAAGGAGAGTAGAAAGTGACTAACTTGGGTTTACTTTCGGCAGCTTCGTAACTCTCGCTTCTCTTATTTTGTCCTTTGGTCCTCACATTCCATGAGCGATGTTTCTGACAAAGGGGGGAAGAATTGCTGTTTTCTGGGTCGGAATCTATCCATCTAACACTTATCGTTGGCTAGTATTTTTACCTTGAAGTAGTATTCTTTTAGCTCCTTACATCAAGTGGCTTCATGCCTTGTCTGGAGCGATTTTCCTAAAAAAAAAATATAGTGATGCAGTAGGTTAGATCACCATAACATATTTAGCATATAGATGTATTTCTTTCTGTTTTATACAGGTGGCCTCTTTGTTTTTTTTTCTTCAGCCACTGGATGCAATCCTCCGCTTATCCAGGTGGCATCCTGGTTTTTAGATGCAGCCACCGGATGTTATTCTTCCGACCCCAACCCCACCCCCACAAGTGACATCTCTATCTTGTTATAGTCACCCGGATGTAATATCCTGTTTACCTCAACTCCCGTGCAGTCAGCAACGAATAATATGCAACACCGGGTGTCTTAGAAAACAGAGCAAATATCGACACGGTTGTCATTGATCTTGTGGCAAATGAAGAAAAGGTTTTCAACTTGAAATAGGGAAGAAAATACAAAATAGGTCAGTAGCCTCATTCTGCGAAACGAAATAATGTCGAGTTGGAAGAAAATCGATCCTAACATATCTATTCCAATTTGTTGTCGGAATTTTTCAAAGGATACATTCTGGAAGAGTGTCTGCACAAAAAAGAATTCTACAGTGAGGCAAAGGTTGCATAATCACCTCCACACTTCATCTGATCCAATATTAAATGAACAGTCTATATAAACAGAGTGTGAAGAAAATAACAAGATAAATAATATATTTTCGGAAATAAATTCCAATGTTTACCAGATAATATGTTCAGTGTATTCGCCGCTTGACGCAAATTCGAGGAGATTATGGTTTACAATTATAATAAAAACATAATCATAGATTTAGCGTAAAGCTGGAGAGACGAGTTCCTATTTACTTACCTCCCCACGAGGGTAGAGTTAGACTCAAGGTATGTTTTTAATGTTGCGAAAATTCAGCTCCTGAAAAAGAGGCACTCTGGATTGGAACAAAAATAAACATTGCCTCAGTCAAGAAGGGTTTCTCCTTCACTGACAGAGGACAAAAAAGATGTGCCAGAACAGATACTACACTTTTTTGCTCCTTGCCAGATTTATTGCAAAGCTGGAGAAATGAGTTTTATTTACTCCTCCCCAGGAGTTAGGCACAAGGCCAGTTTTATCTTACTCCCACAAGTAAGATGTGACCCAAAATCGGGTCGAGAAAGTGGGGTTTGAAAAGCCAGTGCTCGAGAGGTGAGCACTCTGACCATTTAAAAATTGCCTGGGCAGCCCCGTCAGCATTCCCCGGTAGGGGCGCCTCAGACAGTAAGCAATAAACCTACTCCTCCCCAAAGAGGGGAGGCAAAGCCTGGGAGGGTGGACCTCCTAGAACTGCACAGGACAGGCGTGCAGTATCCATCGGAACAGATACTACACTTTGATCTTAGCCAAAAGGCCAAGCTGGAGAAATGAGTTATTTGTACAAATTTAGCCCTCAATCACCGTTTGGCTTGTTAACCAAGCGGTTAAGGTGACACCAGCGAAAAGTGGTCCCTCTTTCTAAGTTTCTATTTTCTAAATTCATATCAGTGGTCCGCCAAATTTAAAATTATGCATTTAGTGGTCCATGAAGTTCAAAGGGTTGGCGGCGACTGGCGGCGACTGCTGCTCTAGAACATGCGCACGCTCGCGTTCATTTGTGTTTCTGTAAAAGTTCTTTGAATAAATTAGCACTTGCAGTTGAACGAACGCAAAAGAACTTGTCTAAGGCTTATTGATCACCTGTTCATGCTTCCATCAAAAAACCATGTCTGATAGCCCGGTGCACGTTTGGTGCTCCCCTACTTTGCATGTGCGTGTGGAGGGTACAGGGTGGGATGTGGCTGGTAGAATGCTCATTAACCGTGTTTATTGATCCTTGAAAACGGTGGCAAGAGGTGAAGGAGGTTCGATGAGGAAAATGATAGGAAATACAAAATCAATGGGAGAGAGAGAAAGAAGGAGAAAGAGAGAGAAGGAGAGAAAGAAGGAGAGAGAGAGAAGGAGAGAGAGAGAAGAAGAAAGGGAGAGAAAGAGAAGAAGAAAGGGGGAGAAAGAAGAAAGGGAGAGAGAGAGAAGAAGAAAGGGAGAGAGAGAGAAGAAGAAAGGGAGAGAGAGAGAAGAAGAAAGGGAGAGAGAGAGAAGAAGAAAGGGAGAGAGAGAGAAGAAGAAAGGGAGAGAGAGAGAAGAAGAAAGGGAGAGAGAGAGAAGAAGAAAGGGAGAGAGAGAGAAGAAGAAAGGGAGAGAGAGAGAAGAAGAAAGGGAGAGAGAGAAGAAGAAAGGAAGAGAGAAGAAGATAAAGAGAGAAGAAGAAAGAGAGGAAAAGAAAGAGAGAAGGAAGAGAGGAGAAGAAAGAGAGGGGAAGAAAGAGAGGGAAAGAGATAGAGAAACAGAGAAAAGGGGAGAGAGAAGGGAGAACAAAGAGAGAGAGAAAGAGAGAGAGGAGAAGAAAGGAAGAGAGAGAGAGAGAGAGATGATGGCTGAAGAGAGAGGCGCAAGAAGAAAGAGGGAAAGGATGAAGACAAAGGAAGACAGAGAGGAAGGAAGAAGATAAGAAAAGAAAAGAAAGGAAGCAAAAGAATACGGAAGGTAGCCGAAGAGAGGGAAAATTAAGAAGAAAAAAAGAGAAAGAAGTAAAATAATAAATTGTGACCCCCCCCCCCCCAGAGAAGTCAATGAAAAATCGTTGCATTAAAAAATCAATAATATTCTTGTTCATTCAAATCAATAAACAAAGTTTTTTTTTAAATAAACATTGAAATACATTTCTTTATTTAAGCCAGTCATACAACTCAAACAACCACCTGCCACCAGCATGCATCAGTGTGTGTGTGCATGCGTGATGTTTCTATCGGAATACCTGTTCCAGGACAGGTATTCTGTTAGTTTATTTATGCCTCTTTACAAAGATTAAAATCAAGATATAATGCTAATAAACCTTATGTCTAGAATCCTTTTTCAGATTTTGGTCAAAGTCCATTAAAGTCCATTAAATAATTTTGATTCTAGAAAATTGTTTAGAATTTGGGTCTTAAGCTTAAGAGAAATTTTGTTTAATTGGTGTTTAATGACTACGGATCAAATTTAATGCAAATCTGAAATATTTAACGAACTCCACTCTCTCTCTCTCTTTGAATGAAACTAAATCAAAATAAATAGAGCCCACATTGCCCACCCTTAAACCTCCCAGCACTGTTTCAAAATCCATAATGATCTGGTCATTAGTTTCGGAGTTAATCCTGTACATAGAAATATGTGAACATATACACATACCTACCTTTATAGAGAGATTATATATTATTATATTCTAAGTCTTTATACTAAATAAATTCCCTGAACAGATTTGGACTAATTTTATGTTCCCTTACGAAGATTTAAATCAATATACAATGATACCAAACCATGATTTCTTATTCCAGTATTGATCAAAGTTCATTAAGTAATTTTGATTCTTGAAAAATGTCTAAAATTTGGGATTTAAGGTGAAAAGAAATTGGAATTCATGGTATCTTTCAATTAAGCTACACAGAGGTTTCCGCATTTCATCCCCGTAGGGAATCGTCAGGCTAAAATGCATGGAGTTTGTATTACCGGGTGTTTTTATATATGCACATGGTGTCTAGTCTAGCTAGTTAACCAATCAGATAAGATACTACCTGAATATATAAAAACACCTGGCAACACAAACTCCGTGCATTTTAGCCTGACGATTCCCTACGGGGATGAAATGCGGAAGGAATTGCCATAAATATATGTTCATTTTTAGGGATAACTGAATGGTATAATTTATTGATTAAGCTAAAAATAAACACACGTTTGAAGCAGTAAAACAGAAAACACCCATCTTAAATAATTAAATTAATTTTAATAAAACTTAATCACGATTAAGACACATATATTATATTAAACCCTGACCCAGTACTTTCTTCAAAAGGGACACGTCAGCAATGCACCGTTTCTATACGATAAATTCAGACGCCACCCCCCTCCCATTGTTTTCGTTTTTTCGGGACGATCTTTAAAATACAAAACTACAAATCAATAAATAAGTAAATAAAACACCAAACAAAATAAAACCTTTTTTTTTTTTTTTTTTACATGATTCACCCCAAACAAGGCAGGACGCCACTGTAAACGTAAGGGGCTACTGAGAAAAGGAATAGGGGGGGAAGGATTGGTGGTTCAGCTTAAATTGGGATCTGAGCAGCGAGATGTCTGTTTACATTAGTTTTAAATTTCTGCATGTCAGTACTGTCGAGGAAACAGGGGGCAGGGAGGGAGTTCCAGAGGCCAGCAGCACGAGGAAAGAAGCTATTTGAGTAGAATGCTCTCCGGCATCTGGGGACCTCCACAGTGAATGAATGAGATTTAGTAGAATGTCGAGTTAGTCTAGTGAATTTACGTCGAGGGGGCACCAGAGCAGCACACTCATCGGAGCATAATCCATTGAAGTATTTGTAAAACAAACACAAGGATGCTACATTGCGGCGATGGGACAGGGGCTGGAGCTTAGCTGACAGTGAGGGACCTATTAGGTTGACTACTCTAGTAGATGATGCACCAGCCCAAAACTATAAATAAAATAAATAATAAATCCTATACATAAAATTAACCTCGGTATTCCCTTCAAAAGGAAACTCCAATATTACACTTATTTTAAATGATGAATTCAAACGACCCCCCCCCCCGTTTTATTTTTTATTTTACAAGAATCGAAAATCTCCTACGATCTATAAACGATTTTCCAAATACAACTCTTTAAATAAAAATACAAAACTACAAATAAATAAATAAATAAAACAATTTGTAGAATAAAATAAAAACCTTAAAACTATAAATAATAAATAAAATAAAACTTAATTAATTCCCAACCAATATAGTTTTTCCAGAGAGACATTTCAGTAATATCGATATAACGCATTTCTCATTATGTTTTGACCTCATTTCAGTACACTGACGAGTCCCTTGGGTATAGACTTTTTAAAATGTAAAAAGTCAACCCATATGGATGAAACCGTGGTAACATAGTTTTCAAATAAAATAATATATATATATATATATATATATATATGTGTCAGGTTCATTTTATATTCCAATAACCATGTTTTTATTTTATTATTTTTATTTTTTCACATTTCCAAAAAACATAACACTTCTGTGAGATATATTTTTTACGGTCCGTTTCATTTGTCGTGAGCCAAACATTTTTATGTCAATATCATCTCTGCAACACTACAAAATCATGAGAAAAATTCACAAAGAGTAAAAAGTTCTTGGATGAAAGTGTCTTTAAAAAAACCTACACTATACATACAGTGGTTCATTTTTGGGTGAAACCAAATAAAAAACAAAGTGCAAACTCACATGTGGGGGAACCCACTAGTACGCCATTTTGAATTTATATATATATATATATATATATATATACTTCTTTTTTTTTCTTATGTGTTAATCTGGAGCTACGTCGGAGTTTGCGATGATGGATTTTTGTCTCCCCTTCATACGATCACAGGCTTGGTCTGGCTGAAGGCCAGTTTTACGGAGATCATTGTGCAGGGTGTCTGCTCATCCCATTATCGACCTTTCTCTTAGTCGCTTTCCGATGCCAGTTTTGCAATAGTGTTTTTGCTGGCCCTTAGCATATGCCCAAACCATCGTGCCCTCAATCGGTGTAATGTGATAATGCCGTTCGGTTATCCCCATGGCACACGTGGCTGAGCAGTGTAATTCCAAACATCCAGCGGAGCATTTGTGTTTCCATAACGACAAATCTTTTCTCGGACTTCTTCATTGGTATCTAATAACTATGGATCTATCTATATCTGGCCATCCACAGACACTGTTTCGCTGTATCACAACTCTTCAGTGCGGCTGGACTAGCACCCACCCTAAGCCTGGATTGAACCTACAACCATCTAGTTGATAGTCGGCGATTCTAACCACTTGACTATGGGGTGGGCGCTGTTGGCAAGTGATATCTCAATGTTTTTTTATAAACATGATCAACTGCTAAAGAGTGCTGCATTTGTTTATTTACAAAGAGTTTTGCATCATCGCTAACAATAGTTGGCAATATCACTTACCACAGTGCTCAACCTGATATATATATATATATATGTGTGTGTGTATGACCTCCCTAGATATTATGACCACAAAAGCACATTTAAAAACAGAGAACGTCCAATTAAAACAGTATTAGCAAACCACTATTGGGAGCTCAAAGAAAATGGACGCTCACCAATAATTGAATGGAAAATAATAAGACAGGCAGAAATTTAGACGACACGTGTAGACTATGAAAAATTTGAAATCCTAAACTTTAAAGATCCCCGAAATCTATTAAACTGTAGAAGTGAGATAGCAAACAGCTGCGTACACAGAAATAAATTTAGGCTAACGATAAATAAATAAATAAATAAATAAGTAAATAAGTAAAAAAAACAACAAAAAAAACTAAAAAACTTAACAATTTAAAAATTAAAACCTAAAATAGAAATACAAGGAACCCCGTTTTAAAACAAATTCACCCATTATATTGCCACAACAAAAGAAATAGGATATAGGCCAATCTATAGAAAACAGAACAATAGAACAGGATATAAGAAGTAACAGCAACAAGACCTTTGTTCGCGGGAAGCCCAACGATTGGCTAACGAGCTAGCCGTGTATATAAAAACACCCGGCAAAAATAACTCCATGCATTTTTAGTCTGAATATTCCCCTCCAGAAGATGAAACGCGAGAGTCTCTGTGTAGCTTAATTGCCATAAATATATTTTCTTAGCTTATTACTTACTATATATGTATATACAGAGCTTTACAGAAAGGAGTGCACTCCTTTTTGCTACAGCCCAGGTGCAGAGGGTTAATTTTATATGTGCATATGTTTATATATTTGTATGTACAGGATTCACTCGTAAACCAATTAACCGATCATTATGAATTTAAAAATAAATCTAATAAGCTTAAGGGTGAGTAAGCTGGGCTATATTTAATTTAGTTTTATGCAAAGGAGGCAAAGAGGGGTGGAAACCCTAACCATGGAAATTCAGGTACTTCTGATTTTGTGAAATTTTAACAATGTGTATAAGACATCAAGTAATAGATGTTCCCCAAATTTCAGTTTCTCCCATCTGAAAATTGAAATATTTCAGATTTACATTAAATTGGATCCATAGTCATTAGACACTAATTAAGTATGATTTCCGGATTTCAATTTCTTCTTAAGAACCCTTAAATTTTAGAAATTTTCTAGAATCCAAATCCTATAATGTATTTTGATCAAAATTGGAATAAAGATTCTAGACATATGGTTAAGCAGCATTATATGTTAGTTTTTTAATTATTATGGGATATATATTCTCGGCAACACGGGGAGTAACGCGAGCACATTATTTTCTTTGTAAATTCTACAATTTAGTGAGTCGCCCCCCCCCCCCCCCTAAATATAAGCGGGATACAAAAAATTAATGGAGAAAAAGAATTGCTCTACATCAAATTTGGAGTTATATTATGTAATAAAATTTTAACCGGACTAGTGCCTGCGCGCATTAATATCAATAAAATTTCTGTACAGGGGAAAACTCCTAAACTAATGAACTTATTATGAATTATGGGATACATATTCTCGCCAGCAAAGTGAGTAACATGGGCAATTTTTTTTTTTTTTGTAAACTTTACCATTTTGGTGGTATACCTCTGAAACCGTACCCTACTCCCCAAAAAGAAGAAGAAACTAAAATTAAAAATTAACGCTTTTTAGTATTGCTCATACCCATCCTGGGACGGGTATTCTTCTACTATATTATATATACAATCACATGAATACGTGTTGCCAAACTGATAATAATCTAGTAATCTTTGAATGATGGACATTTCTCTGGAAGACATCCAATTCTTGAAAAAACAGTTCTGAAGAAGAAGGGAATCTGGGAGGTGGGGGTGACATGTTGAGATGGTTTTGAGAGTTCTGCCCACTGCCAACATGGAACCCCACTAAAACAGCAACCGAAATGCTTGAAAATATTTGGAAACTGTCCTTTTTTTTATTATTATTATTCATATTTTATTCCCCCTTAAAAAACTAGAAATTTTTTTTTTAAAATCAGCACAAGATTAATCACCTTTTTTGATCAACATGATCTCACAACTTTCAAATTCATTTTTCCCCCCAGAAACTTTTTCCCCCCAGAAACTTGGCATCAAAATTCCCAGGAATAAAATGGTGGAGAACAACAAAAAAACGAGAAAAAAAAAATATATATATATATTTTTTTTTTTTAAAGAAATAAATAAATAAAAAAAATACTTGTAGACATTTCCAGTTCTTGATGCTAACACATCAAACCGAACAGATTACAGCCGCCGCCTGCTCACATTTTAAACTTTACAAACTATGGAAATTCCATGGTGGGGGAGAAATTTTCACGCAAGATGTATATTCAAAGTAATGAGCCTGCGTGTGCTGTGTTGTAGAAAGCTTAGATGCTGAGTGTGTAAAAATAAGGTTAAAAACAGAAAATTCTACGTCAGGTTAGTTTAAACAACAAGACAGAATTTTCCATTACAAGTTAAGATTCTATCTTGTAAGCGAAACGCTCTGGGTTCAATCCCCGATGAATGAGACACGGTGCGACCCTCATTCTTTTACTTTGTGCACCCGCGTAATGGCTGCTACAGTCATTGAGGATGTGGTTCCATTGTCTCTCTGGGGTTTCCACAAGGGCAATTGCTTGTTGTTGCTGTTCCCCACATGTGGAGGTTGCTTGCTGTCCTTCCAACCTTTGCTCTTGCTCGGTTCAGAGTAACGCAGTCTTTCCTTTGGAGATCCGTTTCAAGTGGGAGATGTTCTCTGGGTTCTTGGATTGCTTCATTCAAGTAGTTATTCCAATCATTCCATCTGTCAATGCTGTAGTTATGTGACTGTGGGTTAGGGTCAGATTTAACTAATTATTAGACACGAGTGATAGGGTCAGATTTAACTAATTATTAGACACGAATGTTAGGGTTAGATTTAACTAATTATTAGACACGAATGTTAGGGTTAGATTTAACTAATTATTAGACACGAATGTTAGGGTTAGATTTAACTAATTATTAGACACGAGTGATAGGTTAGGGTCAGATTTAACTAATTATTAGACACGAGTGATAGGGTCATATTTAACTAATTATTAGACATGAGTGTTAGGGTTAGATTTAACTAATTATTAGACACGAATATTAGGGTTAGATTTAACTAATTATTAGACACGAATGTTAGGTTAGGGTCATATTTAACTAATTATTAGACACGAGTGATAGGTTAGGGTCAGATTTAACTAATTATTAGACACTAGGGTTAGCGTTAGATTTAACTAATTATTAGACACGAGTGTTAGGGTTAGATTTAACTAATTATTAGACACGAGTGATAGGGTTAGATTTAACTAATTATTAGACACGAGTGTACGCTACACTGTATACCCTCAGTCAAAAATGACAACAAAAATTATGCTTCACCAGTGTTAACACTAATTCATATAAAATGAAATCTCAATCTCAAAAGTTAAAAAAAAAGAAAAAAAAGATAACATCTCAAACTGGAAAGTTTAAAAAAGAAAAGTAAAAAAAAACGTATCAATCAGTATAGATAAAAAGAAAAAAAAGAAAACGGTCTCATTCTGGAAATAGAGTGATGGATTTTGTCTGAATTCATTTCAGACGGCTAGAAGGTGTGTCTGACTTGCTATTTTCTTTCTCCCACCCTCTAAACACTTGAAGTAGTTTCGTCCCGCAGTTTTTTTTCTTTCTTTTACTCGCTAAAGCAGGGGCGGGCAACCTCCGGCCCGCGGGTCACATCCGGCTCACGAAAGCTTAGTGTCCGGCCTGCCACCCTGCTAGGCTTTATCATTGCAATCTGGCCCGCGGTCCTCCCAGTAAAACTCATATCATTTTGAAAATGAAGTACACAAAGTCTCACCTTCGCTCCCAACTCTCAGACCGCCACCTCAATGACATTCTTCTGTTGTCTACCTCAACCATCGAGCCAGACATGGAAATACTTTTTCATGGCAAACAGCACCAGTAACCTCATTGATTTGTAGAGTGTTCAATGCAATTTTTGTACAATTTATTCATGTAAGCAAAATATAGTAATTCTGAGATTTCGTTTTTCACTCCGGCCCGCGATCTCCTTCCAAAAGTCACATCTGGCCCTCATTCTGAAAAGGTTGCCCACCCCTGCGCTAAAGCCTCAGTCACACGCCACAACTTCGCTCACCGCTACTTGTAGCAGCGAGTACCCGTCACATGAGATGTCTACCTGTTTAGCAGTTGCGTGCCTTTGTTTACAGCGCAGACATGTTGCGGGTCACGGGCCAGTTTTTTGGGGTTTTTTTCAACCCAAACAAGCTTTGGTTCATAAACATTGTCGGTTCCTGCTCCACTTTTCATAGATTTCTTCACTTTATTAATTCCATTCCTACACGCATCCTTCAATTTCTTTATTTTCTTCACTTTATTAATTCCATTCCTATATGCATCCTTCAATTTTTTTATTTTCTTCACTTTATTAATTTAATTCCTACACGCATCCTTCAATTTCTTTATTTTCTTCACTTTATTAATTTCATTCCTATATGCATCCTTCAATTTCTTTATTTTCTTCACTTTATTAATTTCTTTCCTATATGCATCCTTCAATTTCTTTATTTTCTTCACTTTATTAATTCCATTCCTATATGCATCCTTCAATTTTTTTATTTTCTTCACTTTATTAATTTAATTCCTACACGCATCCTTCAATTTCTTTATTTTCTTCACTTTATTAATTTCATTCCTATATGCATCCTTCAAGTTCTTTATTTTCTTCACTTTATTAATTTCATTCCTATATGCATCCTTCAAGTTCTTTATTTTCTTCACTTTATTAATTTCATTCTTATACGCATCCTTCAAGTTCTTTATTTTCTTCACTTTATTAATTTCATTCCTATATGCATCCTTCAAGTTCTTTATTTTCTTCACTTTATTAATTTCATTCCTATATGCATCCTTCAAGTTCTTTATTTTCTTCACTTTATTAATTTCATTCCTATACGCATCCTTCAAGTTCTTTATTTTCTTCACTTTATTAATTTCATTCTTATACGCATCCTTCAATTTCTTTATTTTCTTCACTTTATTAATTTCATTCCTATACGCATCCTTCAAGTTCTTTATTTTCTTCACTTTATTAATTTCATTCTTATACGCATCCTTCAATTTCTTTATTTTCTTCACTTTATTAATTTCATTCCTATACGCATCCTTCAATTTCTTTATTTTCTTCACTTTATTAATTTCATTCTTATACGCATCCTTCAAGTTCTTCATTTTCTTCACTTTATTAATTTCATTCCTATATGCATCCTTCAAGTTCTTTATTTTCTTCACTTTATTAATTTCATTCTTATACGCATCCTTCAAGTTCTTTATTTTCTTCACTTTATTAATTTAATTCCTACACGCATCCTTCAATTTCTTTATTTTCTTCACTTTATTAATTTCATTCCTATATGCATCCTTCAATTTCTTTATTTTCTTCACTTTATTAATTTCTTTCCTATATGCATCCTTCAATTTCTTTATTTTCTTCACTTTATTAATTCCATTCCTATATGCATCCTTCAATTTTTTTATTTTCTTCACTTTATTAATTTAATTCCTACACGCATCCTTCAATTTCTTTATTTTCTTCACTTTATTAATTTCATTCCTATATGCATCCTTCAAGTTCTTTATTTTCTTCACTTTATTAATTTCATTCCTATATGCATCCTTCAAGTTCTTTATTTTCTTCACTTTATTAATTTCATTCTTATACGCATCCTTCAAGTTCTTTATTTTCTTCACTTTATTAATTTCATTCCTATATGCATCCTTCAAGTTCTTTATTTTCTTCACTTTATTAATTTCATTCCTATATGCATCCTTCAAGTTCTTTATTTTCTTCACTTTATTAATTTCATTCCTATACGCATCCTTCAAGTTCTTTATTTTCTTCACTTTATTAATTTCATTCTTATACGCATCCTTCAATTTCTTTATTTTCTTCACTTTATTAATTTCATTCCTATACGCATCCTTCAAGTTCTTTATTTTCTTCACTTTATTAATTTCATTCTTATACGCATCCTTCAATTTCTTTATTTTCTTCACTTTATTAATTTCATTCCTATACGCATCCTTCAATTTCTTTATTTTCTTCACTTTATTAATTTCATTCTTATACGCATCCTTCAAGTTCTTCATTTTCTTCACTTTATTAATTTCATTCCTATATGCATCCTTCAAGTTCTTTATTTTCTTCACTTTATTAATTTCATTCTTATACGCATCCTTCAAGTTCTTTATTTTCTTCACTTTATTAATTTCATTCCTATACGCATCCTTCAAGTTCTTTATTTTCTTCACTTTATTAATTTAATTCCTACACGCATCCTTCAATTTCTTTATTTTCTTCACTTTATTAATTTCATTCCTATATGCATCCTTCAAGTTCTTTATTTTCTTCACTTTATTAATTTCATTCCTATACGCATCCTTCAAGTTCTTTATTTTCTTCACTTTATTAATTTCATTCTTATACGCATCCTTCAAGTTCTTTATTTTCTTCACTTTATTAATTTCATTCCTATATGCATCCTTCAAGTTCTTTATTTTCTTCACTTTATTAATTTCATTCCTATATGCATCCTTCAAGTTCTTTATTTTCTTCACTTTATTAATTTCATTCCTATACGCATCCTTCAAGTTCTTTATTTTCTTCACTTTATTAATTTCATTCTTATACGCATCCTTCAAGTTCTTTATTTTCTTCACTTTATTAATTTCATTCCTATACGCATCCTTCAAGTTCTTTATTTTCTTCACTTTATTAATTTAATTCCTACACGCATCCTTCAATTTCTTTATTTTCTTCACTTTATTAATTCCATTCCTATATGCATCCTTCAATTTCTTTATTTTCTTCACTTTATTAATTTCATTCCTATACGCATCCTTCAAGTTCTTTATTTTCTTCCCTTTATTAATTTAATTCCTACACGCATCCTTCAATTTCTTTATTTTCTTCACTTTATTAATTTCATTCCTATATGCATCCTTCAATTTCTTTATTTTCTTCACTTTATTAATTTCATTCCTATATGCATCCTTCAATTTCTTTATTTTCTTCACTTTATTAATTTCATTCCTATATGCATCCTTCAATTTCTTTATTTTCTTCACTTTATTAATTTCATTTCTATACGCATCCTTCAAGTTCTTTATTTTCTTCACTTTATTAATTTCATTCCTATATGCATCCTTCAAGTTCTTTATTTTCTTCACTTTATTAATTTAATTCCTACACGCATCCTTCAATTTCTTTATTTTCTTCACTTTATTAATTTCATTCCTATATGCATCCTTCAATTTCTTTATTTTCTTCACTTTATTAATTTCTTTCCTATATGCATCCTTCAATTTCTTTATTTTCTTCACTTTATTAATTCCATTCCTATATGCATCCTTCAATTTTTTTATTTTCTTCACTTTATTAATTTAATTCCTACACGCATCCTTCAATTTCTTTATTTTCTTCACTTTATTAATTTCATTCCTATACGCATCCTTCAAGTTCTTTATTTTCTTCACTTTATTAATTTCATTCTTATACGCATCCTTCAAGTTCTTTATTTTCTTCACTTTATTAATTTCATTCCTATATGCATCCTTCAAGTTCTTTATTTTCTTCACTTTATTAATTTCATTCCTATATGCATCCTTCAATTTCTTTATTTTCTTCAGTTTATTAATTTCATTGCCATATGCATCCTTCAATTTCTTTATTTTCTTCACTTTATTAATTTCATTGCCATATGCATCCTTCAATTTCTTTATTTTCTTCACTTTATTAATTTCATTCCTATACGCATCCTTCAAGTTCTTTATTTTCTTCACTTTATCAATTTCATTCCTATATGCATCCTTCAAGTTCTTTATTTTCTTCACTTTATTAATTTCATTCCTATACACATCCTTCAAGTTCTTTATTTTCTTCACTTTATTAATTTCATTCCTATAAGCATCCTTCAATTTCTTTATTTTCTTCACTTTATTAATTCCATTCCTATACGCATCCTTCAATTTCTTTATTTTCTTCACTTTATTAATTCCATTCCTATACGCATCCTTCAATTTCTTTATTTTCTTCACTTTATTAATTTCATTCCTATATTCATCCTTCAATTTCTTTATTTTCTTCACTTTATTAATTTCATTCATATACGCATCCTTCAAGTTCTTTATTTTCTTCCCTTTATTAATTTCATTCCTATATGCATCCTTCAATTTCTTTATTTTCTTTTTCAAATTATCTTCTCCAGGAATCTGAAAACCAGCCTCAATTAGTTAATTCATTAAATATTTAAAATTGTACTCCCTCGTATTTTCTTCACGTACTGTATAGTGTTTGTATCCCATGAACCTTCATAGTTTCTGTGAATCTCCAGAAATCTACTGATTTCATTAGCTGACCACTTCAAACTTTATTTTTCTGTCATGGCAACAAACTGCATGACTGCGAGGTTATATGAAGCGAATATTGATTCGTAGCAGTTGCTATTAGGTCTTCAAAAACCATAAAATCGTGCGATACCAAGTCACGTGATCATAACATCTCGCGATACCAGGTCAGGTGATGATAAAATCATGCGCTACTTGCGACTAAAGTTGAACATGTTACACTTTAGTCGCGGCGAGTAAACTAGTCGCAAGTTAGATGTGCTACTTGCGACTAACTGGTCACACGATGCGACTAGGCTGCTGCTACTCGCTACTACTCTAGTAGCGGTGAGCAAAGTTGATGACCACCTGATCCTAGAAGGCGGCACAAACGAAATGGCAACCGACAGGAAAACGTGGAAGACGAAAAAATAAAAATAATAATAAAACGCCATATTTAAACTTTGAATACATCGAAACACCCTGCTGTATCATGGACGGCGACACCGGGGGGGGGGGGGGGGCTCAAGCCCCCTCACTTTTTGACTTGGCCCCCCCCCCACTTTACGGTCATCAATAATTAAGTTGATATGCATGTGTTTAACCGGCCCCCCTCCACACACTTTTTAGGAGAACCCTCCCACTTTTATAACTGTCCCGCCGGCCCTGTGTATAATAAGTATTTTCTTTTTTCTTCCCTTTCTTTTGTTTGCTTTGGTATTGTATCTGATTAAAATTATTCATCAACAAATCTAAATTTAGAAAAACAAAAAATGTTGCCATTCAGATGCTTAATAAAGCATCCTGATTGGCTAATACAAATTAAAAAATAAAATTGATGGTGCTTATGTATCGTAGGGCCAAAAAAAATGTTATCTTTAATTTTGAAGAGTCAAATAAGGGAGATAACTCCAAAGTTTTCAACGACGGTTTTATCGTAGAATGGATTTTACTATTGTAATTAATGTAAAATAAAGTTAAAACAACGTATACGTAAATGGATAATTTAGGAATCAAACAATCACAACGCTTTATGGTATTCGGCACCAATGACAAATAAAATGATTTATTCAAATAAATTAATTATCAAAGAAGAAGAAGAAAAAAATAGAAAAATACGTAAATGGAAGGGAAAAAAAAAAACATGAAACAAGGGAAATAAAGTTTTTGAAAATAAATGAAAGTTTTACACCGGGTAAAATTCAGCAATTTGTTTGAAAATTAATCCGTGCGCTTGCAAGAAGTCTATTAGTTTGGCATTATCTTTGGTTAAATATAAAATATCTTGCAAGTTCATAGTGTTAAAATCCATTTTAGGATAAAAAACTAGAGTTATCTCCCCCTTATTTGACTCTTTAGAATTAAAGATAAAAAAATTTGTTTTACATACATAAACATCAAATTTATATAAAGGTCACCATTTATCCCCATCCTTGTCTGAATCCATTAAATTGCTAATAATTCTTTTATTTTTTGTAACAATACAAAGACATTTTCACCAGTAGTATCTGTTCCGATGGATACTGCACCCCATAGACTGGTATTGTCTTGTCCTTCGGGACTTGATTTACGCCGGTCTATGGGATTGTCCTGTGCAGTTCTAGGAGGCCCACCCTCCCAGGCTTTGCCTCCCCTCTTTGGGGAGGAGTAAGTTAATTGCTTACTGCTTGAGGCGCCCCTACCGGGGAATGCCGACGGGGCTGCCCAGGCAATTTTTGATGGTCAGAGTGCTCACCTCTCGGGCGCTGGCTTTTCAACCCCCACTTTCCGACCCGACCTTGGGTCACATCTTACTTGTGGGAGTAAGATAAAACTGGCCTTGTGCCTAACTCCTGGAGAGGAGTAAATAATACAAAGACATTTTCACATTTGGCCTTTTGGCTAAGATCAAAGTGTAGTATCTGTTCCGATGGATACTGCACCCCATAGACTGGTATTGTCTTGTCCTTCGGGACTTGATCTACGCCGGTCTATGGGATTGTCCTGTGCAGTTCTAGGAGGTCCACCCTCCCAGGCTTTGCCTCCCCTCTTTGGGGAGGAGTAAGTTAATTGCTTACTGTCTGAGGCGCCCCTACCGGGTAATGCCGACGGGGCTGCCCAGGCAATTTTTGATGGTCAGAGTGCTCACCTCTCGGGCGCTGGCTTTTCAACCCCCACTTTCCGACCCGACCTTGGGTCACATCTTACTTGTGGGAGTAGGATAAAACTGGCCTTGTGCCTAACTCCTGGAGAGGAGTAAATAATACAAAGACATTTTCACAAAATTATAAAACAATAAGTAATTTCTACGAAAGTTTACAAAAAAAAAAAAAAAAAAGTCTCCAGGGAAATTCATTTGACAGACTGTGAGAAAGCAATTCTGTTTAATTCTGTTTGATACTGTCAACAGAACAATTAGCTAAGTAGAAAAATCACTAAAATGAATCTCTGTATTAAATTTTTAAAATCCTTGAACGAGTTGGCCTAAACAGAGGAGACAGCAAACGGCTGAAATGGTGCTTATCTCCGCCATCACATTTTTTCGCACCCTCTCAACAACAGCTGCACTCCGAGCAGTTCGGAGCCTGCCAGAACGCTGGTCACTCTCCACTGATGTGCGGCCATTTTTTGAATCGACTGAACCACTCCTTAATTTGTGTTACACCCATCGCATCTTCTCCAAACACCTGCTGAATCTAACGCGCGACGGCGGAGATGAACACCATTCCAAAAGAAGACTTCCAGAGGTGTTTCCGGCAGTGGATGGATCGGTGGACTAAGTGTGTGCAAGCACAAGGGGCCTACTTTGAAGGGGATTAGGGTCCCAACCCCGTCACGTATTTGAAATATTTTTTCTGGCCTAAGGTTGGATACTTTTTAGACAGTCCTTGTACCGTCGGAAATTAACTTCCTGCACTGAAGATTGCGTTAGCATGAAACATCGATGTCTGTAGGTAATAAATAATTAATATATATTTATAAATATTATTAAAAGCCCCCTTTACTAAGGCCGGGCACTCTGAGTGAATTTAATAACAAGCAGTACTACTAGCTTCATTGTGAGATCCAACACAGTTTGTTGTTGTTGTAGATCACTTTCGCTGCTCGTTGTAAAATACCCGCCTAACTTGGTATTTACAAAGTTAAATTCCTCCTTAATTCTAAGCTAATTTGTGGTGGGCAACAGGAAACTAGAACTCCCTCCCTGCCCCCTGTTTCCTCGACGGTACTGACATGCAGAAATTTAAAACTAATGCAAACAGACATCTCACTGCGCAAATCCCAATGTAGGTTGACCCCCACCCCCCCACCCCAACCTTCTCCCTTTTCTTTCTTCTCAGTAGCCCCTTACGTCTACAGTGGCGGCCTGTCTTATCTAGGATGAACTATGTTATAAAAAAAAAAAAAAAAAAAAAACGCTCTTGACTGCGAATCAGTGGCGATTTGTGATCGGAGTTCGCGCCCGCCGACCATCGGAAATTAACTTCCTGCATTGAAGATTTCGTTAGCATAGAACATCGATGTTTGTAGGTAATAAATAATTAATATTTATTTATATATATCAAGGGAGGCGCGAGTGCGCTCTATCCCTTAATAGACTTCAAAAACGGCCTATGCTAGAAATCTCATTTCTTTGATCAATCATAACTCAAAAACCAATAAACCAAATTAGTTAAAACTTTGCACAAAATTTTTCTTTGATAGGTTCTATAAGCGTGTTGAATTTCAACATCATTAGTCAAGGCAACCCAGAGATCCAGAAAGGTCAGGCATGATTTTGTGTTATCCGTGCGTACGTACGTACGTATGTGCCACCCTGTATCTCAACTATTTGATGGATTCAGCTGATTTTTGGCAGAGATAGAGGTTCTAGGGTCTAGTTGATGGCATTTTAATTTCAGTTTACCATATACCTTAGTTTTCCAGAAAATTAAAAAAAAACTTAAAAATGACCATTGTATCGAGGCATAGCCTTTACAAAAGTAGTGACATTCCATGATAAATGCCAGTATACTGAAATCATATGCCCTTAATAGGGTTAAGATGAAAATTCATATACATTAAATGTACAAAAGCAAAGAAATTCCCAAATTTTTACACTTTTATTGTCATTAAGGGTATGCGAGCACAACAGGGCTATGTATTTTACTGGTAGGAATTTTTCTTCAACGCACCTCACACACTTCATCCACTAATGCATAGAGATTTATACTGTAGTGATGTGATAATGAAATGGTTTGGTTGATATGTAGTCATACCCTTAATTAATGACAATAAAAGTGTAAAAAAAATTGGGAATTTCCTTGCTTTTGTACATTTAGTGTATATGAATTTTTATCTTAACCCTATTAAGGGCATATGATTTCAGTATACTGGCATTTATCATGGAAATATATATATATATATATATATATATATTACGGCAATTACCTGCTTAGGTAAAAGCAGCTTTGTTGTTTTACCATCCAACTATTGCCAACAACATGGCTGCTCGACTGCTGTATACACCTTCAGGCCTTCTTTTTCTAATCTCTTTGTACTTGTTAACCTTCTAAGAATATCGAACTAACCTCTTTATTTGATACATGGACGTAGATTGTTTGTATACTTTGCCATATTATAACAGTCGTGTCTCCGTCTGTGTTGGGCGATGAAAGTGAACACACAATTCTGTAGAGACGACAAAGTTATCTCCCTTCAAAGTTATCTAGCTTCTGGAGAATGGAGTTTTGGGGCCAAAGTTTTGTTTACTCCTCCCCAGGAGTTAGGCACAAGGCCAGTTTTATCCTACTCCCACAAGTAAGATGTGACCCAAGATCGGGTCGAGAAAGTGGGGTTTGAAAAGACAGCGCTCGAGAGGTGAGCACTCTGGCCATTTAAAAATTGCCTGGGCAGCCCCGTCGGCATTCCCCGGTAGGGGCGCCTCAGACAGTAAGCAATAAACTTACTCCTCCCCAAAGAGGGGAGGCAAAGCCTGGGAGGGTGGACCTCCTAGAACTGCACAGGACAGGCGTGCAGTATCCATCGGAACAGATACTACACTTTGATCTTAGCCAAAAGGCCAAGAAGCCCTAAAGGGGTCAATTATTATTGTTTAAAATGCATAGAAACACAAACGAGCCCATTTGAAAATTGTCTTTCAAAAATAGGGCGCTGAGATTTTCTGCCACATATAACTACCATAAACTTGCATGTGAAAGGTTTCTTCTCTGGCATCTCTATCAAGACTATTACATTTCAGAAACACATCGTATATTTCAAGTGATACATATATTATATTGCTATGTATATATAAAACAAAGATGTTTGTGTGTCTGTTTGCGCATTAGTTATCAATGGTTGCTCTCAACACGTTCCTGTGGATGTTTTAACCTTGTTTTAAATAATTAGAATTTTTTTTTTTTTCTATTATAATCTCTATTAATAAAAATTATTAGAAAACTTCACATGTGTGTGTATTTCTCGTGTCAATGTGGAACGTTCATCCTCCTGTAAAAACCATTGCAGAAGCATGGATGTCCTAAATCACAGGAAGATTGGCCGGCCAAAGAAAACTTGAAAGCAAGTTATTATACAAGACCGCACGGCGTGGAATTTGTAGACAACTGACCTGTTGAAACGTGAGAACTAGAGAGTGAGCTTGCGTAATATCCGAAAACGTCTGACCCCCTGACCCCAAGGGACAAGTGACGTTGAATAAATAGAAGAAGAACAGAACTTTGATTATCACGCATTCATGGTTAATAAAAAATAATTGGATCAGATACAAAATGGTATAACGTAAAAGAAAATAAAATTTTAAAAAATCCTATTCACAAAAAATATCATTTAATTACGTAATTAAATCCACCAAAATGTATTTCCCTTTTGCTCGCACACAAGACCGACAGCATGTAATCAGCCACCCCCCCCTTCACTGCATTAGTCACATAAGTCTTCAGTTCATTAACCTTTATCCTCGAGAGGCTTTTGGCCTTGATAAATGGAGTTTCATTAATAAAAAGTAAATATATACATATATATATATATATATATATATATATATATAGTGAATGCTTTTATTCAAACATGTACAAGGTCTGCTACTTTACCCTACCTGGATTACTATATATATATATATATATATAGGGTAGAGCACTGTCATTTAATGATATCGCCTGCTGTAATGCACAACTCTTTGTAAATCAACAAATGGAGCACCTCAAAAGTGGCGGTTAGGGTTAAGGTTAGGGTTAGGGTTGGGGTTAAGGTTAGGGCTAAGGTTGGGGTTAGGGTTATGGTTGGGGTTAAGGTTAGGGTTAGGGTTAGGGTTAAGGTTGGGGTAAGGGTTAAGGTTGGGGTTAGGGTTGGGGTTGTTTATATAAAGATATTGTAGATATCATTTACGAGCGCCGATCACGTAGCTCAGCTATCAACTAGATGGTTGTAGGCTCAATTCCTGGCTTGGGATGGGTGCTAGTCTAGCCACACTGAAGAGCTGTGATACAGCGAAACAGTCTGTTTGTGGATGACATATATATATATATGAGGCCAAGACTTAGGGCTTCCTGTTGTGTGTAGGGTGAAACTTGCATGTGAAAGGTTTATTCTCTGGTAGCTCCACTAAGACCGTCACTTTTCAGGCACACATCGTTTATCTCAAGTTATATATATATATATATATATATATATATATATATATATATATATATATATATATATATTATATATGTTATATGTGTGAAAAATGACAAACAGAAAACAGGTTAAAGTGCAGACGTTCGCCAACATGAACGAAACCGGTCAAATCTCTTGTTTTTGTTTTTCTCCTGCACTTTAACCTGTTTTCCGTTTGTCATTTTTCACACATTTTGTCCACCACAGTATTTCTTTTTCATGAATTATCGTGTACCTTATCCCATATATGTTATATATATTTTGTATAATTAGGCAACATTCCTTCTTTTATACATATCCGGTTGAACAGGAGTGCCAACTTCTGTTTATTCCTTTTGTGATCCAATCTTTCTATTCGTCGAACGATAGATCTTGTACTATTAACCAAAGAGTGTAGGAAATCTCTATATTTGACGCAAACGTTACTATTGCAACCAGATGCATTCCAACTATAAAGTAGATGAAAAGATCATTAAAAATATTATACATAAATATATATCCCCTGTAGATAACGACTTTAAAATTAGATTTATTATTTACTACAAAGATTTAAAACTAGCAATTTACTAATAAAAAATAATCCTACCGACAATGGCTTACTAAAAACTAGTAATGCCATATACGTGTTCAAATGTCCTATCAGAGAATGTGTCTCTGCCAACAGCATGTATATTGGCATGACTAGAACCAGTATTTCACGTCGATTAACTTGCCACTTAACCTCCCCTCAAAGCTCCATTTACAAACACCTTACAGCACATAACATCTCCAAAGATAATTTTAAAAATATCTTAACCAGTAGTACATCCATCCTGGCTGCGTCATTTTGCGGTATTCGCCTCCCCATAATGGAAGTATTGTTCATTCAATTAAAAAAGCCCAACATCAACCATGCTCGTTATGAGGGGTGCGAAGGCGTGTTGAAATGCTGTTGAATGTTTTTAATGTTTTTAATCACATGGAAACGTCTTCTTAATAAATTCACCAATTTTATTTTGCATTGATCAATCATCCGCCTGAAGACGACCAATGATGGTCGAAAACGTTTGCGTCAAATATGGAGATTTCCTACACTCCATGGTTAATAGTACAAGATCTATCGTTCGACGAATAGAAAGATTGGATCACAAAAGGAATAAACAGAAGTTGGCATTCCTGTTCAACCAGATATATATATATATATAGTTCTGCTTCATATGTGTTCTTTCATAAAAAAAGTTGTTACTTTCGTTCGCAATCACTGTACAGAGGCACAATTATTTCAAATCACCCCTAACCCTACCCCTAACCACACCCCTAACCCTACCCCCACCCCTAACCCTACCCCTCCACACATACTCGAAGAAAAAAACCTGCAACTGCAAAGTTGATGATTTTTCGTAGTTTACAAACGTTCAAATGTTAATTATTCATTTATAAATTTAATACTTACAGAATACTACAATTAATATGTATAAGTAATAAAAAAAAAAAAAATGGGTAAAAATACTTGTATGGGTTTCAGGGGTGGGAGCAGAAGTTTCTTTTGCTCTTTTGTTCTTCAATTTTGCCGGCAACGCCCGTGCACAGGTCTCGCTATTTAATGATATAATGAGGGGCAAACATAAATGCCGGTGTGCAATTACCGTGTAAAGAAAAAGATCGATAAGTAAAGATAATCGAATTTGCGATCCAGTGAACTGCGTTAATTAATAACCACAGCAGCGAGCAAGAACGCAACATTGCACTTATCAAGACGGTAAATACGACACGGTTTATTTTTACCCTGAAATGAATGGTAAGCGGAAGCCATTCTCAGCCGACCCCAAAAATATTTTTTTTATTTCGTCTAGTTTTTTTTTTTTTTGCCTGCGTGTCATGCCTCTTTAGGGTTCTGCCCCCTTTCGGAACTCTCTTTCCAATCCAACCCTTAAAAAGGAAAACAGCGCACAGAACATTCACACTGTCAACTGTTGACGCCAAATACCACCCGAAAGCGCATTGAAAAAAAACAAAAAAAAACGTTGAATTCTCAATTCCTTGAAAAACATACCTGTTCACTTTAAAATCAAAACGCTATGAATAATATATATATCGGACATAATTTATTATGAGTGGAAGACAGATTTCTTCGGTTGGAGTCAGGCGATTAAAAATTTCAAACGCCGGAGTCAGAATTTTTGTTATGCATTGAGTTTTTAGGGAGGGAAATCGCTCCAGACAAGGCATGAAGCCACTTGATGTAAGGAACCAACAAGAATGACAGATGATTATCGCAAATATAGAAGATGTCTATTGGTCTTGGTCTTGAAACGACCAAGGCTATAGGTAGGAGGAAAACAGTCAGCAGGAAAGAGAGTTCCACAAGCCTGCAGTTCTTGAAAATAAGCTACTGGAATAGGAAGCTGTATTACAATGAGGTATCAAAACAGCGAATTGATGGAGACCATGAGTCAAACAAACTGGAACAAAAGAAGCAGGGAATAGATCGCATAATTTTAAAGAACACATGCCATAATTGTATTTATAAAAAAGACTGAGACTAACAGCATCACGTCTGTGAGAGAGAGGATGCAGAAAAGAAAGAGTAGGGCTAATCAAATTACAGATATGTTTCTGCACCTTATCAAGAACTCTCAAATGGGACAGAGATTCACCAGCCCAAATATGACAACAGTACTCTATACATGGTCTGATTGTGGATGTGTAGAGACAGAGAATAGCCTCAGGTGTGAGAAAGTATTTGGAGCGATAGAAAGAACCGACTTTACGAGAAGCAGGAAAAGCAATGGATTTAATGTGTGAACTCCAAAGATTTGATGAGAGAGAAAGACCAAGAAGTTTCAGAGTCGATTTCTCCTCAAGAGCAGAGCCATCCATGAGAATCTCAGGAAGAAAAGGGACACGCCTACGATTGAAAGACACGAGCTGAGTCTTAAGAGGATTAAACGAAAAAGCCATTTCGTACCCCAATCTACAACTGAACCCAGGTCAATTTCTAGATCAGCTGCATATTTTGACTGAACCAAGGGAGATGGGCGAGAAGCACCACCAGAATAGAGAGTCGTATCATCGGTATAGATGTTAGTTTTCTGAACAATATTCTCTGGAAGATCATTTATATAGAGAAGAAACAGTGTTGGGCCTAGAATAGAGCCTTGAATTAGAAGAACACCCACCTCAGGACAGATAAAATTAATTCCTCAAAGAGAACAGTACTGCACTATTTTTATGCCCCCCTTGTGAAGATTAAAATAAAGATATAATCATACTATACTCTATGTCTATAACCCTTGTTCTAATTTTTGATAACAATCTATTACATGATTTTGATTCTAGAGACTGTCTAAAATTTAATGCTTAAGAGGTCTTAAGAAGAAATTGAAATTCAGAAAATCTTGCTTCATATTCATAATTATAATATATAGCGCTTCAGTGTATGTTGAAAAGAATCAATAAAGTGCTCGATCGCAATAAATTTGAGAGCTAATATACAAATTATAGTGTATAAAGCAAAACTCATATCCGGTGTAAACTCCAAGAAAGAAATTTACATCGGAATGACTCAAGGAACTTTCAAAGAGAGGCTCTACGTCTATACTAATACTTTCAAATATCCCGGAAAAAAAACATAACCCTTCCTTAGCAACCACCATATGGAATCTCAAGAAGTCCCTATAGAGGATCATCAATAAACAAAATCCTTATAGCCCTACCTCCAGCAATTGGCCCATTCCATGAAAAGTGGTCCTATGATGGTGTAAATTTTTTTAAAGAATTCATGACTGGCACTTATTTTTATGAAAACTAGAAAGGTTGAAGTATCTTTTTAGCCTTGGAGTGCTTTTTAACGTTTTATTTTTTTTATACGGCTTATCTGAAAACCATCAAACCTCTGCCGTATAAATACATCTTTTTTCACTCTTTTTTAATGGATTTATTTGGGTATATAAAAGCTTCAAAAATCTCTTAAACAGCATTCATACATAAGTTCAGACATTTATCTGAGTGTACATCAAGAAGATAGAGGTATTTTTACAGAGCAATACCTCTTATACATGATAATTGAAAGGTCACTTTGCTCCGTCACGTACGTGACCCATCAGAGATATAAGTTTTGCTAGCATAAAAGGTTTATGGAATAGACAGTTCAAATTTTTTTACAAAACAAGTATACTGATACCATCCTTGAGCCAAAATGTCAAGTAGCTACAACCAATTGCTTTAGAAAAAAGCACATACATAATTCTGTCACGTATGTGACAGAGATGTATGTGACATATGTATTTTCAAGCATTTTTTTTAGTTTGCCTGTTAACAATCTTGGCTGGAATTAATTTGAGCATTCAAATATTCATAAAACTCTGTATTGCAGGTTCATAAAGGCCCAGTCTTGGTCACGTACATGACCGACCATTCAGATGCCTTTTTTTCAACTTGTGAGATAATACTTTGCTCAGAATAAACTCTTTCTAATCAAAACTATGTGTCTTATTAACATCGTTAAGTATAAATCTTTAATGAACTTGCTAATAAAGATAGAATTGATGAACAAATTGTTAGGCCTTGACAAAATAAGCTAATGTACATATTCAAATAACAAAATGTGTACCGTATAAATGCATGATAATATCAGTGGCAATTCTGACAACAAAAAAACAGCACATTTAAATAAGATTAACTTCCTTGAATCTGAATTGCATTGCATTGTTCATTAGGAAAGTTCTTCATTGTAAGTACATTTTTTGGCCTCAGTGTACAAAAACTGGAGAAACAAATAATGATATCTGGGTGAGTGTTTTTGAACAAAGCATATGCTTATTTTAAATACATTTGCAGGTAAAGTCTAGGTTCTGTCCTTTTCTCTCCATTTTCCTACACAGCCATTTTTTTATGCCTGGACTCGTATACACAATGTCCATACTTTAAAAAAAATCCTGGACCGTTCTTACAGTATCTTCTGACAATCCATTTCCATGGGTTCTTAAATTGTTTTCAGACTTTGTGGCCAAAATTTCTCCAATACGTTTTGCCCCCCCGCCCACCCTCACACTACAGCTTTTCGTTTTTGAAGACTGGAAGGAAAAGCCCTCTCAGCCTTTCTGACAGCCCTCCCATACGATTGTGGCGATCTATAAGATTTACTTGGTGTACTAGTAGCTGTAGTAGGTGGCTTTTCTGCATTTGCTTTAAGAAGTCGCGACTTTCTCTTCCTGTCTTGACTTTTCTTCTTGTACTCTGCAAGTTCAAGATTAGTCATTGCATTTACTATATTTGCCTTGACAGCTTTCTGTTGAAAATTTGGATCTAACAGTTTTCTTCTTGCTCTGAGATTTCTCATCTTTTCTGCTGATGTAAGTCTTTTTCTTTTTGCTGGAGCAGAGACACATGCTTGTTGACAGTCAGTCATCTTGGTTGAAAAAGGAAGTTACTAAGGGATATCACTCTTAAACAATAAATAAACGGTAACATGATATTGTCAAGCTAAATCAACTTTTCAAGCTTGCAATTCAGACCGTCACGTACGTGACCCAACTCAAACACAATTTTTGCTTGATTGGAGATATGCAGAGACTTGAAATTTTAGCTAGTCAAAATTTACACATATTTGCCTTTGGAAAATGGTTATTTCCTTTTCTAGAACCTTGATAATTCACAGAAAATTGCTGACATAAAGTAAAATTTGAAAATGCTCATTTGTGTGGTGTCACGTACGTGACCCAATCTAGTGAGCATTTTAAGTATGAAGATTTGTTCAAACCAATGAAAACTAAAGTTATTTAGGCATAGAAATGATTGAAGTTTGTGTAAGACACATATTTTGATTAGAAAGTGAGTATTGTAGACACAGTATTATCTCAAAGTTGAAAAAATGTGTATGAATGGTCACGTACGTGACCCGGAATGGGCCAATTGCACACTATGCACCACTGAAAAATTCAGGATCCTACAGGCAATCAATAACCCTTCCATAATGTATGAACATCAAAACTGAGGTCTTCAAATCATGTCTCCACAGAAGAAAATTTCTACTAGCCAAATTAACTAGCAATGAAAATACATAATTCACTGATAGTCCCTTCCATACATAAGTCTAAAGAACTCTACATCATATGTAAAATATAAGGCTATTCTCCTTCACCCACCCTAAGACTTTTCCAATTATTATCAAATTAATTCCATTTATACAATATAACACCCCCTCCCTTGGATATATCATACTATACTTATCACATTCACATCTCTCCAACCCACCCAAATACAACATACACTTGCACCCTCGTAATCCCTACCTATCACAACTAACATAAATTATTAGATATCTCATCATATTCAATGAAATATTTTTTACATTTAAATATATTAAATATATGAAGTTTTGCTAGTTGAATAGCTAGAAGTATATTCCTCGAATACCCTTAAATAAAAGGAAATTATATATATATATAGGGTGGGTCAAAATAAGGGTCCTATCTTTAAATTTGAATAACTTGAATTTGAATAACTTCCACAAAATAAAAGTTAAACTCACCAAACTTTATGTGTGTGTAGACTGACCCTTCCGAGATTTTTTGAAATAAACAAAACAAATTTTAGCCGAAAAACACTTCTTAAAACTTACAAAAACTAAAGTATTGTTTTTTACACTGTTTTGAGTTTTTTAAGCAAAAATGTTTTCTAAATGAGGGTACGTTCCTTAGGGCTAATATGGCTCATGCTTGCTTCGGAAGGGGTCCTTTACTTATTCTAAAAAAAAAAATTTAAAAAAATCAATAAATAAAAAAGTTATGAATTTTTAAAAATAGGACCCTTATTTTTGCCCACCCTGTATATATATATATATATATATAATTATTAATGACAATATATGTATTAGCATATACTTTCAGTGCCCTTTTACTTTGCAGTCTCCTTAAAAGATTCAGCTCAATGATTGCCAATTAGTGACAACAGAGCAAATATAAGTCAGGTTCATATTATATTCCAATAACCATGTTTTTATTTTATTATTTTTATTTTTTCACATTTCCAAAAAACATAACATTTCTGTGAGATATATTTTTTACGGTCCGTTTCATTTGTCCTGTGCCAAACAACATTTTTATGTCAATATCGTCTCTGCAACATTACAAAATCATCAGAAAAATTCACAAAGAGTAAAAAGTTATTGGATTAAAGTGTCTTTAAAAAAACTACACTATACAGTGGTTCATTTTTGAGTGAAACCAAACAAAAAAACAAAGAATTATATATATATATATATATATATATGTCCAAGATCTAAACCTTACCGATTCATACAGACTTTCCGATAGGCTCATAAACGTTATTAGATACAAGCTAACCGATTAATTTAACACAAGTATCCCACACGAACCAATACAGACACCACACATTATATTGACCCATCCACTTATTTTGATATCCTTTAGGAAACTTTCTTTACTTATTGTTACACCGGCCGTTCTTACACAGGAGAAACTACACCGGTTGTCACTATAAATAGTGCGAGTCACCAGAGACAAAAAAGACAAAGCACAGTCTTGTAACTGTCTAGCCAAGAGCTAGTCAGTTTCTTACTTTGTTAATACACTTGTTAAACCAACCCTCGACTTGACTTCCTTTATTTATTATTTACTGTGGAACAACTTCACAACACTTATAAAGATACCCCCTCCATTAACACCACTACCAACATAGCTAATAAACGAGAATTATAACAATAATTTTACACTCAAATATAAGCACTATCCTAAAATTATAAACAGTAATATAAATATAACACTTAAACCCTTTAATAACAGGAATACAACCCCACCCAAAATCTAACCTACTCACTTGTAAATAAACTACAACACACACTATCACCGCTAAATATTAATGCATCATCGAAGCAGAGAAACATACAACATCGATTATCAACAAATAATTTATTCTAAATTATACTTAGTTACGATTAAGACCCATATAAACATACAGTCCGTCCCTATTAACTCGGTACTTTTTTCCAAAAGGAACTATTGAGTGAATTCACCGGAAGACGTTACGGTGATCTTCGAACTCCATTCTTCGATTTGTTTTTATTTTGTGAGTCGCTGATGATGTGAATTGGGCTCTAACGACATTTTTAACAAAAATAAAAGGTCAGCCTATCTCAATGGAACCATGGTACGTCTCTGATGTATGTAACGAGTTTTTAGATAAATAATTTATTCATATATATATATATGAGTGTACTCACTTCGACAAAAATGATGGAAAATAACATTAGCCTTCGCCAGTGTTCACACTAAACCTCTGGATGGGTGAAGTAAAAGAAATAAGAAAGAAAGAAAACGTTACAAATTGGAAAGTTAAAAAAAAGAAGAAAAATAAACGTATAAATCGGCAGAGAAAGAAGAAAAGAAAGAAAATGTTTCATTATCGAAATAGATTCACTTTCTCAATTCCCCTAAATACTTGATTTGTCTGGCAGTTTTTTTTTTACTCGCTAACTTCCCCGTGACGGGACGAATATATATACAAATAAATACACATTGTACTTTATTATAGCATGGAGGATATATACTGGCTATCGTTCAAACTCCATTGTTAATATCAAGCACATGGAGAAAAGTCGACACGTGATCGCCATCATCAGGAACAAATATGATTGATAACGGACACACCTGGTATATAAGACTTTGGTACTTCTGCAGTTTACGGACCCTGCTATTTTTTAGGTAGGATTTTCAAGTTAAATTCAATTCCATGATAAATGCCAGTATACTGAAATCATATGCCCTTAATAGGGTTAAGATGAAAATTCATATACACTAGATGTACAAAAGCAAGGACATTCCCAAATTTTTACACTTTTATTGTCATTAAGGGTATGACTACATATAAACCAAACCATTTCATTATCACATCACTACAGTATAAATCTCTATGCATGAGTGGATGAAGTGTGTGAGGTGCATTGAAGAAAAATTCCTACCAGTAAAATACATAGCTCTGTTGTGCTCGCATACCCTTAATGACAATAAAAGTGTAAAAATTTGGGAATTTCCTTGCTTTTGTACATTTAGTGTATATGAATTTTCATCTTAACCCTATTAAGGGCATATGATTTCAGTATACTGGCATTTATCATGGAATGTCACTACTTTTGTAAAGGCTATGCCTCAATACAATGGTCATTTTAAAGTTTTTTTTTAATTTTCTGGAAAACTAAGGTATATGGTAAACTGAAATTAAAATGCCATCAACTAGACCCTTGAACCTCTATTTCTGCCAAAAAATCAGCTGAATCCATCAAATAGTTGATGAGATACAGGGTGGCACATACGTACGTACGTACACACGGATAACATGATTTCATGATTGAAATTTCTGAATCTCTGAGTTGCCTTGACTAATGATGCTGAAATTCTACACACTTATAGAACCTATCAAATAAAAATTTTGTGCAAAGTATTAACTAATTTGGTTTATTGGTTTTTGAGTTATGATTGATCAAAGAAATGAGATTTCCAGCATAGGCCATTCGTGAAATCTATTAAGGGATAAAGCGCTCTCGCGCCTCCCTTGATTTTTACAGTACTTTTTGTTTAGCAAATTGTTAGGTAAAAGTGCAGAATAGTTTACAAAGCACCTCCTCCCCATGTTAAGAATGGTTTTCTAAATAATAACGTTATTATTTGAGCCCGGTCCGTAAACTGCAGAAGTACCAACCCTTTTCAAATTTCAGCAATTAAAATCGTCATGGTGGATAAACGGCAACGCTTTTTAATCAGCCTGCTTACAAGAACTTTAAATATCAAAGTTAATGTTTGTGATGAAGTGGCTAATTATTTAAATTCTCCAGTTAAACTACCAACTCTCTAGTGATTGGCATTGCAGGCATGAAACCAGATATACTTGGATACAAATAAGGTCAAGCTTCGGTTTTATATTTCACGCCCAAATAACTCAATTTTAATGTTAAGCATTAGCAGAAAATTTGATACACGAAATATGTGATACTTTTGTTATTGAGATGTTAAATAATTATTATGACGATAGCCATATACGGTTCAGAGACATTGACTACTGGAGAACAAGAAGTCAAAGCCCAGTTGGTGTTTGAGATGAAATGTCGCAGGACAATCCTCAAGGTTACTAGGAATGACAGGCTTAGTAATGCTTGCATACGCGAAGCGCTAGGCATGACGGAAACCATCGAAGATGTGGTGTCGGCTAGGAAGCTTCCATGGTTTGGTCATGTTTCTAGGAGTAGTGGGATGATAAATGCCAGCTACAGAAAATACTTTTGAAACGCAAGACCAAGTGGACGCCCACCCAAAAGATGGTCCGACAGCATTAGGGAACAGTGCGGCGTTCTTTTTCAAACAGCCGAGAAATATGCAATTCGGAGACGGAAGTTTGTGTTCAATACAGCGAGGGGACGTTAAGTCCTGGGCGATTCAAGTAAAGTAAAAAGTAAGTAATTATTATTAGTAGTAGTAGTAGTATTAATAGTATTATTAGTAGTAGTATTATTATTATTATTGATGATAGTATTATTATTACTATTATTATTATTAGTAGTAGTATTAGTAGTATTATTATTAATTGTAGTAGTAGTAGTATTATTATTAGTAGTATTATTATTGATAGTAGTAGTATTATTATTGATAGTATTATTATTGATAGTATTATTATTGATATTATTATTATTGTTAGCAGTAGTATTATTAGCAGTAGTATTATTATTAATTGTAGTAGTAGTATTATTATTATTGATAGTATTATTATTAGTATTATTATTATTAGTAGTAGTATTAGTAGTAGTAGTAGTAGTAGTGCTCCTATTTGCTTATGGTCCGACAGCATTAGGGAACAGTGCGGCGTTCCTCTTCAAACAGCCGAAAAATATGCAATTCGGAGACAGAAGTTTGTGTTCAATACAGCGAAGGGACGTTAAGTCCTGGGTGATTAAAGTAAAGTAAAAAGTAAGTAATTATTATTATTAGTAGTAGTATTATTATTAGTAGTAGTATTAGTAGTATTATTATTATTATTAGTAGTAGTAGTAGTAGTAGTATTATTGATAGTATTATTAGTATTATTGTTAGCAGTAGTATTATTAGTATTAGTATTATTATTAATTGTAGTATTATTATTATTATTAGTAGTAGTATTAGTATTATTATTGATAGTATTATTATTAGTAGTAGTATTATTAGTAGTAGTATTATTAATAGTATTATTGTTAGTATTATTATTAGTATTAGTAGTAGTAGTATTAATTGTAGTAGTAGTAGTAGTAGTAGTGCTCCTATTTGCTTACCCCCTCACAAAGGAAGAGTTAGACAGAAGGTGGGGGTTTAATGTGGGGACAATCCAGCTCGTTTTGTGCAAAAAATTATTTAAAAGAAAAAGAATATAATTTTTCTTTAATTCTCTAATCTATCAAATTAAATTTAATTGCAAAAAAAAAAAAAAAAAAATAGGAAAGTGCAACAAGCCATGTAAAAAGGCAGAAGATGTGCACATCTATAGACAGTCTGGTTAGTCGGACTCCTTTTCAAACCAAAATGCTCAAAATATCAAATGAAATCAAATCTATTGAAATTAAGTAGCAAAGTACAACAGACAATGTAAAATGACAGAAGATCTGTACAGCTATATACCGTCTGAATGTTTGTCCAAGGCGACTGTAAACTTGGATATGGTAGGCATCGTCACTACCTCCTTTGGTAGGTTGTTCCAGGGAGCAGAAACACGGACAGAGAATTATGCCTTATTTTTCTGTTGAAATAAAAGCGCCTATGTTACATCATTTGCTGGGGTCTTGTGGACATCACATGTTGGCGCTTTGGTGGAAAACCTCCTCGAAAGGTAGATTTAAATTCCTATTGATGATGTTGCACCCCAGAATTGCATCCTTCGCTGCTCAAATGAAAGGTAATCATCCTAAGATCAGCGGTCATGATGCATCCAGCGGCGCCTTAAACTGTTTGCATGTCTGCAGGCTAAACACAGCTTCTGAAAAAAAAAAAAAAGAAGCCGTCCGACGATTCAGCCAAAATCGTCTCCGTTACCGTTTCCGTTCATACCAGTGAAGGAAATCTCCTCAACAATCAGTCTGGCAGTGGTCTTGCTTCTGTCGGGATGATGTATGGTTCTGTTCAGTCCAAGGAGGTTCACACTCCCTGGCTTTATCTCCTTTCTTCGGGAAAGGGTTTGTTTATTGCGAATTGCCAGAATGTCGATGGGGCTGCTAAGGCACGTTTTCTCGGCCAGAGTAAACTCTACTTAGTGCGCTGTCTTTTCAAAACCTCACTTGACCTTGTGTCTAACCTGCTCGCCAGGAGGGAAATAATAAGCAGCTTCTGAATTTCCACAAAATCCTTCTTTGCGGAGCTGACGTGAAGAAAAGTTTGGTTAATAGATGTAGAACAGTTGATGTAGCAGGGTCAGTTGGCAGAGTTAGGCAAAGGAAAACATGGGAGGAAGTGATAAGAAAAGGATGGATTTGAGAGAAAAAGGTATAAATAAAGACCTGGTCAGAGATAGGTTAGTTTGGAAGTCAATTTCTAAAAGCCGTCCAACACATGCCAGCATGTAAAACGGATGATGATGATGATGATGATGATGATGATTTACGGCATATCAACCATTTTGGCGCAAAGGATATAAGCGCAAAGTAATAATCAGTTTTAAGTGACAGTCTTCTGGAGGTTGAAGGTTCAATCCTCAGTGCGGGCGATACTAAGAATATAATTATGAATTAATTAAAACTTCTACCCGGTCACGGAATGAGAGCAATCTACCCCCATGGATTAAATTAAGGGTTCCGGTTGAAATTCCGTACAAATTCCAGAGTTCAACAAGACGCACCTGAAAGAAGGTTGGAGGTTACATCGGCCGAAACGTTGTGAGAATAACATCCAAGATGAGAACTGTAGTTTGAATAACACAAATAATAATATTGCAAACAAAAATTATCCTGAATTTGTCTATTACTGAGGGGGGGGGGGGAGAGGTATATTTTTTTCTACCAAACTTACTCATGTTAACAATTTAGACTGGGGTAATTTTTATTTTTGCTCCAATCCAGAGCCCCCCCCTTTTGAGGGGAGCTGTATCCCCCCCCCCACACATTAAAAACCGACCTTAGTGAGGCAACTAAATAGGAACAATTAGATAACTGTTTATTTATTGCTATCTTCTATTATTACTTACTATTTATCTACCTCCCACAAGGTAAGATGTGACACAAGGTCGGGAAAGTGGGATTAGATAAGCCAGGGCTCGAGGTGAGCACTCTGGCCATTCAAAAATTGCCTGGGCAGCCCCGTCGGCATTCCCGGTAGGGCGCCTCAGGCAGTAAGCAATAAACTTACTCCTCCCCAAAGAGGGGAGGCAAAGCCTGGGAGGGTGCACCTCCTAGAAATGCACAGGACCAGACAACCCCCAATAGACCGGCGTAAATCCAGACCCAAAGGCCAGGACAATACCAGTTTATTAGGTGGGTTAAAAAACCCTGGTTGAGTTAATCAACGTTTGTTTATGTAAGGCTTTTTTTTCCTATAAATTTTAATCACATAAAATACATGTTAAAATATTCCTTAGTTTTGGGATTGATAGAGTTGTGTTTTTAAAAAAAAAACAACTTCCATTTTAATTATTCTGATTAGCAGTAATTCGAAATTAACTCACTAAGTGATCCATCTCTTACCGAGTTTCGATCCATCACTTTTACCCTCTCTCGCTGTATGATGTTTGTCCTTTACCCCCACCCCCCCGCTCTTATTTCATACACTGTCTATCACTATCTCTTCTGTCACTCTTTCTCTCTGTTTATTAATCAATTTCCTTCCTTCGCCGCTTCGTCCTTTCCTTTCTCTCGTTCTATATTGACAAAGAGAGACAGCGAGAAAATAGTAATGCTATTTAACCAGTAGTTGGAAATCAGAGAGAGAGAGAGAGGGGGGGGGAGAGAAAGGGGATATAGCGAGCATAAAGAGACTAATTTTGTCTTCATATTTTAAAATGTGAACTGGATTTGCAAACTCAAGTTTTTCCGATTCAAACCATCTAACACGAGCTCAATGAGTGACCCAACTGGTCACAGTTTTTGGAGTTATGCGACTGATAGAAACATAGAAACATAGATGAATTCTGGTAGGAGGACATGGGTCGTCCTATGGCTCCAGCTCCTTGTCTTCATCTTTGTCTGCATCCGGTGACGACAGCAGCCTTATAGTTGAATTTGATTTCTTGGTCAATCCAGAACTTATCCAACCACTTCTCAAATATCTTTACAGTTTCGGCTTCAATTACACTTGATGGCAATCTATTCTACGAATCAACACAGCGATGGCTGAATGAATATTTTTTCAGGTTTAAACGTGCCCGTTTCTTGTAGAGAATCTGATTGTGCCCCCTGTTTCCCTCTCTTGTATTTTTTCTTGTCAATAGTTTATCTGCATTGAAATCATATTTTCCAGAGAGCAATTTATAGCACTCAATCATGTCCCAACGTATTCTTCTATAGGCCAGACTTGGCAATTTCAGAGCTTTCAATCTTTCTTCATAACTATGATCATACAGTCCTGGAACAAGTTTAGTAGATCGTCTTTGTATATTTTCTATCATTTCAATGTGTTTCTTCTTATATGGTGCCCACACTTGATTAGCATATTCAATATGAGGCCTCACAAGCGCTTTAAACAATATAACCAATGAACTTCGATTGAGGGATTCAAAAGATCTGTGGATTAAACCGAGTATTTTGTTGGCTTTGTTGGCTTTCTCCTTCACGTGTTCTTCGAAATTTAGCTTACTGTCTATTACAACACTAATGTATTTTTCCGAGTTCGTATAATCCCTGGGTTGTACAGGACCGGCGGGACAGTTATAAAAGTGTGTGTGTGTGTGTGGGGGGGGCTCTCCTAAAAAGTGGGGGCCCGGTTAAACACATGCATATATAACTTCATTATTGATGACTGTCCATGGGTTGTAGACAATCATTCAGAGTATTTATTTACCTCCTCTCCAGGAGGTTAGGCACAAGGCCAGTTTTATCTTACTCCCACAAGTAAGATGTGACCCAAGTTCGGGTCGGAAAAGTGGGGTTTGAAAAGCCAGCGCCCGAGAAGGTGAGCACTCTGACCATTAAAAATTGCCTGGGCAGCCTCGTCGGCATTCCCCGGTAGGGGCGCCTCAGGCAGTAAGCAATAAACTTACTCCTCCCCAAGGAGGAGAGGCGAAGCCTGGGAGGGTGGACCTCCTAGAACTGCACAGGACAGACCCATAGACCCGCGTAAATCAAGCCCCGAAGGCCAAGACAATACCAGTCTATGGGGTGCAGTATCCATCGGAACAGATACTACACTTTGATCTTCAATCATTCAGAGTATATTGCTCAAATAGGTATACTTTAATGCAAATAGATCACAAATGAATTGTTTTTTTTGTTTTTTTTTTAACTAATTTTCCAACTGTATTTACTTAAACGTAAGTTATGTCGCTAATAGTTTACCGTCTCTTCAAGGATGGTATCATTCTAATTTCTCTAGTTTCGTGTAAGGATCTTTGGAAATTTTGTTTCCTTGTTTTTTTTACGATGAACGGAGGAGAAACGCTGTTTGTAAAGACGACGACGACGACACTTCATTGTAAAAAGCCATTCCTTCATCCATTGTTGATCATACATGCCAGAAGCATCGAAGACATCTTGAAACGGCTTCGAAACGAAGGCTAGATAAATACCTTCGCTTTCAACGGCCTTGACACGTGTCATTTGAAACAAAGCGAGATCACACACACCCCCCCCCCCGCATCACCCATCCGCGCGCGACCGACCGACCCAGAAAATTGGCGAAGAGGAAACTAAATTCCAAATAGAAGAAGAAGAAGAAGAAGAAGAAAAGAAAAAAAGGAGAAAAAGAAAAAAAGGAGAAAAAGAAAAAAAGGAGAAAAAGAAAAGAAAAAAGGAGAAAAAGAAAAAGAAGGAGAAGAAGAAGAATAAGAATAAGAAGAAGAAGGAGAAGAAGAACAAGGAGAAGAAGAAGAAGAAGAAGAAGAAGAAGAAGAAGAAGAAGAAGGAGAAGAAGGAGAAGAAGAAGAAGAAGAAGGAATAACAAAACGAAGAGAGATTCATTTCAAAGAATGTGTGGCCACACTAAAAAGGTAAACACATTTCAGAGTATAAGATTTTTTTTTGTTGGATCACCACTTATCAAGGCCAAAAGCCACTCGAGGATTACGGATAATAAAAATTAAGGTACTTATATCGATATTGACCCAGTTTTCGCGAGTTTCTGGTCGGAAGCGTTCGGCTGTGCTACGCAAACGCCCGAGAGATGACGAGCCGATTTGTACCAGACGACAATTTTGATACGGTGCTGCGTCCTATGATTTTAAGTTATATTTTCAAGAAATTTTCTAAAAGAAACAGCAAAAAAACAAAACAAAAAAAAACAAGCAAATCATAGCGAAGTTATTGTTATCAAATAAATATTTTCTGTTATTTTGATACGTTACTGCGTCCTATAATTTTTAGTTATAGTTGCAAGAAATTTTGTAAACAACAAAACAAATAAAACAAGCAAAACAGAGCGAAATTACTGTTATCAAATAAATATTTTTTAACCCTAACCCTAAACTCTAACAAAAAAAAAACAACAAAAAAAACAAGCAAAACATTAAAATCATAGGACCAGCACCGTATCAAAATTGTCGTCTGGTACAAATCGGCTCGTCATCTTTCGGGCGTTGCGTAGGATAGCCGAACGCTTCCGACCAGAACCTCGCGAAAACTGGGTCAAGATCGATATAAATACCAAAATTAAATTTAACTCTGAAAATCCTATTTTCTAAAAGGAAAAAAAGATTCAATAAATAAATGAAAAAGTTTTTAAACTTTAATTTTACCATTCGATAAACACGTTAATTTAATAAAGGATTGACAATGACGATGGTTTGTTTTGGGGTTAACCCTCAACAGAAAAACTAAAAATGAACGAAAGAACTAATTATTCATTAATCAACCAAGCTGAAACCCACTAACTAATTTAGGTGACTGAAATAATAATTAACCTGTAATATGTTAATAATTTTTAAAATAACTACAGGGTGGGCCAAAATAAGGGTCCTATCTTTAAATTTGAATAACTTGAATTTGAATAACTTCCACAAAATAAAAGTTAAACTCACCTAACTTTATGTGTGTGTAGACTGACCCTTCCGAGATTTTTTGAAATAAACAAAACAAATTTTAGCCGAAAAACACTTCTTAAAACTTACAAAAACTAAAGTATTGTTTTTTACACTGTTTTGAGTTTTTTAAGCAAAAATAATGTTTTCTAAATGAGGGTACGTTCCTTAGGGCTAATACGGCTCATGCTTGCTTCGGAAGGGGTCCTTTACTTATTCTAAAAAAAATAAAAAAAAATAAAAAAATCAATAAATAAAAAAGTTATGAATTTTTTAAAATAGGACCCTTATTTTTGCCCACCCTGTATTAAAAAAATCCTCATGTATAAAAAGATTGAACGATTTGAAAGTTATTTACATCTAATAACTTTAAAGTATAATAATTTTTTAAGGAGAATACAAAGTGACTAACTTGGGTTTACTTTCGGCAGCCTCGTAACTCTCGCTTCCCTTATTTTGTCCTCATATTCCATGAGCGATGTTTCTGACAAAAGGGGAAGAATTGCTGTTTTCTACGTCAGAATCTATCCATGTAACACTTATCGTTAGCTGTTTTTTTTGTTTTTTTAATTTTTACCTTAAAATAGTATTTATTTTTTAGCTCCTTACATCAAGTGGCTTCATGTCTTGTCTGGAGCGACTTCCATAAAAAAAAAGAGATTAAAACAAAAATTAGTTTTCAGATGTCATTTGTTCAAATTTTAATATTTTTTTTTGTTTTCATGAAATAGAAATTATTACATTATTTATTTATAAAAGCAAACACAAAAACCTCCTACCTCCTCTGAATATCACTAAACAGAAATCAATTATCGATCAGGATTAAATGTTTTTAATAAAATAGATTCAAAACACATTTGATGTCTGCTAGTTATTTTATATCGAAACAATTAAATATTGATCTTGCATGAGAAAAAAAACTATTTAGAGTTTACATATGCACAAAGAAACTGGCTCTGCTTTATTTATAACATAGGTCCTTCTCGGCCTTTTGGCCGGGATCAAAGTGTAGTATCTGCTCCGATGGATACTGCACCCCATAGACTGGTATTGTCTTGGCCTTTGGGGCTTCATTTCCGCCGGTCTATGGGTTTGTTCTGTGCAGTTCTAGGAGGTCCACCCTCCCAGGCTTCGCCTTCTCACCCTTTGAGAAGGGGTTAGTTTATTGCTAATCGCCTGAGGCGCCCCTACCGGAGAATGCCGACGGGACTGCCCAGGCATTTTTTGTAGGCCAAAGTGCTCACCTTCTCGGGCGCTGGCTTTTCAAATCGCACTTTCCCGACCTTGTGTCACATCTTACCTTGTGGGAGGAAGATAAATAAAAGGTCTTTATTAGCTTTTTTTGCGTTTGGCCTTTTTGCTAAGATCAAAGTGTAGTATCTGTTCCGATGGATGCTACACCCTATAGACCGGTACCGTGCTGGCCTTCGGGCCTTGATTCCGCCGGTCTGTAGGTTTATTTTGTGCAGTTCTAGGAGGTCAACTCTCCCAGGCTTTGCCTTCTCACCCTTTGAGAAGGGGTTAGTTTATTGCTAATCGCCTGAGGCGCCCCTACTGGATAATGCCGACAGGGCTGCCCAGGCAATTTTTTAAGGTCATAAGTGCTCTTATTCCTCTAGGGTGCTGACTTATCAAATCCCACTTTCCGACCTTGTGTCACATCTTACCGCGGTGGGAGTTAGATAAATACCTTGCTAAGCAAATGTTTTTACCGATTTTGTAACCAGACGTCTTGAATTTAAGGCTGAATAAAGTTGATGCGAATGAAGTTAGTGTGATTAGCTCGATTGTGAACCATACTCAATTCGCCTCCTCGCTGTTTGAGTTATAACTTTGTATGGCTTGCATCAATTCATTACTTATTTTTGTTAGTTTCTTTTTATAATCAAGGCACCCCTATACCTAGTGTGATCCGGGATGTATTCTGATGTGTTATTTATTCTACAATTGATTCAGAAATAGTGCATTACTCATCTTTGAATCAGCTGTTTGTCCAACAACTCACTGGGATCAAATTTTGACTTCCACTAAAACATGCAACATTTGGATCAGCCAATTCTGGCATAAGGCCAATTAATACCTGAGGTTCAATCAACTACAAGGTGACCGCCCCCATCATCATCATCATCATATTCGATTTAATGTCTGTTTTACATGCTGGTATGCGTTTGACAGCTTTTACAAATTGACTTCCAAAGTAACCTATCTCTGGCCAGGTCTGTATTTATCCCTCTTTCCCTCAAGTCCATCCTTATCATTTCCTCCCATGAACTTCCTCTGTGAGCTGACCATGCCACCTCAACTGTTCTACATCTACTAACCAAAGAAATCTTATCCATTCTTTCCACGTGACCATATCATCAAAGTCTGCTGTTTTGCATACATCTCCCTATACTGTCCAGATTTAATCTTCCTCTGAGCTCATCAGATATAAGTTTGTCTTTTACATTCAAATTACACATCCATCATATCATTCTTATATCATTTCTCTCCATGCAACGCATATCTTCAATCCTCATGGGACAGGTTTCACTCCCACACATCATCACACTGTGTACATATGCCTGATAGACT
>OY744546.1:53867546-53937546 GCA_963556195.1 Sepiola atlantica | reverse complement strand
GTCTATGGGTCTGTCCTGTGCAGTTCTAGGAGGTCCACCCTACCAGGCTTCGCCTCCCCTCTTTGGGGAGGAGTAAGTTTATTACTTACTGCCTGAGGCGCCCCTACCGGGGAATGCCGACGGGGCTGCCCAGGCAATTTTTAAATCCCACTTTCCCGACCCGACCTTGGGTCACATCTTACTTGTGGGAGTAAGATAAAACTGGCCTTGTGCCTAACTCCTGGAGAGGAGTAAATCAATACTCGGCATTGTCCGTCTATTTTACAAACAAAACAAAAACAAAAAGACACCAACCATGTGCAAATTCCAGATGAAGGCTAAACAATCTCATTAAAATAAATGTTTTGTCCGCGTATCAAAATAACGCAGCTTCCGACGAGATGATAACGTTTCACCCAAATCAGGCCAAAGAATATTTAAAATTACAAACGTATCGATATTAATTTAATTATTTTTAAAAAGACTTCATATGTGCGTTTGTGTATTTCTCGCGTCAACATAATTTTGATTATTACATATTAAATTATTTCTTTAAAAAAATTTTTTTTTTTAACTATATGGCCACAACTTATCAAGGCCAAGAGCCACTCGAGGCTAAGGGTTAATGAAACGGTATTTCTTTGTAACAATCACGTTCAGGCAAATGAACCCCTTATTTATTCTAGTACGAAATGTTCACGATTAGGCGTACGTGAGAGAGGGGAAGAGAAAAAAAATATTTTAAAAAATCAAATTATATATTAAAAAAAAAAGACTTCACGTGTATGTTGACGCGAGAAATACACAATTTCTTGCGTGAACGTAGACCATGTATGGAGGCTGGTGAATCTCTGTCCCATTTGAGGGTCCTTGATAAGGTGCAGAAACGTATCTGTAATTTAATTGGCCTCACACTTTCTTCTTCTCTGCACCCTCTCTCTCACAAACGTGATGTTGCTAGTCTCAGTCTTTTCTATAAATACTATTATGGCATGTGTTCTTCAGAATTATGTGATCTATTCTCCGCTTCTTTTGTTCCAGCTCGTTTGACTCGTTGGTCTAGTGGTCTCCATCAATTCTCTGTTTTCATACCTCATTGTATTAACAGCTTCCTATTCCAGTAGCTTATTTTCAAGAACTGCAGGTTTGTGGAACTCTCTTCCTGCTGACTATTTTCCTCCTACCTATAATATTGGTATTTTCAAGACTGAGGCCAATAGGCATCTCTTGCCTTTGCGATAATCATATTTCGTGTTTGTTAGCTCCTTACATCAAGTGGCTTCATGCCTTGTCTGGAGCGATTTCTATTATTGAAAAAAAATAAAACAAAAAAAAAACTTGATGATTACAAATTTAATTATTATTTATATTATTTACTATTAAGCGAATATTTATTATTTTTTTTACTACATGGCCACTACTTATCAAGGCCAAGAGCGACTCGAGGATAAGTGTTAATGAGACGGCATGATTGTCAGCCGAGAGACGGGGAATATTAACCCTAACCCTAACCAACGGTTAGGGTTAGGTTTAGGGTTAGAGCTAACATTGATCAACGGTATGAATTGCATTTGATTATTGATGGTTTATGGCAAGAATTTGAAGACGACCAAATTGTAGTCAACAGGGAAGCAGTCCATCGGTAATGTGTTCCACAGGCGGGAAGCCCTTGCAAAGAAGGTTTCTCTGTGGAAATTCCACCGAGCAAGGAGAGTTCTTGCTGTGAATGAGGATAGAGTAGAGAGAGACTAGCATGGAAATGAGGATAGAGTAGAGAGAGACTAGTATGGAAATGAGGATAGAGTAGAGAGAGACTAGCATGGAAATGAGGATAGAGTAGAGAGAGACTAGCATGGAAATGAGGATAGAGTAGAGAGAGACTAGCATGGAAATGAGGATAGAGTAGAGAGAGACTAGCATGGAAATGAGGATAGAGTAGAGAGAGACTAGCATGGTAATGAGGATAGAGTAGAGAGAGACTAGCATGGAAATGAGGATAGAGTAGAGAGAGACTAGCATGGAAATGAGGATAGAGTAGAGAGAGACTAGCATGGAAATGAGGATAGAGTAGAGAGAGACTAGCATGGAAATGAGGATAGAGTAGAGAGAGACTAGCATGGAAATGAGGATAGCGTAGAAAGAGACTAGCATGGAAATGAGGATAGAGTAGAGAGAGACTAGCATGGAAAAAAATTCCTTGTAAATAAAAATACAGTATTCATTTTATAACAGTAACCTCGCTATGTTTTTTTTCCTCTTTCTTTTAAAAAAATTCATGTAAATATGTTTAATTTACTTTGTTTCTTTAAAAAAATTCCTTACCCTAAACCTAACTCTAAACCCTAACAAAAGAAAAAAACAAAAAAAAACAAGCAAAACATTATTATCATAGGACGCAGCACCGTATCAAAAATGTCGTCTAGAACAAATCAGCTCGGCAACTCTCGGGCGTTTGCGTAGAACAGCCGAACGCTTCCGAGTCGAACGTCACGAACGCCGGTCCGGGATCGATAGCAGCACCGTTTATTTTTTTTTGTGTGTTTTTTGATAAGAAAAATAAAAAATTAAAAATTAAAAAAATGACAATACTGGTCAACTCTGATGATGGAATATTATTCCGAAATTAATAAGATTAAAGTAAAAAAAATAAATAAATTAATTAATCTTGCATTTATAAAGGCTTCTATTTTCAATTTTATATATATATATATATATATATATATGTATGTTATAGTCTCTAGTGCGAATTCTTAACATAAAACTGATGTACATTTTAATCTCATCCTATAATTTCAGGAGAGGTCTTAGACGAGACTTTTTCTTATTTGAGGCCCACGTTAAAATAATTTTTAAAAGATTACTAATGGGTCACCAAGTTCAAAATCTACTGAGAAATGGTTTCTTTAACCTTCCTTGTGACCTTCAGTTTTGGGTTAGGTCAGTATTTCATAGCCTATGAAACACCCTGGATACTAGTTTCGGGTTAGGTCAGTATTTCATAGCCTATGAAACACCCTGGATACTAGTTTCGGGTTAGGTCAGTATTTCATAGCCTATGAAACACCCTGGATACTAGTTTCGAGTTAGGTCAGTATTTCATAGCCTATGAAACACCCTGGGTACTAGTTTCGAGTTAGGTCAGTATTTCATAGCCTATGAAACACCCTGGGTACTAGTTTCGGGTTAGGTCAGTATTTCATAGCCTATGAAACACCCTGGGTACTAGTTTCGGGTTAGGTCAGTATTGCATAGCCTATGAAACACCCTGGGTACTAGTTTCGGGTTAGGTCAGTATTTCATAGCCTATGAAACACCCTGGATACTAGTTTCGAGTTAGGTTAGTATTTCATAGCCTATGAAACACCCTGGGTACTAGTTTCGAGTTAGGTCAGTATTTCATAGCCTATGAAACACCCTGGGTACTAGTTTCGGGTTAGGTCAGTATTTCATAGCCTATGAAACACCCTGGATACTAGTTTCGAGTTAGGTCAGTATTTCATAGCCTATGAAACACCCTGGATACTAGTTTCGAGTTAGGTCAGTATTTCATAGCCTATGAAACACCCTGGGTACTAGTTTCTCAGCATGTCGGGTTCTGTTTGAATCCAGCCAGTAGGGTCTTAACCCATAACAGAGAGATTATTTGATTAGCATAATATTAGTGCTTGACTTCACCACATGCTTGAAAACAAAATCTCACCACTTATCCCGGTCTTGGGGGCAGCTTCAACACTTATCTGATCAGCCCATCTCTGTAGATGGGTATCATTTTGATCTTTCCTGAATGAAATCTTGATATGATTTCTTTACATAGTTGGAGTCTGGTAGCCGGTAAACATGTCAAAACCACGTTGTATTTGTTAATATTAAGCCTCTTTTTGAGGTCTACATTCCTTAGTCTATCTCCGAAAGTTAACCCAAACATTTCATTTCAGAGACGTTGAGTGCCCTCTCATGCTCTACCAGTTGAGTCCATGCTTCACTTGCATCTACAACAGCAATAGGGATTATCGATGCATTGTAAAAGATTAACTTCACGAGAGTCGGTATGTCATTCCTGCTGTAAAGTCTTAACCTTAGAGGCGTTTATATGTTAGTATTAGCCTAATAAATATAAAATTAGCAAAGAAAGTACTTGATTCTACAATTGACCTTTTCCAAGGCAATAAAAATGCACAGAATTGTTTGGTTCAAATGCTTGCTTTAACATTTTGCTCACAAATCTGTCGCTCAAATAACGTCTTTTTATGCTAAATCATGCGGTGATTTATTTGAACATCATTTATTTGTCATTAGCAACCTCCCCCTCCTCCCCCTCCCCCTCCTCAAGCAGAATGTTATTCTAGTTCCTGTAGAGAGGTTTGTTATTTTGTCTGAAGAGAAAGGAATTCATCAATAACAAAATGGCTACCCAGATGTATCTTTGACCAGACACACATGGCGAACGTGTTATCGTTGAAGGACATGTAAACATTGAAGGAGTTCTAAAAATGTTAACTATTCTTACAGCTGCTCATCAAAGGTTTTTAATGGGTTTTGAGTAGAACTCTTAAACTCATAACCAGCAGGTTTCTTCTTCTTCAATGCTACCACTTCTAAATATTCTACTTCCGGCTAGCTGGCTCTGTACACACCCACTTCCGGCCAGCTGACTCTAAACTGCATCCACTTCCGGACAGCTGGCTCTATACTGCATCCACTTCCGGCCAGCTGGCTCTATACTGCATCCACTTCCGGCAAGCTGGCTCTATACTGCATCCACTTCCGGCAAGCTGGCTCTATACTGCATCCACTTCCGGCCAGCTGGCTCTATACTGCATCCACTTTCAGCTTATTCCCACTGCTGCAACGTCATAGTTTCCTCCAAAAAGCAGAAGCTGACACGTCGACAGATTCAAATCAACTGGAGAAACAGTACACTACACATGGCCATTAACAACACCTACATAACCTCAAAACTAATCAAATTGTTTGGCACCTGTTTTTCAAACATTCACAAATTTTCTCGAACGGTGGTGAGTATATAAACAGGCAGCGAACTCTTTCTCTCTCTCTTACTCGCTAAAGTCTCCTATGCACTATAACCAACTATAGCAGCAGCAGCAGCATTATTATTGCAACCAGCTGCGAGAAATAATTATAAAATATCAGCAGAATATAAAGTCGATTAATCTGTTGCACATAAATTCAAATTGAACTTCAACACCTTTACAGTGACTATCATCATCATCATCGCACACATCATTCTTTACAGGCGAAATAGTGTATTGGACGTGATAGTCTTGACTTGCCTTATCACTGTCATAAAAGGGCCCATCTTTGTCTAGTGTGTAGAACCTTGATGTGAGAATGAACAAACACATGCTGGAACGAGAGTATTTATATGTATCGATCGCGCGTGACTGGCATGCTTTGCCATCCATAATAGACAGACTTATGGAAGTCAACAGTGGCATTTAATCAGTCGAAGAGCTAAGATCATTGGGCGATAGAGATGAGTATTGGAAATTCGAAGTTTGAGTAACTGCGGATGAATGATTACTCCGAAAACATGACAAGCTCACCACTAAAGCAATAACCCACTGAACACTTGAAGTAATCACTTTTTTAAGCACATCCATTCGATTGAAGAAACATTTCTCTGAAATTTGGTCATCATAAATAGTGGACCGGAGAGCTCAGCAAAGTCCTCTTTCACGGTGGGGTAATGTAGTATCTGTTATCATGAAACCATCCTCCCAGGCTTTACCTCCTCCTTTGGGGGTAATGTATATGTTCTTTTGTCATAATATCATCGCTCATCAGGATGGTTGCAGTTAGAATGTTGTTGCAGTTGTGTTCGCCCAGTCATCCGGTCGGGTTGAGGTGACTTTTTTCTTTGGCCTGCATCACATCCTGAACTCAGCCTATGTATGGCGGTACTGAGAAAGATTGCATGAGATGGCTAACCAATTGCGATTCCACCATCGAAGGCCGACCACCTGTGGACCGAAGAGCTAAGCAAAGCCCTCCTTCGTGGTTGTTGTCCAGATTCTCAGCTGTCCACAGACATGCATCCGCCACTTAGGCAGAGAGGTAGTGAGGATTATGTTGCGAATTCGTTCTCCTTCTTGGCGATGAGCTGCATGTCAAAACCATTGAATACGTCACTACAACGAAAAGGATGGCAGAAACTTAAGGTGTTGGCTGAGAATAACAGTTGGGAGACAGTCGCCCTACCAGCAATGCAAAATGCGGTGGAGACAAGTCATTGTCAAAGACTTTCAACTTTCGCCGATCAACCACCCTCATTGGTCATGTCTCTCACAACTATTGAGGAGCTTTGACCAGACGACAGATTCGTAGGCACATCTCTCCCGACACCCCCACAAGTCTTTTGGAGGGAGGGGGGGGGGGGCTATGATATATCTTCTACCGAGACAGATCTACTCGGCATTGTCCGTCTATTTTAAAAAACAAAAACAAAAAACCACCATGTACAAATTCCAGATGACGACTAAACCCTCTCCATAACCGACACCCCCCCCCCGCCCCGGACACCGACTTATTCATTGAAATAAATGTGTTTTGTCCACGTATCAAAATAACGCAGCTTCCGACGAGATGATAACGTTCCACCCAAATCAAGTCAAAGAATATTTTAAATTATAAACGTATCGATATTAATTTAATTATTTAAAAAAAAAAAAGACTTCATATGTGCGTCTGTGTATTTCTCGCCTCAACATAACTTTGATAATTACCCCCACAAGGACCTTTAGAGGTGCAAAAAAGGCAGTTCTAGCAAGTCCAACTCGACGATTGACCTCCGCCACACCATGTCCGGACTGAACAATGGTGAACCCTAAGTACACGAATGATGCCACGTCATCCAAGATAGCAGCATTCAGAGACCAAGGAGGAGAGAACCGTAGTCTTTGCTGTGTTGATGTGCGTTGCACATACCCATGCAAAGTGTAGCCTCCTGCACCTCGTCCCTTATCACAGTTAGAAAATCACATTTTTTTAATGTAAATCGCTCCAGACAAGGCATGAAACCACTTGATGTAAAGAGCTTAATTAAAAAAAAAAAAATACTTCCAGGTCAAAAACTAGCCAACGATAAGTGTTAGATATAGATTCTAACCCAGAAAACAGCAATTCTTCACCCTTTGTCAGAAACAAAGCTCATGGAATGTGACGACTAAAGGACAAAATAAGGGAAGCGAGAGTTACGAGACTGCCGAAAGTAAACCCAAGTTAGTCACTTTCTACTCTCCTAAGTTAACATATAGAATTAAGTGAAGGCCAACAACTCCAGAAGTCTCTACTGCAACTGGAGTAAAAAGTTAAATAGAAACAAATCGAAACATTGTATGGACCAAACGATACAATAAAATCAACTCACATGGTGCGTGTTTAAATTTCGTCCTTATTAACGAAAGACTTCATCAGAAATGAGTGAAACCATGATTTCTTTTTTAATTTTCAAAATTGACAGACACTTAAATGACAGACACTTAACGGAGAGGGGGAAAGAAGAAACAAGAAAGTACAACGGAAAGAGTAGAAAAGAGAGGGGAATCTAACACGTTGGCAAAAAGCGACACCATTGTCAGTTTCTCTAACGTAATCCGTGCGGCTAATGCAGTTTCTGTATTTGTTCTAAAAATGTGTTCAATATTATTGAATTCAGAAGTCAATGCTCAGCTGTCTGAGATAAAAAGCTAGAGAGTTTGCATATAAGCAGGCTGGGATGCACCATTACGATCAGATGGACAAGTCCATTCTCTGCGTTCTGATTGGTCACTTATTTTTGTAATAATGTAATGTAATATAATGTACGTGTTGAGTTTACTAATAAACAGCCAATTGTTACAATTTCTTGTTGATGTATGTTACCTTGACCCCTCCCCTTCAAAGGAGGAGGTAATACCTTGGCGCATGGTAACCAAACAGATACTACACTACCCCTTCCTCCCAAAAATAGCAGGTAAACCAGGGGTTTTTACCCCGCCTAATAAACCGGTATTGTCCGGGCCTTCGGGTCTGGATTTACGCCGGTCTATTGGGGGTTGTCGGTCCTGTGCAGTTCTAGGTGGTGCACCCTCCCAGGCTTTGCCTCCCCTCTTTGGGGAGGAGTAAGTTTATTGCTTACTGTATGAGGCGCCCCTGCCGGGGAATGCCAATGGGGCTGCCCAGGTAATTTTTAAACATCCAGAGTGTTCAAATTCTCGAGCGCTGGTTCTTTCCCACTTTCCTGACCTTGTGTCACATCTTACCTTGTGGGAGGAAGATAAATAGAAACAGGTAATGCAACTTATCGTCAAGAAGGAAAACTAATTTGCAACATGATTCTCTGCCTAAGTGGCGGATGCATATCTGTGGACAGCTGAGAATCTGGACAACACCCACGAGGGAGGACTTTGCTTAGCTCTTTGGTCCATAGGTGGTCGGCCTTCGATGGTGGAACTGCAATTGGTTAGCCATCTCATGCAATCTATCTCAGTACCGCCATACATAGGCTGATAGAGTTCAGGATGTGATGCAGGCCAAAGCAAAAAGTCAGCTCAACCCGACCGGATGACAGGGCGAACACAACTGCAACAACATTCTAACTGCAACCACGCTGACGAACGATGATATTATGACAAAAGAACATATACATTACCCCCAAAAGGAGGAGGTAAAGCCTGGGCGGATGGTCTCATGATAACAGATACTACATTACCCCACCCCTGAATTGAGCATTGAAAGACAGTATAATAGCACATTAGTAGAAGTAATAGTATAGTTCGGCTTCAGACGGACAGATACCAAATCTCCATTAGCAATAGATGTTTTATAATTCGAAATAACAGAACAACGAAACAGATACTACACTACCCTCCTCCCTCCATCCAAAAAAAGATGATAATCCCTGGTAGGATGGTATCAGGACCACAGAACAGATACTACTCTACTCCTTCCCACCAAAGGAGGGGGGTAATACCTGGGAGAATGATCTAATGACAAGAGAAAAGATACTACACTACACCCCCAAATAAAAGGAGGTAATGCATGGGAGGATGGTCTCATGTAAACAGAACAGATACTACACTACCCCCTGAACAGCTTCTTCAGACCTTTGGAAATTGTTTTTTCCAAAGGTCTGAAGAAGCTGATTCTCAGAAGAGATCGCAGCTGAAATATGTATGCACATATGTAACCAATAATGTTTATATAAATAAAAATTATATATATATATATTTATTTATTTATTTATATTGTGTGTATTTCGGCAAACATTAAATAACACTAAGTGTTTTTGCTTGATAAGACTTTTTTATTTTTTCAATTTTCTGAATGGTCCATTTAGTGTTTCGGTCAAATTGCTGTATGTAAGTTCTATGTGTTTCTTGTTCCATTTTATTTCCTATTTTGAGAGTACTTTCGATTTGATTTGTCAAATCATCTTCAGGCGGTGTTAATTTTGGTTTCTTGAAAAATATGTCTTTACTGTTGAGTTTAATATATATATATATATATATATAATTTTGAATTCCTTTCGCCGGCCCGATGAGTTGGTTGCTATTCGCACCAATGAAACAAAACTTGTTTTGTCGCAACTAATGGAATAAAATCAAAATATATATATATATATATATATATATATATCTCCTTCTGGAACTGCACCGGTTTCATGTTTTGAGGTCTAACGATTTCACATGGCATTCTCGGCTGTGTTTTTGAAATTCTTGTCTTTTCTCCCACTTTTTGTTCATTTGGTTACTGCCACCTGAAGATGATTCGACGACGAATCGAAAGTGTTAGTGATACTTATGGAATATTCATTAATTATTTTGATTTTGACAAAAAAAGGATTAGAAAACTAGAAAAAATTAAAAGAGGTTAGGATTAGCGGTATAATCAAGCGAAGGATTCTGTTACGTTTAACAATGTTTGCTTTCAAATCACGTTGCCTAAATACACAAAATATATGCGTGTTATATATACGAGGCCTGTCTAAAACGTATTCGACCTTAGGCCAGAAAAACTATTTCAAATACATGAGGGGGTTGGGACCCTAATCCCCTTCAAAGTAGGGTCCTTGTGCTTGCATACACTTAGCCAACCGATCCATCCACTGCTGGAAACACCTCTGGAAGTCTTCTCTTTGAATGGTGTTCATCTCCGCCGTCGCGTTCCGCAGTATCTCTTGCTTCGCACCCTCTCAACAACAGCTGCACTTTGAGCAGTTTGGGGCCTGCCAGAACGCTGGTCACTCTCTGCTGATGTGCGGCCATTTTTGAATCGGTTGAACCATTCCTTAATTTGTGTTACACATCGCATCTTCTCCAAACACCTGTTGAATCTATCCCTCGGTCCATTTTTTCACTTCCTCCTATGTTTTTTCTTAGCCTTCTCCTGTGAACTGAACCTGCTACCTCAACTGTTCTACATCTAACCCAAGAGCTTTTGTCCATTCTTTCAATGTGGCCATATCATCGAAGTCTACACTTCAGCACACGTCTCCCTATACTGTCCAGATGTAATCTTCCTCTGAGGTCATCAGAACTAAGCCTGTCTCTAAGACTCACATTACACATCCATTGTATCATTCTCATATCATTTCTTTCCATGCAACGCATGTCCTCAAACCTTATTGCCATGGTTTCTCTTCCATACATCATCACACTGCATATACATGCCTGATAGACTCTTCTCTTGGTTGACAGTGGTAACGCTCTGCTGGTTAGTAATGGCAGAAGTTCCCTGTATTTACTCCATCCATTCCTAATTCTTGCAATATATAAATAAATACTGACCCAACGGGTTACAGGTGATCCGATTGTTTAGATTTTAAGTACAAAGTAAAGGAAGTTTCGAATTTTTCGTCACTATCTGTGAAAACACACACACATATATATATATATATTCCATGATAAATGCCAGTATACTGAAATCATATGCTCTTAATAGGGTTAAGATGAAAATTCATATACACTAAATGTACAAAAGCAAGGAAATTCCCAAATTTTTACACTTTTATTGTCATTAATTAAGGGTATGACTACATATCAACCACACCATTTTATTATCACATCACTACAATATAAATCTCTATGCATGAGTGGATGAAGTGTGTGAGGTGCGCTGAAGAAAAATTCCTACCAGTAAAATACATAGCCCTGTTGTGCTCGCATACCCTTAATGACAATAAAAGAGTAAAAATTTAGGAATTTCCTTGCTTTTGTACATTTAGTGTATATGAATTTTCATCTTAACCCTATTAAGGGCATATGATTTCAGTATACTGGCATTTATCATGGAATGTCACTAGTTTTGTAAAGTCTATGCCTCAATACAATTGTCATTTTTAAGGTTTTTTGGAATTTTCTGGAAAACTAAGGTATATGGTAAACTGAAATTGAAATGCCATCAACTAGACCCTAGAACCTCTATCTCTGCCAAAAATCAGTTGAATCCATCAAATAGTTGATGAGATACAGGGTGGCACATACGTACGTACACACGGATAACGTGATTTCATGATTGAACTTTCTGGATCTCTGGGTTGCCTTGACTAACGATTCTGAAATTTTACACACTTATAGAACCTATCAAATAAAAAATTTGTGCAAAGTTTTAACTAATTTGGTTCATTGGTTTTTGAGTTATGATTGCTCAAAGAAATGAGAAATGAGATTTCCAGCATAGGCCATTCTTGAGGTCTATTAAGAGATAGAGTGCTCTCGCGCCTCCCTTGATATATATATATATATATATATATATATATATATATATATATTTAAGTGAAATATTTTTTAAAATCAACATCTGGTGCAATTTAAATGAAAAAATCATTTATTTAATTTTTTTTTTTTTTTTTTGCAAGCTTTTGTTGTGGAACAACTTTGTCAGGCGAGACTGTCTTATATATTTTTTTTAATTCTTCTTTCTCATTTTGGTGGTATTAACCCCGGGGAGTCGAATCACGGTAAATGCAGAAGGGCACGTCAAGTTCTAGAAGACGTTGGGATAACTATGGTCAGGTCAGTGTTATGCGCAGATTGGCGCTTTTCTGCCTTTACCGTGATTCGACCCCTCGGGGTTAATACCACCAAAATGAGAAAGAAGAATTAAAAAAAAAACTATTAGACAGTCTCGCCTGACAAAGTTGTTCTACAACGAAAGCTGGCAAAAAATAAATAAATAAATTAAATTAATTATTTTTTTCATTTAAATTGCACCATGTGTTGATTTTCAAAAATATTTCACTTAAACACATTTTCATGCGTGCCTCAAAGATGTTGTCAATTTCCTTATATATATATATATATATATATATATATGATAATTTTATTTACACAGACATGTACAAAATCTGCGACACTGGCATGTCGATGTTATCGATCAACAGTTACTATAAACTGAGATCTCATCAGGCAGTGTTAGAATCCGATCTTAACCTCAGATCATATTTGGAGAGAACCTGCCTGATGAGATCTCAGTTTATAGTAACTGTTGATCGATAACATCGACATGCCAGTGTCGCAGATTTTGTACATGTCTGTGTAAATAAAATTATCATATATAAAGCTCTATTTTGATATTGAGCACTTTTTATAAACCCGGTTAAAATTCTCTGGATTACCACCCTGGATTATTACCATTATTATATATATATATATATATATATATATATATATATATATATATATACATTCTTCGAACATACAAATTGTCAGACAGATTTATAAAAAGTTAATATTTTCAAACCTTTTTTTGTAATTGTTTTTAAACCCCCCCCCCCCTACTGTCAAAGGAAAAATAAAAATGAGATTCTATTTTTTCTGAAAATGACAGGTCAACACCATGGATAAAAAAAAATTAGATTTTAGAGTGGGGGTTAATTATCCAATATAAATTCTACATAAAATGATCACTCAATGCTTGATCACATAGCGTAGATTTGTAAACAAACAGGTGTGCTGGTGTGTTCAAAGAATGTTCAACCCCGACTCCCCACCCAGGTTGCCCCCATAAATCTGGCCCCGTCGCACAGTAGCCCCTTACGTTTCATATGCCTTGTTTGTGGTGAATAATAAATTTAAAAAATTCAACATTTATTCAATTAACTATATATTTTTATAAGTTTTCAAATTTAGCATCATAGCGATTTTCAAACGAGCGTAATTTTGACGAAACTTAAATTGATGCACAGTAACGTTTTTTTTGTTTTTTTTAATGTTTTTACAGTTAAAAGCGGCTCTATATATAATTTTGCGCCATTTTATGGTGCTATTACAGATCGGGTCTCATGGCTATGAATATTGGCTCGGTAAAAGCGTTACATTTTATTTCGTTATTTATTTATTTTAATAAGTAGTTATTAAATACGCAATTGTCTTTTTATTTTTATTGTTTTGTTTTTTTTTTGTTTCAATGTGGTTTGTTGTAGCCTTCGTGTATGAAATTCAAGGGATGGTTCAACTTTGTTTTCATGTTGTGTCGTTACCTATCGGCAGTTGTAACGCGTTACCGGATTTTACCGAGTGAATATTGGTAGCCATGGGACCCGATCTAAATAAGCAATCATTTTATGTAAGCGGAAACACAAAGGCGAGATTGAGCTTTAAGGGTCCCAGAATCTTTTAACGGTCCTGTAATTAGTTTCTATGCATTCACGGTGCGTCCATCATCTTCGGTGTTTTTGTTTTTTAATTTTTTAATTTTATTATTTTCTATCCGAACTTAAGGTTAGTGGTAGGGTTAAAAAAAAAAAAAAAATTATTTTTTTAAAAGTCATGGCTTTTATGACTTTAATTAAAATTTTATTTTATTCTTGTTTGAATCGATTTTAAAATCACGTCAAGATGTCAGTGTTAAAATGCATAAAAAAAACATGCACTTCTTTAATCCTACCACTAACCCTAAGTCCGGGTGACAATACGAAACAAATATGTTTATCTGCTTGAAGTTTTTTTTTTGGGGGGGGGGGACACGCAGCCATTTTGTTCGGGACCGTTCAACTTTTTTAGGGATCCTTAAAACTTAATTTCACCCATAATAAAAACTACGGTGGCTTCCGGGACGCTGTTGAAACCCGCTCTTCCGGGTATAACTCCTACAGGCTTCAGACCTCGATCGGAGTTATTAGAGATAGCGCCGACTTTTATATATATATAAAAAAAATAAAAAAATAAATAAATCGGATCAATTCTACTTACCTTCTAAACGGATTAGATGAAGAAGGTGGTGGTTTTCTGTTTCTTTTTTCAATTGGTAATGTCCCAGTAGTAAAAAACTCCGTCGTTCATCTCCACGAAATATAAAGAAAATAAGAAAAGAAAAAAAAAACCCTCAAGAACTAGACTTCGAATATGAAGAGTCTGATCTCTCTCTGGCAGACACTTCTAATTCTATATTGTACGCTTTGCCTACATCGCTAGAGCCAATTTCAACTTTTAATATTTGTTCTTCTTCGTCTTCCTCTTCGGGACTTCTCCTAAGCATCTTGTAATGGGATGGATTTAATGCACTTGTGTTATTATTGCGTCTAGAGTCGGCATGGTGTTGGTCAAGCGTTGGCTTTGTCGGTTCTTCGCCCGTCGTCGAAACCTTCGTCTTTCTTTTCTCGTGCTCTCGGTGACCTTTAGCAAGAGAGCAACTGGTTTCTCCGGGAGGAGGTGGAGGGCCCAGCCTCGGCGGGACCGTCTTCTTGTCGAGAGTGTCCGGTATCGCCACCGGGTGCTCCGATCGTTTGGGAACCGAGCAGGTTGCCTGCGGAGGCGGTCTCGTTCCCTGCGCGTGAGATTCGTCGAACTGTTCCCACTGTTTATCGGAACCTTTCCACGTGGACGCGCCGGACGTCGAAGAAGGGGCAGAAGAAGAAGAATAAAAAGTTGTTGCTGTTGTTGTTGTAGGGTGAGGTGGTGGTGGTGGAGGAGAAGGAGGAGGGGGTTGTGTAAGAGGAAGAGGGGGAGGGAGGGGTTGAACTGTAGGGGCAGCAGACTTCACTAAGGGGCTGGTACCTGCAGGTAACCTGGAGACAAGAACCAGCTTAGAGACCGGAGAACCTGCAGCAGCTTTACAGGGAGACTGACTCGGAGACAGGGTCGGTGGGATGAAAATCCTCCTTGGGGATTGACCGATAGATCCATCGCTTTGTAATACAATTGCCTCTTTGGTGTGTCGAAATAAGCGGTCCTCGTTGAAATCAAACGCGTTCTCTTTTGAGCGCGGACTTTTGATTGGTCGACCAAATTGGTCTGCAGGGAGGACAATTTTTAATTTTTCTAAATTGGGAGAGATCTCAGGGGAACTGAGATTCGTATACTCGTCTAAAGTCACAACACTAAGAGGGGTCGCGCTGCGGGGTCGATTGATCGGGGTTGTTTTCACCTGTAGTCGTTGCAACCTTCGCTCATACGCTTTCCTCTTAGATGTAATGGGGATTGCTTCCGGAGAATTAAAGTCCGTCGTTTGAGCGCTGTTTTCTTTGATTTTGCTTGTTGGTTCGCGACTGATTTTCCGAAGTAAGTTCGGGGTACTTCCACTCGCCAGGGTAGTGTAAGCTCCTCCAGAATTTGCTGGTTCCGTTGGGCTGAGATCGCTGTCCGAGGAACTGGACTCATCGAGAAGATTAGCCTTCTCAACAGCGCTCAATTCCTTCGGTTTAGAGACGCCGCTAACACTTGCAGCCGGGGTGGGTAGTAATCCCCCACCCTCAGAGGCGGTACTCTGGCTCCCACCGATGGTGGTACTGTTTAGGTCATCGCAACTGCTGAAGTTCGCAAATTGATGAGTAATGTGACTAGATGAAGCACCCCCGGCCGTAGCACCAACAACCGCAGTGGTGTCTGCTGCTGCTGCTTTTCTGGCCACTGACCCTTCTCCAATACTGGAGCAGGTTGATTCCACAGAGACTGCATCGGGCTTATATTTTTGGAGCGATGCTGATGCTACATCGGTTAGTACGGCATGGGAAGAAGCGTTTTCTTCGTCGTCGGACGAAGAGGAGTGAGCCGCGCGGGGATCCGTTGCCCTGGTTGGATTTGGGGTCGCGTCGGTGTCTCTTACCGCATCACCCGGGAGCAAACTTGGGTTAATCCGGATCGATTCGTCCTTCGGATGATGCAGGGAAGACAAGTTTTCCCCCGTTCTCTCAGCATTACTAGTGGCTGCGTGTATGTGTTCCTGGGGTGGGGATGTTGTATTACTCCCTCTACTACTCTCGGAGTTTTTTGTCTGACTCTTTTTCTGATTCGGCGTTGGGGTTAAGGTTGCACAAGAGGAGGAGGAGGAGGAAGCGGCGTCACTTTTTTTACCGACGCTCACAATCGGAGAAAGCTTCTGCAGTAGTGTTGTTGTGGTGGTGGTACTGTTTTTGTTGTTGGTAGACGTTCGAGGCGAGGATAGACTTGTATTAATACTATTGCTACAACTAATAGTATTAATGACGGTTTTGATTTCATGCGATCCAGTGCTGGCTGTTGAGGAAGTAGTAAGCCGAGTATCGGTAGGACTGTTTTTCCTGAAGCTGGGACTGTTCGCGACTGTGCTCGTTGTGGGCGCCGTCGTCGTTGTCGTGTCGGAAGTTGTGGTCACTTCATCTTCTTCGTCAGACAAGTCGACCGTGTCAAATGTCGCTAGAGGGGCAGTGACGACATCAAATTGCCTGTCCAAAAGGGGTCGCTGTTCTCTGCCAGCTGACTGGACGCTATTATTGTTATCATTATTACTATTTCCGACAGGAGTTCCATTGATACCACGACCACTACCACCATTACTACTACTAACAGAAGAGGTCGTAGTAGTAGTAGTAGTGGTGGTGGTCGCGTTGTTCTTTATCGTTGCCGTGGTGCTTCTGCCAGGGATGCTGGAACCACTCCTCTTGTGTTTATTATTGGCGTCAGACACTGACGGAGAAGAAGAGGAGGAAGGAGATGTCGTAGCTTCGGATTTTCGCATACCCGCATTTGTTGTTGTTGTTGGAAACGGTGACCCAACCTCTTCATCACTTTAACAGATAAAACTTATCCATAAAACTTACTTTATTGTTGTTGTTGGGTTTGTTTGTTTTTTTGTAGAGGGGGGTGAGGTATTAATTCCAGTTCTTTGCGCAAACTTTAATTTTTCCTCTTTTTGATTATTATTCAGCTTTTAGGAATTTTTTTTCTTTTTTTGAAGAAGAAGAAACGCGAATGTCTGCTGTGCAACTACGGTTCCTTTGCTTGAAGCGTGGATAAAAATTAACAATTTTTCTTCTGTCTCTGCACAAGTTACGCAAGACGAAGATAAAAGTTATATTCCGGTTATACTAGTTAGTATTACTGCTACAGATTTCATGCTGTTAATAATAATAAACTGACATCGTACTCACAAAAAAGGCGATTTCAATTGCTCATTATTATTCACATAATACAGACGTGTGTGTGTGTTTTTTTTCTTCTTTTAATTCCGTCCCAATCGGTGGTTAATAATCTGACAGAAGAACATAGGTAAACTCCAATCGAATGGCTAGGTCCACTTTACAAAAAAAAAAAAAAAAATTCTAAGAACGTTTTGCGATCGGTAGAATTTTTTCCAGAAGGAAAAAAAAAAAAAAAAAATTTTTTTTTTTTTTTAAAGGCACTCCTGTGTGGGATTAAAAAAAAAAATTTAATTGTTTTTTTTTTTAACCTTTTCTTATGCTTTTTTTTTTTTTTTTTTTTTTTTTAAATTTTCACTATACGTTCATTATCATTGCTGCAACCCGAAGTGCACGTGTTATGAGCGCACAGAAAAAGAGGGACACAAAGCCTTGACGAAATTAGTAATGATTGCAAAGACGAGGTGGTTTCAGAATTGTTGGTTTTTTTTTTTGGTTTTTTTTTGTTGTTATTATTTTTAACGCCGTGGTGTATTTTCTTTTATCGTGTTCTGTAACAACTCGAGTTCCAGCAACAACACACTGGGAAGAGGAGGGGGAGTGTGCAGGAGAGTTGGAGTAAACAAAAGAATAGGAAAGGTGTACTCGCAGGAACAGAGCAATATAGCGGTTCTTTCTGGCATTGATTTTTTTTTCTTCGCGCTACCCTCAATGAGCTTTAAACTTCGACAAAGATGGTATTTCTCCACAATTTTGCGTCTCTCAGGTCCGATACAGGAAAAAAAAAAAAAAGAAAAAAAGAAAAAAGCAGAGACCTCTTATTTCTTACCAGAACGAGACGACGCCGGAGTTAGGTGCAGAATGCGTAAACTCGCGGGCATAACAAGGCCACAACTACGTTCGCTACGGTACATCTTTCTTTTCTTTTATCTTTCGCATCAGTGTAACAACTACAGCACGAAAAAAAACAACAACACGGCAATGGCTCGTATAAATGGGGGAGGGGTACAGACAAAGGGAGGAGGGAGACGGAAAAAGAGGAAGCGACGTTCAACTCAATGGCGTTTCTGGACAGAGAGAGAGAGAGAGGGCTTAAGAAGGTTACATATTAACAGTAGTAGGAGGAGGAGGAAGAGGATACATGTGGAAAGGAGGAAGGAGGAGGAAGTTGTGTAGAAATGAGTCAGGGGAGGAGGAGGAGGGGAAGAGTTGCCAAAACATCGTTAGCAGTCAGTGCGCGATCAACACACACAAAAAAAAAGCAAGGGGTTAGCAAATATATTAGAATATAGTGATTGAGGGGGGGAGACTGGGAAACGTTTATTTATTTATATATTTATTATGCTTTCTATATTATTAATAATAATAATAATTAATAATTAAAAAAAAACAAAAAAGCTATTAGACAATATCTCGTGTGTGTGTTTCTCGCCTATACGTAACTTTCATAAAAACACATTTAATCATATATTTTTTTTAATTTACAATCAATCGCATAAAAAATAGAATAAGTGAAAACTAAAACAGTGTTCTTTTTTTTTTTTTAAATCCTGTCTAAATTTTTTTTTTTTTAACTTGGCCTTCGGGTTAGGATTAAAGTGTACAGTGTTGTATCTTTTTCTGTTGGAAAAATGAGAAATCCTTCTTGACTGGGGTAATTAAAAAAAAAAAAATTTGTTGCATCGAGAGTGCCTCTTTTGGGGAAGCTGGATATCCCCCACAAAGAAAAAAAAAACCGACTTTGTGTTTAACTTTGTTCTCGCGGGGAGGCAAGTAAATTGGGACTTTATTTTGAATAATTTATCCCTAAGCTATCCACCCGGCAATGTGTTTCTACCTGGGCAACGCCGGGTTATTATTGCTAGTTTTATCATGAAAAGAGGGAAAATATAGTGGGTGGGGGAGTTGTTTTGTTTGTTGTTGATGATAGTGGGAAACACTGCGAATAATTGATATTTCTTCTTTTTTTTATTAAAACCAAGTAAATGAAAGCTTGCGTTATTTCTCAAAAGACGCGTTTTTTTGTTTTTTTTTTCTTTCACTTTTCTTTGAAAAAAAAAATATATAAAAACAAATGTCAATTTTCGCTTTTTTTCGTTTTCCACAATTCGTGGATATGATGACGAATTATAAGATTACTCATATTTATTTCCAATCGCAACAAAATTGACAGAACCCCGGTTCAAATTCGGGTCCATTTCATTGGGGTTGCTATTATCGTTGTTTCTTTGTTTGTTTGTTTTTTTGTTTGTTTGTAAGATTATTAAATCCATTTATTAATATATGCAAATTGAAATCGACACCGGAAAGACCGAGTTTTGAATAACAACAAAACCGTTATTCTTGGAAATCTAAATCCAAGTTTTTTTAATTTTTTTTAATTTAGAACTTCTTTGGGTGTGTGAGTGCTGTTGTGGTTGAGCTATTAAGGGCAGGTGTTTTCCGACCACCCCGCCTTCCATGTTCGCCCTCTGCACAAAATCAGAATTCTTTAATTAAATAAAGCGAAAACTTGCTGTACTGTCGTTGTATTTAAAAAAAACAAAAAAACAAAGACATTTTTTTTTAAATTCTTTTCCGAATTTAAAGATTCGCTTTATTTTTCTCAAACCATTTTTTTTTTTTTTTTGCTATTAAATTAATTAAATTAACAAGCTATTAGCAGTCAATTCTTCGGTTTTTGGAACATTAAGATTAACAATAAACATTCCATTGGCATTAGGTAACCTTGAAAAATCCTTAAAATTAAGCCATGTCTGGTGATAGTGGCGTCGACTTTTATTTTTGGTAATACCGAAAAGTGCCGTGTTTATATCGTTTTCGGGAAATTGGATCCATGAATTATTTCTTTATAAAATCTCCACGGTCGTCTGTTTTACTCTTTCAAAGGTCCACATGAATATTGTGAAAAGGTTATTGCAGAATAGGCGTCGTCGTCGTTGTTGTCGTCCAGTGAAACTCGCACACGCCACAACACGGCCAGCGTCTTTTATTTTATTTATTTGTCCTTCGTCTGCAGCGAATTCGCCAAAGTGGCGGCGACAAAAGGTTAAGGGTCACAAAACAAAGGAACGACACGCTTATCGGGAAACAGAAAAAGAACAACGCCAAAAAAAAAAAAAAGGAAACGATTCTATCCTTCCGCTTATGTAGTTTTCATTTTAAAAGTATACGCATTTTTTGTTCTTACTTTTTTTATTTTTTTATTTTATCTTTTAATCATTTTGGCATATCAGAAAAAGGGTCGACCCGTAGTCAACATGCCGCTATTCCGAATTCACAACATCAAGCCGCAATTAATAGATTGTCTCTCCTGCACCAAACTGTCATGATTTTTTAAAAAGTCAAAATCTTTTTCATGTAAAACTTTATAATTAAAACTTGCTGGGTGTTTTTTTTAAATAAAAATTAATCATAAAGTTAAAATGGATTTTTAAAAAACATGCGATTCGACAGATTGGTAGAAAAATTCATATTTCAATGTTTCGAAACAAAAAAAAAATGTTTATATTTTCCTCCCCCCAAAAATCAAATAACATATTTGATTACTTATTTTTCTAAAATAATTTATTTAAAATAAAAACTAAAAAAAAAACAAAGGTGCTGGTCCAGATTAGGACCCAAGCTAAAATTGCCTTGGCGTCATTAGGATTAGGATTATCATTACTATTAGAGTTAGGGTTAGGGTTTCCTTGGGTCCCAATCTGCACCAGTACCAAATCAAAAACATTTTATATTTTCCGGAAAAAAAAAATCAAACCACATATTTGATTATTTATTTTTCTAAAAGAAATTATTTAAAATAAAAATACAAAACTTTTCCTTCTAAAAAATTTTAATTATAAAGTTTTACATGACAAAGATTTTGATTTTTTTTTTTTAAATTATGACCGTTTGGTGCGGGAGAGACATTTTATTGATTGCAGCTTGCTGTTGTGAATTCGGAATAGCGGCATACTGACTACGGGTCACCTCTTCTTCTGATATGCCATCATTTTATTTCGATGAAGCAATAAGTTCTTATAGCGGCAATGGACAATTATGCGGTATAGTTAACAGCTGAGAAATCGAAAACAAACAAATAAACGACCATGTTGTAGTCAGTTGAGAAGCAACCCCGTGGTAATGTATTCCACAGACGTGTAGTCCTTGGAAAGAAACTTTGCTCATGGAAATTCCGTTTAATTTTAGGTACACAGAGGAACGTAATATAATTTATTTTTCTACCGACCTCCATAGTTTTAAAGTTCTGAAACTGTTTTAAAGTTTTATTTTTATTTCAATATAAGATTTTGTCGATATTTATCTTTCGGATACAGTAAGCATCCGATATGGCCGACTCATCTGTGCTGTTGTTGGTGTTTCATTCCTTAAAACATAGTTTTAAAAAATGACTTATCCTAAGTCCAACTGCCCTCCCCCCGGACTTAGGGTTAGTGGTAGGGTAAGTCTTTTCTTTTTGTTTTACTACCTTTTAAGTCTCTCCTTTATATAATAGATAATATTGGAAATGACTGAAAAAACAACCCCACCCACCCCTGCGTTGAAACCGTGGACCAGTTGACTCCCCCGAAAGAATGAATATATATATATTTTTTTAAATTCTAGATATTATTCACCCAGGGCAACGCCGATCAAAAATATATCAACTTTGTGGCTGTTTGTTTCGTAGTTTTTTACTTTTAGCTAGACACACACACACACACACACACACACACACAACTGCCCTTCATATAACAGATTATTTGAAAATGGATGACGTCATGAAAGATGAATGGTAGTTCTAAAAGCAGTGTGATGTCATAAAAGTGATGAATGGTAGTTGCCAAAAGCTGTGGATGTGTCAGTGTGTTTGTTTGAAAGCAGCAGCAGCAGCAGCAGCACACTCACTAATATTCAACACTTTCTAACTGAGGTATGAGCAATGGCCACGTCGTAGGGTCAGCGCTACCCAGCTAACAGTGCCTCAACCTCACTATCTGTCATTCTCTGGTTGTCTCTACGTCTGTGTGTGGCAAGCAAAGACATCTAAGACGCTGAACCACAAGTGTTGATTCAGCGAATGTGCAACTGTCATACATTTGTACTCGACCAAACCTTCCTCGACTTCGTATGCAACCCCTGGGCCTTGCTGCTCTGAGTTTCGGGGGTAAAAACCTGCTATCTTGCAGGAATAACAAATAGCTACGGCCACTGAGGAGAATTCATGCAGACCCGTCAATACTGACGTACGATCATCATGGGCTCTGTCGAGGCCAACGTAACTGCTGACTGCTGCAGCTTTATCAACTGATGCCAGAGTTAGGAAATGATGTATTTAACTAGAAAAATACTCGTCCAAAGAGGGGTATTTTTACCCCACCTAATAAACTGGTATTGTCCGGGCCTTTGGGTCTGGATTTACGCCGGTCTATTGGGGGTTGTCTGGTCCTGTGTAGTTCTAGGAGGTGCACCCTCCCAGGCTTTGCCTCCCCTCTTTGGGGAGGGGTAAGTTTATTGCTTACTGTCTGAGGCGCCCTACCGGGAATGCCGACGGGGCTGCCCAGGCAATTTTTAAATGGCCAGAGTGCTCACCTCTCGAGCGCTGGCTTATCTAATCCTACTTTCCCCCGACCTTGTGTCACATCTTACCTTGTGGGAGGTAGATAAATATAGAATGGTTCAAATAATCTGCTGAACAAAACAGTTTTGCACCACTTTTATGTTCCCCTTTACAAAGATTTAAATCAATATATAATGATAGTAAACCTTATGTTTGGAATCCTTATTGCAATTTTGATAAAAACCCATTACATGATTTTGATTCTAGAAAATGCCTTAAAATGTAAGGCTTAAGCTTAGGGAGACTTAATAAAAAAATTGAAATTCAGGGAATCTACATTAATTAATGTCTTATGAATATGGATGCAAATCTGAAAAAAATTGAATTCTCAAATGGGAGGTTGGACCCATATTATGTCCCCTAAAAACATTTTAAAATACTCCAAAGAAACTGAAATTTGGAGAATGTTTATTAATTGATATCTAATGCCTAGCGCTAAAACAGTTTCAGAACTTTAAAACTATGCAGGTCGGTAGAAAAATAAATTATATGTGTACCTAAAATTAAACAGAATTTCCATGAGCAAAGTTTCTTTCCAAGAACTACACGTCTGTGGAACACATTCTCACATGGCTGCTTCCCAGCTGACTACAACATGGTCGTTTTCAAGTCCAATGTTAACAAATTCTTGCCGAGCCGTTCTCTTAAATAATCTAATTTCTGCTCAGTTTCAACTATCATCTCCAATCCACAAGGTATTGTTTCACTGTCCACCTGACAAACTCATTAACCCTTATCCTCGAGTGGTCTTTCGGCCTTGATAAACGGTGATTCGTTAGTATAGAAAAGTTATTTGTTGTATATTTTGTTTGTTTGTTTGTGATTTCTCAGCTGTTAACTATACCGCATGATTGCCAATTGCCGCTATAAGAACTTACTGCTTCATCAAAATAAAATGATGACGTATCAGAAGAAGGGGGGGGGCGATCCGTAGTCAGTATGCCACTATTCCGAATTCACAACAGCAAGCCGCAATCAATAAACTGTCTCTCCTGCACCAAACGGTCATAGTTTTAAAAAAAAAATCAAAATCTTTGTCATGTAAAACTTTATAATTAAAATTTGTTGGAAGGAAAAGTTTTGTATTTTTATTTTAAATAATTTCTTTTAGAAAAATAAATAATCAAATATGTGGTTTGATTTTTTTTTTTTGTTGATTTTTCGGAAAATATCAAAATGTTTTTGTTTTGGTACTGGTACAGATTGGGACCCAAGCTAACCCTGACCCTAACTCTAACAGTAATGATAATCCTAACCTTAACCCTAATGACGCCAAGTCGGTTTTAGCTTGGGTCCTAATCTGGACATGCACCTTTGTTTTTTTAATTTTAAATAAATTATTTTAGAAAAATAAGTAATCAAATATGTTATAATTGTTTAGTTATCCTGAATGCTTTTTTTTTTTTGTCATCCCTTCGTAGTATATTTGGAAACGATGGTTTTCTCAGCATCCTTCTTGGTTTTGTATATTGTTCTTCTTGCTTCCCTCTTTGCCCTCAGATACACATCCTTGACCAAATAAGTAGATTTGATTTTTTTTTTTCCAAAAAATTTAAAATGTTTTTGTTTTAGTACTGGTGCAGATTGGGACCTAAGCTAATCCTAACACTGACCCTAACTCTGACAGTAATGATAATCCTAACCCATGACCAGCAAATCTGGTTCTCTCTTTGATCAAGGCTGAGATCCGAGGAAGGTGTCCATAGAGTCAACCTTCCATGGGGTGCTACCTCTAGGAGATGTTAAGAACAGCTGTTAGCATTCTGGTGTATATACTGTCAATCAAAGTGTAGTATCTGTTCCGATCGATACTACACCCTATAGACCGGCATCATCGTGGCCTTCGGGTCTTGGTTCCGTCGGTTTGTGGGTTTGTCCTGTGCAGTTGTAGGAGGTCCACCCTCTCAGGCTTTGCCTTCTCACCCTTTGAGAAGGGGTTAGTTTATTGCTAATCGCTTGAGGCGCTCCTACCGGGGAATACCGACGGGGCTGCCCAGGCAATTTTTAAGGATCATAGGTGCTCTTCCTCTAGAGTACTGACTTATCAAATCCCACTTTCCGACCTTGTGTCACATGTTACTTTGTGGGAGGTAGCTAAATACCCACTGTCAATGTAAAAGCCCAAGTGCTATGTCCATATACTGATGTAACAAAGAATCATGTTGCATCTTTGTAGGAAGATTTGACTTCCAGATTGCTTTCATCTTGTCCACTCCTGCCCAGGCCTTGCTGATTCGCACATGCAGTTCCCTCTCTGTGCGATTTTGCTTTTCAACTTTTCTGCCAAGATAGGTAAACTGATCACCATTTTTAGACAAGTCCCATTTAGGGAAGAAACATTTCTGTCTGCAACCTGTGTCGTATTGCAGTGTAAGTTTGGTTGAACTCTAGCCAGTGGTTTTGTAGTTACTAGCTGGACTACCAGAGCGATACTTCAATTTAACTATTGTACATACAGGAGCCTAACCTCCCAACGCTATCAACCCATGGAATCGTTAATAAAATTCACAATCCTTTCTATAATCCAACCATATTTGGTACAAATAAACTTCAGTCTATGCCTGACTTGTCCACCAAGTTTCATTCACGAATATTCCAACAGTGTTTACTTTATCGCTTTTCAATGATATTCTCCCAATGTATACCTCTGCATTGCGAACACATCTGAATCCGACTGATTTTGGTTGTGATGGCCCTCTTAAGTCCAAGAATAGTCTTGCGATATGTTGATTGACATTGTCTTCACAGATAAAAATCTGGGAGGTTATTGTTCGGTGAGTGTAAAGCCAATTCTGGATCATACCTCTGACTGATGAGATCACCAAAGTGTTCCCGCATATCATTGAACGGCAGTCAAACAAAGACTGTTGGACATTAATGACTAAAACTTGGTGGACAAGTCAGGCATAGACTGAAGTTTATTTGTACGAAATATGGTTGGATTGCATAAAAGGATTATGAATTTTATTAACGATTTCGTTCACGGAATCTTTTTTTTTAGGTCACCCTGTATAAAATAGAAAGTTTGTTTATGTTGTAACTTTCGAATCCTCGCTGACACGGCTGTATCCTTTGAAAGGGGTACAATTAACAAGGTGGTAATTGAGGTAGAAAAGGAATAGCGAACACAATATTATAATGAAAGAAGGAATAGTTTATTCTCGTAGAAGGTACAATGAAGGAATGACAGACCTTAGTGAGTAATTGCTAAGTTCCGAAGCAAAGATTAATATGTTCAGCGTAGTGCTACTGGATATGTAGTCATCCATGAGAAAGTCCACATAGGTTTGGTAGTTTGGTAGTTTTGTTTTACGGCATATCAACCCTTTTTGGGTTATTTAATGCCGAATCTGGTCATTATAGTAAAAGTTTTTATGCTTCAAGTTCTTTATATCTTCAAATGTTTAATCATCGTTTTTGGTTTGGTAGTTTTGTTTTACGGCATATCAACCCTTTTTGGGTTATTTAATGCCGAATCTGGTCATTATAGTAAAAGTTGTTATGCTTCAAGTTCTTTATATCTTCAAATGTTTAATCATCGTTTTTGGTTTGGTAGTTTTGTTTTACGGCATATCAACCCTTTTTGGGTTATTTAATGCCGAATCTGGTCATTATAGTAAAAGTTTTTATGCTTCAAGTTCTTTATATCTTCAAATGTTTAATCATCGTTTTTGGTTTGGTAGTTTTGTTTTACGGCATATCAACCCTTTTTGGGTTATTTAATGCCGAATCTGGTCATTATAGTAAAAGTTTTTATGCTTCAAGTTCTTTATATCTTCAAATGTTTAATCATCGTTTTTGGTTTGGTAGTTTTGTTTTACGGCATATCAACTCTTTTTGGGTTATTTAATGCCGAATCTGGTCATTATAGTAAAAGTTTTTATGCTTCAAGTTCTTTATATCTTCAAATGTTTAATCATCGTTTTTGGTTTGGTAGTTTTGTTTTACAGCATATCAACCCTTTTTGGGTTATTTAATGCTGAATCTGGTCATTATAGTAAAAGTTTTTATGCTTCAAGTTCTTTATATCTTCAAATGTTTAATCATCGTTTTTGGTTTGGTAGTTTTGTTTTACGGCATATCAACCCTTTTTGGGTTATTTAATGCCGAATCTGGTCATTATAGTAAAAGTTTTTATGCTTCAAGTTCTTTATATCTTCAAATGTTTAATCATCGTTTTTGGTTTGGTAGTTTTGTTTTACGGCATATCAACCCTTTTTGGGTTATTTAATGCCGAATCTGGTCATTATAGTAAAAGTTTTTATGCTTCAAGTTCTTTATATCTTCAAATGTTTAATCATCGTTTTTGGTTTGGTAGTTTTGTTTTACGGCATATCAACCCTTTTTGGGTTATTTAATGCCGAATCTGGTCATTATAGTAAAAGTTTTTATGCTTCAAGTTCTTTATATCTTCAAATGTTTAATCATCGTTTTTGGTTTGGTAGTTTTGTTTTACAGCATATCAACCCTTTTTGGGTTATTTAATGCTGAATCTGGTCATTATAGTAAAAGTTTTTATGCTTCAAGTTCTTTATATCTTCAAATGTTTAATCATCGTTTTTGGTTTGGTAGTTTTGTTTTACAGCATATCAACCCTTTTTGGGTTATTTAATGCCGAATCTGGTCATTATAGTAAAAGTTTTTATGCTTCAAGTTCTTTATATCTTCAAATGTTTAATCATCGTTTTTGGTTTGGTAGTTTTGTTTTACGGCATATCAACCCTTTTTGGGTTATTTAATGCTGAATCTGGTCATTATAGTAAAAGATTTATGCTTCAAGTTCTAAAAATAAAATAAAAAAGGGGAGGGAGAAAGGGAGAGGGGCTGTTGTTTTTGTTTTTGGTTTTGTAGAACATAATTAAGTTTTCCAAAAAAAAAAAAAAAAAAAAAAAACGTCAATGTAGGTGAATTTCGTCTCAGGGAGCCACAGGGCAGCCTGATCTGGTATCACCAGAAAGTCCACATAGGAAAAAGGGGTGAAAGGTATTCTATTACAACACAATATGTAATAAATTAGTTTTTGATGAATTTTCTAACCAATTTATTGGCCAAATGTTTCAAAAACGAGGAATTTTCAGTACATTTGTGTAGACGATATTTGATGACATTTCCTCAAATACAAGGGGCGTTCAATAACTAATGCCCCTGACCCACTTCCAATTGTCTGATCTACATGAAATTTTGCATGTGTAATGATTTATATCTGTATGGGTTATGTTGCAAAAACAGCTCTGAAATAATTGTGGTTTCTGATTTACAGGTGTTTGAACTGAGTCAGGTGTGAAATGGAGCCAGTTGAGTGTCGCGCAGTGATCCTGTTTTTGTATTTGAAAGGACGCACACCAAACGAGACTTTTGATGAAATGAAGAAACTTATGGTGATGATGCCCCATCATATGACCTTGTAAAACGCTGGTATCATGAATTCAAACATCACCGGAAGTCTGTGGAAACAGCTTCCAGACCTGGTCGTCCCTCTTCTACCATTGGTGAGGCATCTGTCCATCAAGTTGAGGCTGCCATTTTGGAAGATCGATGCATTAGTATTCGCCAAATAGCCCAAGAGTTCAAGATTAGTACAGGGTCTGTGAAAACTATCATTCATGACCATTTGCATATGCATAAGGTTGCTGCCAGATGGATTCTCAGGTTGATCACACCTTTCCAGAAGCAAGAATGCGTCGAGTGCTCGAGGATGAATTTGGAGATGTACCAAGAAGATGAGTCAACATTTTTCAAAAGACTGATTACACAGGATGAAACTTGGGTCCATCACTATGATCTAGAGACCAAAGCCCAGTCAATGCAGTGGAAGCACTTGGACTCACCACCTCCAAAGAATGCAAAGGTGCAGCCCTCCGCTGGCAAGGTCATGCTCACAGTCTTCTGGGACCAGGACGGTGTAGTGATGACAGATTTTCTGGCAAAGGGTACCACAATTACAGGAGCCTATTACGCTTCACTTTTGATGAAATTAAGAGAAGCTATCAAAATCAAGAGGCGGGGCAAGATCAACAAAGGTATCCGGTCCACAACTCGCATATCGCCAAATCAGAAGCACGGGCGTGTGGCTATGAAATCCGCCCCCATCCCCCTTACTCTCCTAACCTTGCACCTTCTGACTTTCATCTCTTCCCAGCCATGAAGTTGTTTTTGGCAGGAAAACGTTTCCCAGACGATGCAGCCGTGATTTCTGAAGTTACAACATGGTTGGAGGACCAACCTGGGGTGTTCTACAAAAACGGGTAGTTCCTATGTAGAACAAGATTAATAACTGTGCCAAGTTTCATTAATCTACTGCTATGGGAAATGGGTCAGAGGCATTACTTATTGAACACCCCTCGTAACGGTGCAAATAAAAGATCTCATTTTTTATATGAGTATTTATTATACCAATATACAACTTTCCCTGCTAAAAGTAAGTTGATTTATTAAAAAAAGTGAAAATTCAACCTTCCCTACAGTGTAGAGGTCCCTAAATGACGGAAGATTTTCTACTGTGATAGTTTCTTTCCTCGAACCGCTTACCTTTGGAATTCCTTCCTTGCTCCCTGTTTTCCCGACCGTACAAACAAGCAGAAATTTAAATCTAATGTGAACAAACATATTGCTGCCTATCTCCGCAACCAGATTACTCCCTTCACCTAAAAAAAACCTGACTCCTATCACAATAGCCCCTTATGCTTCAGTGGCAATATGCCTTGTTTGAAGTGAATGAAAGTAAAAAATATAAATAAATAAATAAAAGATAACTATTCATAACTTCCCGGGCAACACCAGTTGGTTCTGCTAGTTTATTATATTTTTTAATGGTTATTTTGTCACAGTGATCTTTGCGGGCGGGAAACAAATGCGAAATAAATGTTGCGAGACTTTTTTTTCATTTTGTGTCAATAAAGTTAGACGTAAATTGATAAACAGAAACTTTAAACAAGTCAAGACAGAACTATTATTAGCGCACTGTGTCCAATTACAACCTATTTTAAGCTACTTATTTCGAGACGAGACAAAGTATTTACTTAGCGGGATAAGTAAGTCGAGGTTTTCGTATTAATGGGTTGGGGCGGTGAAAGTGGGTGACAGAAAAAAATGTATAACAAAAAAGAAACAAGTGTTATTAAAGTCGACGACCTACCACCATATTGGTAATCAAGTGAAAATCACAGGGATGTGTGATTGGTGTCATGGATACAGTTGTTGACTCTGGAATCGGCGATACTATCAAATCCTACCTCGAATCTGTTTAAATGCACATTAATACCCTTGAAAAAGGCATGAGCCTGCAATTTCTGCCCAACTACAGGGAAAATAGAAACTTGTGTTCTATTTGCTGTATACAAGAGAATAGTTTACAATTATGTTACATTCATCTATTGCAATGTCCAAAAGCCCCCTAACATTTATTCAAATCCATCAATACATATATATATATATATATATATATATATATATATATATATATGTATATATTATATATATATATATTGCGAGATCCAACACAGTTTGTTGTTGTAGATCACTATTCGCTGCTCGTTGTAAATACCCTCCGACTTGGTGTTTACAAAGTTAAATTCCTCCTTAATTCTAAGCTAATTTGTGGTGGCCAACGGGAAAACGCTCTTGACTGCGAATCAGTGGCGATTTGTGATCGGAGTTCGCGCCCGCCGACAGTTGGAAATTAACTTCCTGCACTGCAGATTGCGTTAGCATGAAACATCGATGTCTGTAGGTAATAAATAATTAATATTTATTTATAAATATTACATATATATATATATATATATATATAATTATTAATGACAATATATGTATCAGCATATACTATCAGTGCGTTTTTTACTTTGCAGTCTTTTTAAAAGATTCAGCTCGATGATTGTTAATTAGTAACAACAGAGCAAATATAAGTCAGGTTCTTTGATTTTTATTTGGTTTCATCCAAAAATGAACCACTGTATAGTGTGGGTTTTTTTCAAGACACTTTAATCCAATAACTTTTTACTCTTTATGAATTTTTCTGATGATTTTGTTGTGTTGTAGAGACGATATTGACATAAAAATGTTGTTTGGCTCACGACAAATGAAACGGACCGTAAAAAAAATATATCTCACAGAAATGTTATGTTCTTTGGAAATGTGAAAAAATAAAAATAAAAATAATAAAATAAAAACATGGTTATTGGAATATAAAATGAACCTGACCTATATATATATATATATATATATATATATATATATATATATATATATATATATATATATATATATATATATATAATATTTGTTTTTTTGTTTATTATCTATGTATGTATACGTTTCGTCCTTTATAATCGGGACTCATCAGCATAGAGATATGACTATTCACTACCGGTCATGCGATTCGAAACCCCGGATTCCGAGTATTTTTACAATCCCGACGTCTAGAATCACTCGGTCATTGCTGAACAGCGAATAAACAGTGATAATTTTAACACTTTATCCGGAGGCTTGACGTCATAAGAGCATTCAACTTAATGAAAGGAACGATGCATTTATAGCTAGCGACGTCATGCTGTGTTAATACTACGCTTACAGTGCCCATCTAGACGGGTTTTCTAGGAATTACAAATAATAAATATTTGTTTTTGTTTATTATCTATGTATGTATACGTTTCGTCTTTTATAAACGGGACTCATCAGCATAGAGATATGACTATTCACTACCGGTCATGCGATTCGAAACCCCGGATTTATTTACTTATTTATTTATTTAACAGACGAATTATTTATTTATTTAACAGACGAATTCTGTTATTTTTAACAATATTTGCATATATATATATATATATATATATATATATATGCAAATATTGTTAAAAATAACAGAATTCGTCTGTTTAATTATACCTTTTTTTAGTTTTTCAATTTTTCTGATGGTCTTTTTTTTATTAAAATCAAAAAAATAATAAATGTTCCATAGGTTTCACGAACGTTTTCGATTCTTCGTCGAATCATCCTCCGGTGTCAAAAGCAAATGAACAAAAGAGCTGGAGAAAGAAGAGCATTTTTAAAAAGACGGTGGAGAAACGCACAGAGAACGTTTTTCGCATTGTTCCAGGAAAATCGTTGACGACTTAAATTCAGCAACGCTGGATGGCATCACAGTACAAAATCGCATTACGTTAACCATTTTAAAATGTTACCACTGGTTTCACATGCGATGTTGTTAATTTTAGGTTGTTGTGTTTTTTATGCAGATAGCTTCCAGTATTTAAAAAAAAATTTTAATTGGTTTCGGAATATATAATTTTTGCGTTATTAATTAAAATTTGTGTTAAATAATATATAAAATATAAAATATATAAAAAATTGAATTTTTAACTAAAGCTTCTTATTGTTATTCTGATATTGGCAGATATTATTTACTCCTCTGCAGGAGTTAGGCACAAGGCCAGTTTTATCCTACTCCCACAAGTAAGATGTGACCCAAGGTCGGGTCGGAAAGTGGGGGTTGAAAAGCCAGCGCCCGAGAGGTGAGCACTCTGACCATCAAAAATTGCCTGGGCAGCCCCGTCGGCATTCCCTCAGGCAGTAAGCAATAAACCTACTCCTTCCCAAAGAGGGGAGGCGAAGCCTGGGAGGGTGGACCTCCTAGAACTGCACAGGACTGACCCATAGACCGGTGTAAATCAAGCCCCGAAGGCCAAGACAATACCAGTCTATGGGGTGCAGTATCCATCGGAATCGAAAAATAATTTTTACCTATTTCTACTAAATGCATTCCTATACCATCTGAGGACACTTACAGAAGAGCTTTTATCGGAAGCATAAACAAATTTGGCAGAAACGTCTGATGGAAAGACCACCATTATGACTGTATGATTAAGAGGAAGTACAGGACTTCGAATGCTGATCCAGGACTATCAGTAAACTCCATTAGAGAAGAGGATAAATCCCAATGTAATTTCTTCTTCTCGATTCAACCTATATGGTGAATGCTTTGAATGCTTTAAATGTTTGATTTGTTATTTAATTTGCTGTCTTTTTTGTTCTTTTTACTGGTGTTGTCTTTTAGTACTGAAATCTGATGGGTTTTTTTTCTCAAGAGACTTCTGTACGTGATGTTATAACAGGCGCTGACGAAGAGACGTTTTGGAATCATAAACCATAATGAAAAATAAAATATTTACAAAAAGTTTTGGAAACGATCGTATGCCTAATAAATAATAGTTCGTTTTGAATACGGGCAACAATGTTCAAATTTTATTGATCTCACCTAACTTTATATATATATATATATATATATATATATATATATAAATTTAAATCCCCGAAACAGTTTTTCATAGTAAACAACTGATGATCTCTTAAATAATGTTAGAAGCAAACTAATATAATAACTGTAAAAACTAAATTGACTTACATGAGTGATTTTCCACTGAACGACTTGGGACTTAAAGTTTTTTTTTATTTTTTAGTTTTTTAAAGTTTTCATGGTTGAGAAACTTCCGAGACTATATATATATATATATATATATATATATATATATATATATATATATATATATTTAAATGTTGAATTAAATTAACGATAATTGAATCATTATTTAATAATAATAATCTATCGTGATAATATAAAGCTCAATATATTGAATAGAGCAATCAATTTAAGAAATGAAAGAAGAGAATAAAAAATTGTAAAGATACAATATTTATTAGAACATCAAAAGTTCAGAGCAAGGAGCCTCATATTCTTAATCCATGGATTTTCAAAGCTAAACTCTTCTCATCGGAGGATTTTGTTTTTGTTTTTTTGTTTTGACGTGTTTTTGGATATCATCCCCCCTGACGTTACGCTCTCATTTCAACATAAGACTCTTTACCTTTGGCCTTTATTTATTTATTTTTTTTATTCTATGTAAAATTTTCAAAGTTAAATGTTGCCGATAATATTTACAATTACACTGTCGGCTTTTTCCTATCCTCTAATGAGAAGAGTTTATCTTTGAAAATCCATGGATTAAGGATATGAGGCTCCTTGCTCTGAACTTTTGATGTTCTAATAAATATTGTATCTTTACAATTTTTTATTCTCATCTTTTATCTCTAATATATATATATATATATATATATATATATATATATATATATATATATATATATTTATAAATAAATATTAATTATTTATTACCTACAGACATCGATGTTTCATGCTAACGCAATCTTCAGTGCAGGAAGTTAATTCTCGACAGTCGGCGGGCTCGAACTCCGATCACAAATCGCCACTGATTCACAGTCAATATATATATATATATATATATATATATATATATTATATATATATATGATCCGGCGTAATTGAAAATGAAAAAGGAGAGCCAAAATAAAACTATATAATTTGTGTATTCATCAACGTTTCGTCTTTATTGTAGACTTCCTCAGGATGAAGAAAAATGCAGAAAAAAAAAATCATACAATCATTAATTTTGATTGGCCTAAACACGTTCGAGTTTCGGCATGGCTGTGAATGAAAAAAGCAAAAATTTAAAAAAGCGATTTTAGTCAACCCGTTATCAGCAGCAGTTTACACAGGAAATCGGGTGACAGGTGGGAGTTATTCATTTTTATTTCTATTTTTAGCTTAGGGAAAGAGAGAGTGTCTAGGTCATTTGTGTCAAAACCGAGCATGGCCGATAGTGGATATGGGGGAGGGGGGATACAAAGAATTGTGTGATTACTAAAGACTTCTCCCAGTCATGGCTGACGGAACGAGAGCATGTTACCCCCTTGGATTTAATAAAGGGTTCCGTTCGAAATTCCGTCTAGATTCCTGAGTTTGACAAAAATACTCCCGAGTTCAAAAAGATACACTTGAAGAAGGCCGGAGGTTACAGCGGTCGAAACGTTGTGATGATAACACTTAAGATGAGAACAGTAGTCCAAATAATCGAAATTATGTCTGTTCATGAGTGGCAAAGTATTTTTCTTTTCTTTTTTTTTTATAAATGAATCATCGCTTATCAAGGCCAAAAAACCACTTGAGGATAAAAGTTAAGGAAATGGATAGATTTTTAGTTTAATTTTTAGGGTCTTCTACAAATTACCTCTTCAGTTTATATAGTAAAGCTAACAGCACCTCAAGTGGGTCTGCTAAGACTTAAGACTAGACTTGGTTTGGTAGTTTGGTAGTTTTGTTTTACGGCATATCAACCCTTTTTGGGTTATTTAATGCCGAATCTGGTCTTGTTTTCTTCTCTTTCTTGTTTCTTTCCCCTTTTAATATCTGTTTCTATTTAACCCATAGTTGGGACCCTAACAGGTACTACCACTCCGGGTCAGGGTGGACCTGGGAGCAATGGTAATTAAGAGGAGGCTCCACATTCCCCAAAGTCCGTAAGCCGGATCTCACCATCGGATGTAGTTTAAGGTCATATCCAGGACCGGGAGTAGGGTAGGAAAAATAAAAATAAAAAAGAGGAGGGAGAAAGGGAGAGGGGCTGTTGTTTTTGTTTTTGGTTTTGTAGAACATAATTAAGTTTTACAAACAAAAACAAAAAAAAACAAAAAACGTCAATGTAGGTGAATTTCGTCTCAGGGAGCCACAGGGCAGCCTGATCTGGTATCACCAGCTAGACTTGGTGATATGGGACAAGAGAGAGAGGGAGAGTAGTAACCCTCGTTGAAGTCAGCGTTCTTAATGATGTCAGCCTAAGCGGAGTTGAGAAGGAGAAGAGAACTAACTGCCAAGATCTTGTGTACGCCATGAAAAGAAACTGGAACCGTAGAAAGAAAATTCCGTCATTCCAGTAATCATAGGATCTACTGGATTCATGAAAAAAGAATTTTGAAAACTACCTTGCGAATATACTCAGTAAACAAAGTGCAAGAGAGATCTAAGCAATTGTGTTTAAAGGGACGATTAGAATCCTAAAAAGAGCTCTTGGATGGAGTCTCTGAAATAGTGGGTGAATGTCTGGCATCTTCTTCTTCTTTCGTGTGAATCAGATGAGTCTGGTGTTGGCATTAGCTTCCCCGATGTTTTTCTAGTTAGAAATCTTTCTGGAAAGACATCGGGTACTTACGGGAAGGACCACAAGAAGGTTGCCAACATCCCTAAGTGAAAGTGATACTGTGGAACCGACTGGATTCGAACTTGGAACACCCAGGTCTTCAGTCCGTGTCGATATCCACTTAACCACTGTCACCTCCCAATGTCTGGCATAGTGTAAGATAGTTCAAATAAATCCATCCTTTTAAAGGGAGATAACTCTGTATACCCTAAAATTATCAAGAGACATTTAGAAGCATGATTCATCTGCTCATGGTGAGAGGGACTGAAGCAGGATTATCTGCCCCTGAATAGACCAGACAACGAGAACAAATAGGGGAATTCCAAATTGAGGATGCTACTGAAATCGGCTTAACAACAGAGAATTAATCCCTCCTCATTCGTAGTAACTCCTACAGTTGTAAAATTGTTAAATAAATTATTTATATTATTAGTTTCCATAGAATCGTTTTCATCCATTTATTTCTTCATAACAGGTAGGAAGCCACATCCTCAGCAAAAAAAAAGAGAAAAGAAAATTGAAAAAAAAAAAAAAAAAAGAAGACTAGCGTACGATTTTACACATGGTGTATTTTTATGATTGCGCTGACCTATAAAACCTGAAAACTGATAGAGGCAAAATTCTCATTCAGCATTTTTCACAAATATTGGCCCATTCATTAAGGATTGACCCTGGAGTGAGACTTCCCTTTTTAGCGAAATGCCCGAGGCTCTCTTTTCACAATTTACTTGTGATCTCCACCTGTCACAGCTGACCGAGTTTAAGATAATTAACTTTTTTCCCCCTCCCTACAGCTTGCAAACAGCCATTTTTTTTCAGTTATCATTTTATCATGGCTTTTCTAAGGTGAAACGCTTTCTTTTCACCCAACTCAAAAATACAATAATTGATTTATCATTTTAATTTCATTTAACTCCAGCGATTTTTAAAGACGACTACAGATGTTTTTGTTGACATCTTGGTTCTTGGATACGACAGGGGCGTGTGCGAAAGTTTTTTTTTTTACCCCTTTTTTGCTTCGGAGCACAAACGAATCAGAATACCCCTTTGCTTTTCGCCTTTCAACTTAAATTCAGACCAAACATGACTCTCTGATCAACATTTTAAAAGGCTTCAAAATCACTTTCGAATTGACAAGGATCACGATATGAAGTCAGCCATTTTAATCCATTGTTAATAGATTTTAAAATGTCCGACATATGTTTACAACTGAAAGACACAATAATTTGTATATTATTTCATGATCTATCTTTCTTTCTTTTTTTTTTTGTTACTTTTATTCACCGCAAACAAAGCATATTGCCACTGAAGTGTAAGGGGCGACCCCTTACGTCTCAGTGGCATGTATCTGAACATTCCATGGGGGACAACTCAGGGGAGTGTGATGACAATAAAGACAGAAACTAACTGTTCAGCAGCAGAAGCTAAAGTATGTTTATTTACTCCTCTGCAGGAGTTAGGCACAAGGCCAGTTTCATCTTACTCCCACAAGTAAGATGTGACCACAGGTCGGGTCGAGTAAGTGGGGTTTGAAAAGCCAGTGCCCGAGAAAGTGAGCACTCTGGCCATTAAAAATTGCCTGGGCAGCCCCGTCGGCATTCCCCGGTAGGGGCGCTTCAAGCAGTAAGCAATTAACTTACTCCTCCCCAAAGAGGGGAGGCGAAGCCTGGGAGGGTGGACCTCCTAGAACTGCACAGGACAGACCCATAGACCGGCGTAAATCAAGTCCCGAAGGCCAAGACAATACAAGTCTACGGGGTACCTAGCAAAAGTGTGCCAGGCTACCAGCACAGTATTTCTTCGCTGCACTGAAGAAAGTGTGGGAGCCCAACCCACGGGAAAGGTCCAACAACAGTGGTGCTTTTAACGCTTTCTTATCCATTTCAGGCACAATCAAGGGGAAACAATCAGCGGTGTTCAGAACTGCTGCATCACCAGAATTGCTTGCCTAAAAAACTAATTCCAACACTTTAAGCAAACAAGTGCAAGTTAAAAAAAAATGCAATCTTCTTATTCATAGGAGAATTCGGTGCTTATCCAGAAGCACGGATACATTAAAAAAAATATAAAAATAAAACAAACTGAGGAAGATCTGTTTGATGTGCGTATCTGTCACGGGCTAAATTAAAATATATCCTATACCAAAAATCACGTAAGTTAATCAAGTAGTTTTTATTATATAAATAAAAAACTAAATTTTACCGATAAACGAATGACGGTCGCCATTACGGCATATTCAAGAGAGAGGATCATATTAGTGCATTAATTACAATATTTAGATTTAGATTAGAAAAAAAAACAAAAAAACACGTGTTACATCAATTTTGCTTTTTCGTTAGGACATCTAGATATATTTTGGTAGTTTAAAAAAGGCCATGTAGATAAATAAAAATTAAATTTTAGCGATAAACAAATTAATGTATGCGCTCTGGCCATGTGTTTGCCCCCACCCCGCCAGAAACGATGCCCAAATCAACCCTGTATGGAATAGTTAGGATTATCTCCCTTGAATACCCTTTGAATATGTCGTAATGGCTGCCGTATTTTCCCGTCATTCTTTTATCGGTAAAATTTAATTTTTATTTATAAAATAAAAACTATTTCATTAATTTACGTGATTTTTGGTATAGGATATATTCAGCCCGTGACAGGTACGTACATCAAACAGATATTGCTCGGTTTGTTTCGTTTTTTTTTTGTTTTTTTTAATGTCTCCCTTCATCTGGAGAAGCACCGATAATTCTTTTACTAAACGTTTCCGCTGCTGCTTCTGCTGCCGCTGCTGCTGCTGCTGCTGCCAGTAAAATGAAGAGTTGGAGGGAGGGTGTAATTAATTCTTTTTATCAACAATATTAATCGCATTTCATTGAGACGACGAAGAAAAGAAACAAGCGTGAAACTTAATTGACGTTGTAAAAATTATTTTTAGCAACATTATAATTTCTCTTGAAACGTATCGTCTTTTTACTTGGAATTGTCACATGAAACCCAAAAAGGAAATTCTTTCTTTTATTTAACCTATTTTTAGCGTTGATGGAACTGGTTTTTTGAATTCGTTATTGTTCTGCTCCATTTTCAAGGTTAGGAATCTATAGGGTCGGGTTAGGTTCAATTACAGTTTCAAAGACTCAGTACTTCTACAGGCGGAGACCCATATCGTCCCGAATGTTTTCTATTACGTTTTACAGAACAGACCGGAAATAGCCGATCTAGGTTAGATTAGGAATCTATACGATTGGGTTAGATTCAATTACTTCTTCTTCTTCTTCTTCATCTTCTTCGTCGTCGTCGTCGTCGTCGTCGTCGTCTTCTTCTTCTTCTTCTTCTTCTTCTTCTTCTTCTTCTTCTTCGTCGGGTTTATCTTTGAACAGGCCTTTGATTAGTCCTCTATAAGAGGGTGGGGCCTGCCTGTCAGTCCTGATCGAAGTCTTCCGCTCCAGGCTCGGCGGTCGCGAGGATCTAACTTTGTAATCCCCCAGGGCTGCGCGGTCACGTTTACACAGCTCATCCCAAAAAAGCTTCGGTGTTCCAGCCTGCCGACTTGATGTGATGGACATGTTTCTGACCCGGAAGATTCAGCTGGAGCTTCGCTCGACATGGCCAAGCCATCTCATCTGACCCAGCTGAAGGACATCGGTTATTTCCCGTATACCAAGCCTAGGGAACTTTTTAACCCTAACCCTAACCCTAACCCAAGCCTAGAGAGCTTTTTAACCCTAACCCTAACCCAAGCCTAGAGAGCTTTTTAACCCTAACCCTAACCCTAACCCAAGCCTAGAGAGCTTTTTAACCCTAACCCTAACCCAAGCCTAGCGAGCTTTTTAACCCTAACCCTAACCCTAACCCAAGCCTAGAGAGCTTTTTAACCCTAACCCTAACCCAAGCCTAGCGAACTTTTTAACCCTAACCCTAACCCAAGCCTAGAGAGCTTTTTAACCCTAACCTTAACCCAAGCCTAGAGAGCTTTTTAACCCTAACCCTAACCCAAGCCTAGAGAGCTTTTTAACCCTAACCCTAACCCTAACCCAAGCCTAGGGAACTTTTTAACCCTAACCCTAACCCAAGCCTAGGGAACTTTTTAACCCTAACCCTAACCCAAGCCTAGGGAACTTTTTAACCCTAACCCTAACCCAAGCCTAGGGAACTTTTTAACCCTAACCCTAACCCAAGCCTAGGGAACTTTTTAACCCTAACCCTAACCCAAGCCTAGGGAACTTTTTAACCCTAACCCTAACCCAAGCCTAGGGAACTTTTTAACCCTAACCCTAACCCAAGCCTAGGGAACTTTTTAACCCTAACCCTAACCCAAGCCTAGGGAACTTTTTAACCCTAACCCTAACCCAAGCCTAGGGAACTTTTTAACCCTAACCCTAACCCAAGCCTAGGGAACTTTTTAACCCTAACCCTAACCCAAGCCTAGGGAACTTTTTAACCCTAACCCTAACCCAAGCCTAGGGAACTTTTTAACCCTAACCCTAACCCAAGCCTAGGGAACTTTTTAACCCTAACCCTAACCCAAGCCTAGGGAACTTTTTAACCCTAACCCTAACCCAAGCCTAGGGAACTTTTTAACCCTAACCCTAACCCAAGCCTAGGGAACTTTTTAACCCTAACCCTAACCCTAACCCAAGCCTAGGGAACTTTTTAACCCTAACCCTAACCCAAGCCTAGGGAACTTTTTAACCCTAACCCTAACCCAAGCCTAGGGAACTTTTTAACCCTAACCCTAACCCAAGCCTAGGGAACTTTTTAACCCTAACCCTAACCCAAGCCTAGGGAACTTTTTAACCCTAACCCTAACCCAAGCCTAGGGAACTTTTTAACCCTAACCCTAACCCAAGCCTAGGGAACTTTTTAACCCTAACCCTAACCCAAGCCTAGGGAACTTTTTAACCCTAACCCTAACCCAAGCCTAGGGAACTTTTTAACCCTAACCCTAACCCAAGCCTAGGGAACTTTTTAACCCTAACCCTAACCCAAGCCTAGGGAACTTTTTAACCCTAACCCTAACCCAAGCCTAGGGAACTTTTTAACCCTAACCCTAACCCAAGCCTAGGGAACTTTTTAACCCTAACCCTAACCCAAGCCTAGGGAACTTTTTAACCCTAACCCTAACCCAAGCCTAGGGAACTTTTTAACCCTAACCCTAACCCAAGCCTAGAGAGCTTTTAAACTAACCTAATTCTTGTCAGGTCTTTATTTATACCCTTTTTTCTCAAATCCATCCTTATGTATTCCTTACTTCCCTTGCTGACTGACCCTGCTACCTTAACTGTTCTACATCTATTAAACCAATCACTCTCATCTATTCGTTCAACATTTCTCCATCATGCACACACGACCCGCATACTTTATGCACATGCAAGTTTAGCAGTCGATGCACCATCTTCCCGGCATCTTGTTTCTTTTCTAATCTTAGCCAATGGCGTTTTGTTGGGGCAACATTGTCAGGGCTACACTTTATTTTCTCATTCATGCTTACATTAATAAAACTGTGTGACCTCTTCTCGTGTGTCTCTGTATGTGTGTTTCTCGCGACTACGTTACTTGCACGTTATAATTTTTTATTTACTATTAATTGTCTTTTTAAATTGAAATCGAAAAATGCCATAGTGTATAATACTAAAATGAACTTTTAAAAAATCCTATTTAAAAAAAAAATGATTTGACGTAGTGAAATGAGGCGGGGTTAAACGTTCCTTACTAGAGAGAAAGCGAGAGAAAAAGAGAGAGGGAGAGAGAGAGAGAGAGAGAGAGAAGATAATAGAGAGAGAAAGAGAGAAGGAAAAAGAGAGAAAGAAAGAGAGACAGAGAGAGAGAAGGAAGGTAATAGAGAGAGAAAAAGAGAGAGAAAGGGAGAGAAAGAGAGAGATAAAGAAAGAGGAAGAGAGAGAAAAAGAGAGAGAAAGGGAGAGAAAGAAAAAGGGAGAGAGAAAGAGGGGGAGGAAGAGAAAGAGAGAGAGGGATAGAAAGAGAGAAAAAAAGAAAAAGAGTGAGAGAGAAAGAGAGAGAAAAAGACAGAGAAAGAGAGAGAGAAAGAAAGAGAGAGAGAAAGTGAGAAAGAAAGATAGATAGAAAAAGAGAAAGAGAGAGAATTAGTATTCACTCTGTTTTTCCCTTTCTTACAATCATCATCAACATCGTCATCATCATCAGCGTTATCATCATCATCATCATCATCATCAGTAAAACGTCCGTTTTACATACTAGAGAATAAATAGATAGCCAGTTCCTACTCCCTGCATTCGTCACATAATCAGCACCCTATTGGGCACCTAGCAGAGTTTTATATTAAGGGCCCAATTCTGCTACCCTGTAGAATTGCCAACACGGGTACACATGTAAAGTCGTTGTCATCTTTGTTTTACTTGTTATGTGTAGCACTCAAAGAGAAACTGAATTCCCAACATCTACTACTAAAAGAATAGATTTCAAAAATCATAAAAAGATGAGGAGAAACACTCAGGATGTACGAATAATTACTTTCGCTTCCTTGAAGGGCACTCAAGTGTTAAAGTAATTATGGACGACGCCAAATGTTGATATTCTCAACCTTAAATCGTCTCTTTTCTTAAACAACAAGTTCTCTCATTCATTGACGATGTTAATATTTTAGACTCAGGTGACATTTTAAAGCAAGGATCGGTAACCTCTGAGAACAAAAATGGGCAATCATCATCATCAGCATCATCAGCATCATCATCATCAGCAGCAGCAACAGCATCATCATCATCGTCGTCGTCGTCGTCATCAGCATCATCATCATCGTCGTCGTCGTCATGGTCGTGGTCGTGGTCGTCATCATCATCATCATCGTCGTCGTCGTCAGCATCATCATCATCATCAGCAGCAGCAACATCATCATCATCATCGTGGTCGTCATAATCGTCGTGGTCGTGGTCGTCGTTGTCATCATCATCGTCGTCGTCGTTGTCGTCGTTAGCAGCATCATCATTATCATCATCGTCGTCGTCGTCGTCATCATGATCATCGTCGTGGTCGTCGTCGTCGTCGTCGTCGTCATCATTATCGTCATCGTCGTCATCAACATCATCATCATCGTCGTGGTCGTGGTCGTGGGCGTCATCATCATCATCATCGTCGTCGTGGTCGTCGTCGTCATCATCATTATCGTCATCGTCGTCGTCAGCATCATCATCATCATCATCATCATCATCGTCGTTATCGTCGTCATCATTATCGTCGTCGTCGTCGTCATCATCATCATCATCATCATCATCATCATCATCATCATCATCATCATCATCATCATCATCATCATCATCATCCAGTGTTGGTATTTAAGGTGCTGGGGTGGGCAACGTCTCATGTCTGCTCTCCATGCGGTCTGATGCAAAGGATTGACATCAGTCAGGTTGCAGGCAGTTACTTCGGGCACATTCAAGCCCAGTCATGTGTGTGTGTGTGTCTTTTTTGTTTCATTTTACTTCAGTCGAAGTTCTCAGAAATCAAGGGCTCCTTCCTGGGGCTAACACTTGATCTCTTTATAAGATACATAGATATTCAAATATTCCATTAAAGTTCCCATTTACCTCTCAAACGTTGAGTTAGTAAAGAAGTGAAGAACATTAATTTTCCTCTCGCCAATTGACCAGTTAACTATGTTATAGTACATCTTTCTTTTGGTTTTACCGGATTCCAGGACAAGAATTCATCTAGTCTGGTGGAGTATCCAGCTAAGTGCTGTCACTTGAGGTAACATTACTTGGAGAAGGTGTACCATTCCTTGTATGAGTCAGTGTATATCCTGAGTTTTCATCCGTCATCAATGTGGATGGCAAAGTTATTAAGGTTGTTCAGAAGTTTTTGCTACTTAGGTGATATAATTGGAGCACCGTGAGGAGCAGGTGCTAGTGTGATTGCAAGAATTAGGAGTGGATGGAGTTAAGTTCAGGGAACTTTTGCCATTACTAACCAGCAGAGCGTTACCACTGTCAACCAAGGGTAACAGTCTATCAGGCGTGTGTACGCAGTGTGATGAGGTATGTCAAACCTGGCCACTGAGGGTTGAGGACATAGGTTGCATGGAGAGGAATGATATGAGAATGATACGATGGATGTGTAATGTGTGTCTTAGACAGGCTTAGATCTGATGACCTCAGAGGAAATTTAAATCTGGACTGTATAGAGAGATGCGTGCAGAGCAGGTGACTTTGATGGTATTACTATGTTGAAAGAATGGGTGGGAGTTTTTAGGTCAGTAAATGTGGAACAATTGAGATTTTTTTACTTTTTAATTTGAAAAGAAAAACATTTTAAAGCAAACATTTTTTTTTTTAAGTTTAAAATTCTATGAATTTCTAAATTTCAAGAAACTACATCTCCAAAAATCTAAAATACATCTTTTTCAATCATATCATAATATTCTTCATCATTGAACTGACAATCATTTTATCTCATTAAACCCTTATCCTGGAGAGGCTTTTGGCCTCAGTAAGTGGTAGCTCCTTAGTAAATAAAAAAAAAAGCACGAGCCACTGACTGATTTAAGCTGTGTCTTTTATTCACGAAGTCTCTCTGTGGAATTGGCAAATAAATGGCCTTTCTGTTTTGGGACGAAAATAAACAGAAAATGAATAAAATAAAAAAAAATTACACTTTTCTGTTGATATTTAATCCAAGTCCGCCCAAAATTCCTGCGCAAATATTCATTTTTTTGCCAAATTATATCATGTTTACTTGTATTCTGTTCTCATAAATGTTTTATAACTTTATTGAGAGTGACCGGTCATTAAAAGACAATTTCTTCCTTTTCTTTTTCTTCTTATTCTTCTTCTTCTTTTTCTGTTTCTTCCTCTTCTTCTCCCCCTCTTCTTCTCATTTTCTTTTTCTTCTTCTTTTTCTTTCTTCCTCTTCTTCTTCTTCTACTTCTTTTTCTTTCTTCCTCTTCTTCTTCTTCTTCTTCTTCTTCTTCTTTCTTCCTCTTCTTCTTCTTCTTCTTCTTCTTCTTCTTCTTCTATTTCTTCTTCTTCTTCTTCCTCTTCTTCTTTTTCTTTCTTCCTCTTCTTCTTCTTCTTCTTCTTCTTCTTCTTCTCCTCTTCTTCTTCTCTTATTCCTACTACTACTACTACTACTTTTCTTGTGTACTTCTTCTTCATCATTCTTTTTTCTCTTCTTCTTTAACTTCTTCTCATTCTCCTCCTCCTCCCCTTCTTCTTCATCATCATCATCATCATCATCATCATCATCATCATCATCATCATCATCATCATCATCATCGTCTTAGCGTCTGTTCTAAATGCTGGCATAGAGCCTCTCATAGCGTTGTGTGTATGCATCTAAAGTTCTATTTTCAAACGGAAGCATGACAGATCGAGCGACCAGCAGACCGAACCTCTTATTGAGATGCTTGGATGTATCAAAAAAGATTAAAAGACTTCACATGTTATGAAGGGCTCAGTTGGGGTCGCTGGGAGCTGTCCTTGCACTGTCACGAAAAGTCACCATCGATGAGGACAACCTTCTTCACAAGATCGTCACAGAGACCCGTCCACGAGCTCGTTTGAAGTCACAACACCCATTCGTGCAGCACGCCCACCAGCTCATGCTTTCAACACCCGGTGACGTCACAAAACGAATCTGGCTCAAACGTCGCTGGACGAAGGAATGGCAAGCAGCAGATCAATCAAGGCTGCACAGATTGGTGGAAGAGCTGGATAAACTACCAGACATGGACCTCCATCACCGGCAGTGGATAATGCTCAACGGCTTCAGGACCGGTGTCGGCCGTTTCGCTGCGACCATGAAAGGATGGAGACTCAGGGACTCGGCTGTATGAGACTGTGGTCACCCTGAACAGACAGTCGACCACGTCATCGAGTCATGTCTACAACACCAACAGCGAAGCCGGCATGGCTGCTCTAGACGACGAAACGCTAACATGACTTTTCTCAACCGAGCTGATGATTTGACAACGGGATACAGAAGCAAACAAAAGAAGAAAAAGAAAGGAGGAGGAGGAGGAGGAGGAGGAGGAGGAGAAAAAAAGGAGGAGAAGAAAAAGAAAAAGAAGAAGAAGAAGAGCTTTGTTTTTTAGGGTTTTTTAAAAAAAAAGTTTTTAGGTCAAACAGTCTTGGAAAGGAGATTCGCGAAAGAGATGGTAGATCAGGGGGGGGGGGGGTTGGAGTAATCGCTCAGTTATAAGCCAGGTGACTTACTTGAAACGGGAAGAGAGAAAAAAAGGGGAAGGGATAGTTCCACCATGTGTCGATGACGCTTTCAAAAGATATTTCTTATCAGTCCAAGACCAAATGAACCATCGAGCTGCTGTTTGGCTGCAAAAATAAAAGCACTTGCTTCAAATGCCAATCCATAATTTGTTCGCAGACATTGCTCCCCTCTGAAGGGTCACTTACTTGAAACGGGAAGAGAAAGGGAGGGGGGGAGGAGAGAGAATTTAAAAAATCAAAAAAAGACTGAGTGAGGGAGAGTAAGAGAGAGTGTTCACGTATATCTTAAAATCATCTCACAGGAATAGCAAAATTATATATATATATATATATATATATATATATATATATATATAAATGCAAACACTGGCGAAGCATAATTTTTTGGGGGTGTACACTCGTGTATGTATATATATATATATATATATATATATATATATATATATATATATATATATATACGAGTGTACACCCCCAATAATATATATATATATATATATATATATATATACGAGTGTACACCCCCAATAATATATATATATATATATATATATATATATATATATATATATATATATATATATATATACGAGTGTACACCCCAAAAATTATGCTTCGTCAGTGTTTGCAGTAATATCCCTATAAAATAACGTCTATATCGGCAAAGTTAACAAACATTAAATAAAAACGAAAAACAAATGCCATCAAATTAGAAAGTTAAAAATCTATCAAACTCACAACAAAAACTCCTCTTCCTACAACCACTGTCACTATTTCCCTTTCTCCCTCTCTGTACCTAAAACCAAACTGAGCTTCCATGAGCAGAGCTTTTTTTTCCTAGAACTACCCGTCTGTGCAGCACAATACCACGGGGCTGATTCCCAGCTGACTACAACATGGTCGTTTTCAAGTCCAATGTTAACAAATTCTTGTGTAGCCGCCATCTTAAATAATAAAATGTTGCTCAGTTTCAACTATCGTCTCGAAACCACAAGGTATTGTTTCACCATTCACCTAACAAACTCATTAACCCTTGTCCTCGAGTGAGCTAGAAAACGGAGCTGTTAAACCTGACATAGTGATATGGGACAAAAGGTAGAAAGTAGCAACCCCAGTTGTAGTAAAGGGCCTCTAATGATGCTGGCTTAAACAGAGCTGAGAGGGGGGGGGAGATAACGAAATACCAAAGTCTTATGTACGACATGAAAAGAAACTGGAATCGTAGGGAAGATCTCCATCATTCCAGTAATTATAGGAGCAACCGGACTCATGAAAAAGAATTTCATAAACTACCTAGCGAATATACCATTTGAACCAAGTGCAAGAGAGAAACAAAAAGTTGCACTTTAAGGGACAGTTAGAATCTTTTAAAAAAATCTCTCGGATGGGTGAATGTCTGACATCCGGTTGGATGACCCATCCCCAGCAAAAACTAAAAGATAAGAAAATTGAAAAAAAAAAAAAAAACATCTATCCGTGATAAAATGTTATCTTCATAATCGATCTGAAGTACCCATCGCCCCACATATCTTTCAGGGGCTCTGTCCAAAGTTTTTTTTGATTAACATCTAAGAAACAACAACCATACAAGTATTTAGGTGTGATATAGACGGCAACGGAACAAGGATATGTGCATTGGTTTGTGTAACTTTTCTTTAGGATGTAATACAATTGAACAACACATTACACAAGCAGGTAATAGTTTTATGTAGGAGAAACACAGGAACAGAATGAAAGATAATACATAGGGTTGAGTGTAAGATAACAAGGTGAAATAATCTTTTCCTGGAGTTCGTACATTCTCTGCTGGGCCGACAGCAGAGAATCGCAGGATCACATCTTGCCTTGTTGGGAGTAAGTCACAAACTAGAATGGTTATGTCGATCACGTGATCTGTCTCCAGCGATCGTGCGTTAATCTCACTACATGCAGACACATCCCTGTTGAAAAGGCGATGATTACAATGATCGTCAAAACTTACGTAGATCAACAGAAAATAGTTCATTCATGTAAACTGCTACAAGCACCTCTATAGTGTATATAATGGTCAGTAATAGCACAAGTTCCCTGAACATGCTCCATCCAGTCTTACGTTACTAATCACACTAGCATCATCGCCTCCCTGTGCTGTAATGGTATCACCAAGGTAACAAACTTCTGAATAACCTCAAGAGCATCACCATCCGAATATACTTTCTTCACGTTGGAGTTCTTATCTGTTTTCATTATCTTACACTTTTTTACAAAAACAACGAATCTATGATACAAGACTTGGAAAGACAGAAGTGAATGACGCAAGAAAGTACGAAACATGAAGCTTAGTGCACAGCGTATATATAAAGAAGAAGAAAATTAATATTTCCTGTTCAAGCTACGTTACAGCATTTCACATGGACACACACTCACTACGGGTTAACAAGGCCACAGTCCTAAGGCCATGTTCACACTGTTCGATATTTCAGTTCAAAGGTCTGATGGAATTTGTTATCATTTTTATTACATTCAATGGACAAATCTTATTTTGATATGTAAACGTTTTTTTAAGATCCTCTATCTGTCGGTCGGTCGGTCCGTTATGCCTGAGTTTGAAATAGCATTGTCTTTGGTCTGTCACACTTAAGTTTGAAATAGAATTTTCGTTGGTCTGTCACACTTAAGTTTGAAATAGAATTTTTGTTGGTCAATCAAACTTTAGTTTGAAATAGAATTTTCGTTAGTCTGTCATGCTAATGTTTAAAAAAGAATTTTCGTTAGTCTGTCATGCTAGTGTTTGAAATAGAATTTTCGTTAGTCTGTCATGCTAATGTTTGAAATAAAATTTTCGTTAGTCTGTCATACTAGTGTTTGAAATAGAATTTTCGTTAGTCTGTCATGCTTGTGTTTGAAATAGAATTTTTGTTAGTCTGTCATGCTTGAGTTTGAAATAGAATTTTCTTTAGTCTGTCATGCTTGTGTTTAAAAAAGAATTTTCGTAAGTCTGTCATGCTTGTGTTTTAAATAGCATTTTCGTTAGTCTGTCATGCTTGAGTTTGAAATAGAATTTTCGTAAGTCTGTCATGCTTGTGTTTGAAATAGAATTTTCGTTAGTCTGTCATGCTTGAGTTTGAAATAGAATGTCCGTTAGTTTGTCATGCTTGAGTTTGAAATAGAATTTTCGTTAGTCTGTCATGCTTGAGTTTGAAAAAGAATTTTCGTAAGTCTGTCATGCTTATGTTTTAAATAGAATTTTCGTTAGTCTGTCATGCTTGAGTTTGAAATAGAATATTCGTTTGTCTGTCATGCTTGTGTTTAAAAAAGAATTTTCGTTAGTCTGTCATGCTTGAGTTTGAAATAGAATTTTCGTTTGTCTGTCATGTTTATGTTTTAAATAGAATTTTCGTTTGTCTGTCATGCTAGTGTTTAAAAAAGAACTTCCGTTAGTCTGTCATGCTTGTGTTTGAAAAAGAATTTTCGTAAGTCTGTCATGCTGATGTTTGAAATAGAATTTTCGTTAGTCTGTCATGCTTGTGTTTGAAATAAAATTTTCGTCAGTCTGTCATGCTTGTGTTTGAAAAAGAATTTTCGTTGGTCTTTCATGCTAATGTTTGAAAAAGAATTTTCTTTAGTCTGTCATGCTAATGTTTGAAAACGAATTTTCGTTAGTCTGCCATGCTTGTGTTTGAAATAGAATTTTCGTTAGTCTGTCATGCTTGTGTTTGAAATAGCATTTTCGTTAGTCTGTCATGCTTGTGTTTGAAATAGAATTTTCGTTAGTCTGTCATGCTTGAGTTTGAAATAGAATTTTCGTTTGTCTGTCATGCTTGTGTTTGAAATAAAATTTTCGTTTGTCTGTCATGCTTGAGTTTGAAATAGAATTTTCGTTAGTCTGTCATGCTTGAGTTTGAAATAGAATATTCGTTTGTCTGTCATGCTTATGTTTGAAATAGAATTTTCGTTTGTCTGTCATGCTTGTGTTTGAAATAGTATTTTCGTTAGTTTGTCATGCTTGTGTTTGAAAAAGAATTTTCGTAAGTCTATCATGCTTATTTTTGAAATAGAATTTACTTTAGTTTGTCATGCTGATGTTGTAAATAGAATTTTCGTTAGTCTGTCATGCTGGAGTTTGAAATAGAATGTTGGTTAGTCTGTCATGCTTGAGTTTGAAATAGAATTTTCGTTAGTTTGTCATGCTGGAGTTTGAAATAGAATGTTGGTTAGTCTGTCATGCTTGAGTTTGAAATAGAATTTTCTTAAGTCTGTCATGCTTGTGTTTGAAATAGAATTTTCTTTAGTCTGTCATGCTTGTGTTGTAAATAGAATTTTCTTTAGTCTGTCATGCTTGTGTTTGAAATAGAATTTTCTTTAGTCTGTCATGCTTGTGTTGTAAATAGAATTTTTTTTAGTCTGTCATGCTTGTGTTTGAAATAGAATTTTCGTTAGTCTGCCATGCTTGTGTTTGAAATAGAATTTTCTTTAGTCTGCCATGCTTGTGTTTGAAATAGAATTTTCGTTAGTCTGCCATGCTTGTGTTTGAAATAGAATTTTATTTAGTCATCCATGCTTGTGTTTGAAATAGAATTTTCGTTAGTCTGTCATGCTTGAGTTTGAAATAGAATTTTCGTTAGTCTGCCATGCTTGAGTTTGAAATAGAATATTCGTTAGTCTGTCATGCTTGAGTTTGAAATAGAATTTTCGTTAGTCTGTCATGCTTGAGTTTGAAATAAAATTTTCGTTAGTCTGTCATGCTTGAGTTTGAAATAGAATTTTCGTTAGTCTGTCATGCTTGAGTTTGAAATAGAATATTCGTTTGTCTGTCATGCTTATGTTTGAAATAGAATTTTCGTTTGTCTGTCATGCTTGTGTTTGAAATAGTATTTTCGTTAGTTTGTCATGCTTGTGTTTGAAAAAGAATTTTCGTAAGTCTATCATGCTTATTTTTGAAATAGAATTTACTTTAGTTTGTCATGCTGATGTTGTAAATAGAATTTTCGTTAGTCTGTCATGCTGGAGTTTGAAATAGAATGTTGGTTAGTCTGTCATGCTTGAGTTTGAAATAGAATTTTCGTTAGTTTTTCATGCTGGAGTTTGAAATAGAATGTTGGTTAGTCTGTCATGCTTGAGTTTGAAATAGAATTTTCTTAAGTCTGTCATGCTTGTGTTTGAAATAGAATTTTCTTTAGTCTGTCATGCTTGTGTTGTAAATAGAATTTTCTTTAGTCTGTCATGCTTGTGTTTGAAATAGAATTTTCTTTAGTCTGTCATGCTTGTGTTGTAAATAGAATTTTTTTTAGTCTGTCATGCTTGTGTTTGAAATAGAATTTTCGTTAGTCTGCCATGCTTGTGTTTGAAATAGAATTTTCTTTAGTCTGCCATGCTTGTGTTTGAAATAGAATTTTCGTTAGTCTGCCATGCTTGTGTTTGAAATAGAATTTTATTTAGTCATCCATGCTTGTGTTTGAAATAGAATTTTCGTTAGTCTGTCATGCTTGAGTTTGAAATAGAATTTTCGTTAGTCTGCCATGCTTGTGTTTGAAATAGCATTTTCGTTAGTCGTTCACCTTTATAGTACAAGTATAAATAAAAATGTCGACGAGTAAAATAATTTCTAGAAAAACAAAACAAATTTGTTATTTTTATGTGCGAACACATTCGCATTGATTAAGCACGTTAGATAATGGTTAGACTTAACTTTTTAAAACATTTACTGATAAAATCAAATTTCGAACCAGAGTTTGAACTAGTTTTATATAAGAAGAGTATGTGTGAGATACTTAGAGAAAGTAGTAGTCGTAGTAGTAGTAGTAGTAGTAGTAGTAGTAGTAGTAGTAACAACAACAACAACATTTCGAATCCAGTCGGTTCCACAGTACCATTTACACTTAGGGATGTTTACAACCTTCTCATGGTCGTTCCCGTAAGTACTCGATGTCTTTCCAGAAAGATTTCTAACTAAAAAAACATCGGGGAAACTAATGCCAACACCAGAATCATCTAATTCACACGAAAGAAGAAGAAGAACAACAACAACAACAGTAACAACAATAATAACAATGACAACAACAACAACCTCTGTAATAATAATAATAATAATAATAATAATAATAATAATAATAATAATATTATGGCCACAAGGAACTAGAATAGATGAGAGTCTTTGGGTTAGTAGATGTAGAACAGTTGAAGTAGCAGGGTCAATTGGTGATGGAAGACCAAGGAAAACATGGGAGAAAGTGAGTAAAGCTGACTCCAATCTGGTCACCTTCAGCCTCACTAGTAAGGAGTCAGAGCTAACTCTGTCGTGACACACGACAAATCCACCAGACCATAGCCATGTCATTCCTCTGCATCTGCAGAAAAAAAATGTAAATCAAAGAAATGTGCATTCCGTGTGCTGCATGCAGAAAAAGAAAATTAACATTCAAGATGGAGCAAGTTTTATAGACGTCAAGATATGCTAATCCTCACTCATCCATCGCAACCAATCAAACACTGCCCCCCACCCTATTTGTTAGATTTATTGTCAGATATTGAGCGGGTAGATCCACCAGTATATAATTTAGTTAGTTGAGCATAACAAGAAATGTGAACCGTTGTGGGAATGTATTAGAAATGGATATGACGTCACATGGCTCAAAGAGAGAGGGTGATAAAGAAATGTGCTTGGAAGCATGTAAAACGTTCAGACGTGTAAAGACATGGGCTGACAAGATATGACTAATTAGTGATGTTGATCTCTCTCTCTCTCTCTCTCTCTCTCTCTTTCTCTGTTTCTCTCTCTCTCATTTTCTCTGTTTCTCTCTCTCTCTCTCTCTCTCCTTCTCTTCCTTCCCCCCATGGTCAGTGATTTGGAATGAAGAAAAAATGATCGTTGTCTTCCATCAGTTTTGTGTCAAGTTCTTGAAAGTTTAAATCAGAAGCGTCTCCAACATGTTATTGCATGTGTTCTTCAGAATTATGTGATCTATTCCCTGCTTTCTTGTGTTCCAGCTAGTTTGACTCGTTGGTCTAGTGGTCTTCATCAATTCGCTGTTTTGATACCTCATTGTAATAACAGCTTCCTATTCCAGTAGCTTCTTTCTAAGAACTGCAGGCTTGTGGAACTCTCTTCCTGCTGACTATTTTCCTCCTACCTATAACCTTGGTCTTTTCAAGACTAAGGCCAATAGGCATCTCTTGTCTTTGCGATAACCATCTTTCATTCTTGTTAGCTCCTTACATCAACTGGCTTCATGCCTTGTCTGGAGTGATTTCCATTAAAAAAAGAAGGAACGACTGGCAACCAAAGGATATTTTATAGACCACAACATTATAGAATTATTTTTAGACCACAACATTATAGGATATTTTATAGACCACAACATTATAGGATAATTTATAGATCACAACATTATAGGATTATTTTTTGACGACAACATTATAGGATTATTTTTAGACCACAACATTATAGGATATTTTATAGACCACAACATTATAGGATAATTTATAGATCACAACATTATAAGATTATTTTTTGACGACAACATTATAGGATATTTCATAGACTATAACATTATAGAATTATTTTTAGACCACAACATTATAGGATATTTTATAGACCACAACATTATAGGATAATTTATAGATCACAACATTATAGAATTATTTTTAGACCACAACATTATAGGATATTTTATAAACCAAAACATTATAGGATTGTTTTTAGACAACATTATAGAATTATTCTTAGACCACTACATTATAGGATATTTTATAGACAACAACATTATAAGATATTTTATAGACCACAACATTATAGGATATTTTATAGACTATAACATTATAGAATTATTTTTAGACCACAACATTATAGGATATTTTATAGATTACAGCATTATAGGATATTTTATAGACAACAAGATTATAGGATATTTTATAGCCACAACATAATAGGATTATTTTTAGACAACATTATAGGATTATTTTAAGACCACTACATTATATGATATTTTATAGAGCACAACATTATAGGATATTTTATAGACAAAAACATTATATAACATTATAGAATTTTTCAGCCCAATAAAATATACCGAAAACACACAAAATATTTATTAATCCATTAAACATACGAGCCGCGCCTCCAAATTATAACTAAGAAAAAGCTATTACGGACGTTAAACAGATGATGATGATGATGATGATGATGATGATGATGATGATGATGATGATGATGATGATGATGATGATGATGATGATGATGATGATGATGATGATGATGATGATGATGATGATGATGATGATGATGATGATCATCATCATCATCATCATCATCATCATCATCATCATCATCATCATCATCATCATCATCATCATCATCATCATCTTCTTCTTCTTCTTCTTTTTCTTTCGTTTGCTTCACAGCATCTCACTGTTAGATCACCAGTTCGGTTGAGAAAAGCCATGCTAATGTTTTTTTGTCTAGCACAGCTATGCCAGCTTCGCCGTTGGGTGGTCAATATTTAAGGCATGACTCGATGATGTGCTTTACTGTCTGTTCAGAGTGACCACAGTCGCAGACAGCCGAGTCCCTGAGTCCGCATCCTTTCATGGTCGCGGCGAAACGGCCAACACCTGTCCTGAGGCGGTTGAGCATTGTCCACTGCCGGCGAGGGATGTACATGCCTGGTAGGTTATCCGGGTCCTCCACTAATCTGTGCAACCTTGATTTATCTGCTGCCTGCCATTCCTCCGTCCAGCAACGTTTTAGACCGCTTCCAGCGACTCCAGCGTCATGATGATGATGATGATGATGATGATAATCAACATTTTATCAAAATAAAAGCAAACACTTATAAATTACTTCATAGCGTTCATAAATAATATTAATCAATAATTAAATGTTTCGTTAAAGAAAAAACTTAAGACCCCTAAAAAGGGGACAGAATTATTTGAGTTATTTCCCTTCAACTGATATCCGGGTTATCTTCATGGGGTTTATTCTGCCCCACGTTAGAGAATGCGTTCTCCTGTTTGGAAGTTATGAAAATCCGTTCCACCCCCCATTCAGAAATTAGAACAAAATGCTTTTCTGATGTCTCCTTTGTTTTCAGCTGAAATTTAACTTTTTTCTAACACAATAATGTTAGAAAATACCGGTTTCAACATTATTACCTCATTTCGACAAGACGCACCTGAAGAAGGTCGGAGGTTACATCGGCCGAAACGTTATGAGAATAACATTCAAAATGAGAACAGTAGTCCGAATGATCCAAATAATACATTTTATCAATCCTCATCTCAAAAGTTCTGAAATAATACTCGAACATAAGTAACTATTTTACCCATAGCTGAGGGTAGCGGGGATTGTGGGTTTATACCTTTCCTTACAGCATTAATATGTAAAAAAAAAAGAACACAATAGATGTGAGTTTATTTGAACTGCTTGTAACCAATTCCATAGTCTGTAATGGTATCCACTAAGACAATCACGCACCTCCTTATTATCGCAGACAACAAAACCTTTTCTTGTTTAATTGAAGATCCAAGGAAAAAAAGCAAAAGAACACTCGGAAAATGAGAGGAAGAATCTGCAAGTCCGGTAGATTTGGGCGGATATCAATTTGATTCCAACGGACTTCTCGATTGGTCCATTCCTCAGAGGAAACAGAAGTTGCCAGATTGTCTAGCACTAGAAACAGGTAATCGATAGATTCTGGAAACGAAAATAACAATAATGAATCGTCTTCTGATGCGTCCATTCCAACTTCACGTTATTTGATGGGTAAATATTATTTACAAACTTGATCTTCACAGACAGAGCCTCGTTTTGAGATGAATTATTGACACATCTAAAAATGCTATTTCAAACCTAAGTGTGACAGACGGACAAAAATGTTATTTCAAACTTAAGTGTGACAGACCAATGAAAATTATATTTAAAACTTAAGTGTGACAGACTGAGAAAAATGATATTTCAAATATAAGTGTGACAGACCAATGAAAATGAGTCTGACATTTTGTATCATTTGGATGATTAGACTATTAAGTAAGAAATAGCATTTTCATTGGTCTGTCACGCTTAAGCCTAACCTTCACAAGTAACATAAATTGGAACAAATACATTGAAGACATTGCCAAGGCTGCTGCAAAGAAGGTTGGCTCCCTCTACTGTGCTAGTAAACTCCTCACACCTGACATTATCCTGTATCTCTACAAAGTTACATCCGCCCATGCATGGAGTATTGTTGCCACATCTGGGCTGGTGCATCATCTACTGCTCTCTCCCTCCTTGACAAGGTCCAAAAAAGAGTCGCCAACCTAATAGGTCCCTCACTGTCAACCAAACTCCAGTCCCTGCCCCATCGCCGCAATGTAACATCCTTGTGCTTGTTTTACAAATACTTCAATGGATTATGCTCTGATGAATTGGCTACTCTAGTGCCCCCTTGACGTAAATTCACTAGACTAACTCGACAATCAACTAAATCTCATTCATTCACTGTGGAGGTCCCCAGATGCCAGAGAGCTTTCTACTCAAATAGCTTCTTTCCTCGTGCTGCTGGCCTCTGGAACTCCCTTCCTGCCCCCTGTTTCCCCGTCAGTACTGACATACAGAAATTTAAAATTAATGTAAACAGACATCTCGCTGCGCAGATCCCAGTTTAGGTTGACCCCTCCCCCAACCTTCTCCTCTTTTCTTTCTTCTCAGTAGCCCCTTACGTCTACAGTGGCGGTCTGCCTTGTTTGGGGTGAACTACATTAAAAAAAAAATAATAATAAATAAAAAATAATAATTGTATCTGTCGGATTATCTCAAGGATGATGTATATCAAACCAATCCACAGATTATTCCTGAACTGAAGAGGGACCATCACAGTCAGAATCCGGGCATTTCTATGAGAGGAATTCGTTATTGTCAATTTTGTGCATCTTTCCAGGTCTGCTTATCATTGAGCGGTGATAAAGCAAAGACTGTTGAAGATTCTTGACTAAAACTTGGTGGACAAGTCAGGTATGGACGGAAGTTTATTTGTACCAAATATAATTGTGTAGCAGAAATGGTTTATGTATTTGATTAATTAGTAATTATTTTATGGGTGACTTTTTTTTTGGGGGGGGGGGGTCGCTTTAGAACATTTTTTTTTGGGGGGGGGGTCGCTTTAGAACATTTTTTTTTTGGGGGGGTCGCTTTAGAATATTTTTTTTTTGGGGGGGTCGCTTTAGAATATTTTTTTTTGGGGGGGGGGTCGCTTTAGAACATTTTTTTTTTGGGGGGGTCGCTTTAGAATATTTTTTTTTTGGGGGGGTCGCTTTAGAACATTTTTTTTTGGGGGGGGGTCGCTTTAGAACATTTTTTTTTGGGGGGGGTCGCTTTAGAATATTTTTTTTTTGGGGGGGTCGCTTTAGAATATTTTTTTTTGGGGGGGGGTCGCTTTAGAATATTTTTTTTTGGGGAGGGGGGGTCGCTTTAGAATATTTTTTTTTGGGGGGGGGGTCGCTTTAGAATATTTTTTTGGGGGGAGGGGGGTCGCTTTAGAATATTTTTTTTTTGGGGGGGGGTCGCTTTAGAATATTTTTTTGGGGGGAGGGGGGGTCGCTTTAGAATATTTTTTTTGGGGGGGGGTCGCTTTAGAATATTTTTTTTGGGGGGGGGGTCGCTTTAGAATATTTTTTTGGGGGGAGGGGGGGTCGCTTTAGAATATTTTTTTTGGGGGGGGGAGTCGCTTTAGAACATTTTTGGGGGGGGGTCGCTTTAGAATATTTTTTGGGGGGGGGGGGTCGCTTTAGAACATTTTTGGGGGGGGGGTCGCTTTAGAATATTTTTTGGGGGGGAGGGGGGTCGCTTTAGAATATTTTTTTTTGGGGGGGGGGGGTCGCTTTAGAATATTTTTTTTTGGGGGGGGGGGGTAACTTTAGAATATTTTTTGGGGGGGGGGTCGCTTTAGAATATTTTTTTGGGGGGAGGGGGGGTCGCTTTAGAATATGTTTTTTTGGGGGGGGGGTCGCTTTAGAATATTTTTTGGGGGGGGGGTCGCTTTAGAATATTTTTTTGGGGGGGGGGGGTCGCTTTAGAATATTTTTTTTGGGGGGGGGTCAACCTGTAGTGTTTACATACTTCTATTACACTTAATTATGAAATTACATTTTCATATGGAAGTGGAACCTGGCCAGTGGGGGTTGAAGACATGCGTTGCATGGAAAGAAATGATATGAAAATGATATGATGGATATGTGACTTAAAGACAAGCGTAGTTCTGATGAGCTGAGCGGAAGGTTAAATCTGGACAGTATAGGGAGATGTGTGCAGAACAGGAGACTTTGTTGGTATGGCCACGTTGAAAGAATGGATGACAGTTCTTGGGTCAGTAGATGTAGAACAGTTGAAGTAGCAGATTCAGTTCACAGGGGAAGGCCAAGGAAAACATGGAAGGAAGTGATAAAAATGGACTTGAGAGAAAGAGGGTTAAAGACCTGACTAGAAATAGGTTACTTTAGAAGTCAATTCCTTAAAGCTGTCCAACACATGCCAGAATGTTAAACCGATGATGATGATGATGCTGCTGCTGCTGCTGCTGCTGATGATGATGATGATGATGATGATGATGATGATGATGATGGTGGTGGTGGTGGTGGTGGTGGTGGTGGAATAGAATTTTTTTTTTTTTTCGGCTCGCTCCGCATTCTAAACTGAAGCATGTCAGAGCAACGAAAATATTATTTTAAACTGAAGCTGACCGACCGATAAATAAATCCGCTCATGAAGATTGCGAGGATTCATTAGAAAAATCAACAAATGTCGATTGTGGACGTGACTGGATGAGATGTAGAAAAAGACAAAAAACAAAAAAACAAAAAATGAAAATATTTGGGAAAAGATGCAAAAATTTGGGTTGGGGAAATAATGGAGAAGTTCAAGAGTGAGGTTGGGTTGTCTCATCATCAGGCCATTTCAATATGGCGGCTTGATAACTGAATGTGAAATAAAACGACACACCGGAAAACAAAAATGGAAGATTTGTCAAGTACAGTTGTTTTTTTTCATAAGTGACAATTGTTTATTGTTTCAATGTAAATTACCCACTTTGTTTTTTATTCGAAGTGTCGTTGAAGTATCTTTTCAAGAAGGTTCTCTCCATTCGTCGGTCTGTCACGCTAAACTTTGAAATAACATTTTTAGATGCATCGAAGCATTTCTATAAGAGGCACTCGCCGTTCGTTGGTCTGTCACATTTGTTTTTGACTTTTTTTTTCTGTCTTAATTTTTATTCACCCCCCAAACAAGGCATATTGGCATTGAGATGTAAGGGGTTACTGTGATTTGGGGGCAGGTTTATAGGGGGGGGGGACATCCTAAGTAGGGAGTTGTGCAGCAAGATGTTTGTTCACATTACATTTAAATTTCTGCATGTCGGTACAGTCGGGGAAACAGGGAGCAGGGAGGCGAGCGGTTCGACAGAAAAAAGTTATTAGAGTAGAAAGTTTTCCGGCATCTTAAGACCTCTACAGTGAAGGGGTGGGATTTTGCTGCAAGTCGAGTTGGTCGGAGGGGGTGGGGGTTACGTTTAGGGGTTACAAGTGCAGTAATTTTGTTCGAGCATATTCCGTGGAATATTTGTAGAACAAGCACATGGATCAAACATTGCGGCATTGGGACAGGGTTTGTTTGAAATAGCAGTTTTAGACGCATATAAGCAGTTCTTTTAAAGACGTTTTCCATTCGTCAGTCTGTCACGCTTACATTTGAAATAGCATTTTTAGATGTGTCCATGCATTTCTATAAGAGATTCTGTCCGTCTGTCCGTCTGTCCGTCTGTCACATTTAATTAAGAAATAACATTTTTAATGTACCCACACATCTCGGCAAGAGGCTCGGTCGGTCAATCGGTCTGTTACAATTAAGTTTGAAATAGCATTTTTGTCAGTCTGTCACACGTAAGTTAATTTCGTAGGTCTGTCATGCTTAAGTTTGAAATAGCAGGGTGCACCTTCCCCCCCCCCCCCCCGCCCCCGAGAAAAAAAATGTCACCCATGGAATCCTTAAAAAAAGTCACAATCCTTTTTGCAATCCAACCATATTTGGTACTAATAAACCTCAGTCTATAGCTGACTTGCCCACCAAGTTTCAGTAATGAATGTTCAACAGTCTTTGTTTTATCACCATCAAATGATATGTTCCGAATGTGCAACTTTGGCAAAAAAAATGCCACCCATAGAAACGTTAATAAAATGCAGAATCCTTTCTACAATCCAACCATATTTAGTAAAAATAAACTTCAGTCTATGCCTGACTTGTCCACCAAGTTTTAGTCATTAATATCCAACAGACTTTTTTTTTTTATCGCTGTTCAATGATTTTATTTACTTTCCTTCCAGGAGGTTAGACACAAGGTCAGGTGTGGGATTATGATGATAGTGTTTCTGTGTTCAATGATATGCGGGGACACTTTGGTGATCAGCTCATCAGTACGAGGTGTGATCCTGAATGGGATTAAAACTTACAGGATCTTAACTTCATTTAATTTCTATGTACGGGTTCATCTCAAAGATAATGTCTATCCAAACAACCCCCAGACGATTCCTGAACTGATGAAGGGTCACTGAAATCAAAATCATGGCGTTACCAAAAAAAGGAGTTATTGACAATTTTGCGCATCGTATCTACGTGCGCTTCTCATCGAACGGTGATAAATCGAAGAATTTTAGCATTTTTTTAACGATTTTATTGTTGGTATTTTTAGTGGTCACCGTGCTTTGGATACAATGTGCCGAATTGTCAATAACTGACCCACTTCTTTCTTGGCAACACTGCCCTGATTTTGTCTGCGATGGAACTCTGCAGCTAAGGAATAGTCTGGCGACTTTTTATTGATAGCAATTATCTTTGAGACTCCTCGAACTCCTCGGCCTAACCTTCACAAGTAACATAAATTGGAACAAATACATTGAAGACATTGCCAAGGCTGCTGCAAAGAAGGTTGGCTCCCTCTACCGTGCTAGTAAACTCCTCACACCTGACATTATCCTGTATCTCTACAAAGCTACATCCGCCCATGCATGGAGTATTGTTGCCACATCTGGGCTGGTGCATCATCTACTGCTCTCTCCCTCCTTGACAAGGTCCAAAAAAGAGTCGCCAACCTAATAGGTCCTTCACTGTCAACCAAACTCCAGTCCCTGCCCCATCGCCGCAATGTAACATCCTTGTGCTTGTTTTACAAATACTTCAATGGATTATGCTCTGATGAATTGGCTACTCTAGTGCCCCCTTGACGTAAATTCGCTAGACCAACTGGACAATCAACTAAATCCCATCCATTCACTGCGGAGGTCCCCAGATGCCGGAGAGCTTTCTACTAAAAAAGCTTCTTTCCTCGTGCTGCTGGCCTCTGAAACTCCCTCTCTGCCCCCTGTTTCCCCGACGGTACTGACATGCAGAAATTTAAAACTAATGTAAACAGACATCTCGCTGAGCAGATCCCAATTTAGGTTGACCCCCCCCCCCCCCAAAAAAAAAGAACCTTCTCCCTTTTTTTCTCAGTAGCCCCTTACGTCTACAGTGGCGGCCTGCCTTGTTTGGGGTGAACTATGTTACAAAAAATAAAAAATAAAAAAATAAAGAAGCCTACTAAATCGGTTAAGGTTCCGAAAGTATGAACCCCACTCAGGAACACTTCTCCCACTGATTAAACGATCACTAAAGTGTCCCCGCAGATAATTAAACGACGATAAAAGAAAGTCTGTTGGACATTCATGACTGAAACTTGGTGGACAAGTCAGACACAATTTGTATAATTTCGATCATTCGGACTACTATTCTCATCTTGAGTGTTATCATCACAGCGTTTCGGCTGCTGTAACCTCCGGCCTTCTTAAAGTGAACTTTTTCTGCCCAGTCATGGCTGACGGAATGAGAGCATGCTACCCCCGGTGGATTAAATAAAGGGTTCCGTTCGAAATTCTGTCCAGATTCCCGAGTTCGACAGAAATATTTCCGAGTTTGAAAAGATACACCTGAAGAAGGCCGGAGGTTACAGCGGCCGAAACGTTGTGATGATAACACTCAAGATGAGAACAGTAGTCCGAATAATCGAAATTATACAAATTATCAATCCTCATCTCAAAAATTTAGAAAGATAAAGTCGGGCATAGACTGAAGTTTATTTGTTCCAAATATTGTTGGATTGCAGAAAGGATTGCGATATTTATTACCGATTCCATGGGTATGTGGCATTTGAGGTGGGGGTAAAGAATAGTTATTTATAAGAATCGAACTTTTATATTTATAGAAAATACCTATATTATGATGTTGATTAGACCTCTTTTGGAAAAGGTCGGATCACATAATAGAAATATGTTGAGAGTTGTACACAGTCCAAACGGTGACTTGAATGACTTGCCTTCTCAATGTCGTGGTCAGAGTTGCCTCCCTTTCATCGCCCTTTGAGCATCTCATTCTCCAATCTCAGGAAGGGGTACCAGCTTACTCCACATCAACCTATAATTTTTATGTCATATTTTCTTTGCTTAAAGTTCAGATTAAACGGAAGTATATCAAGGACATTTATTTATTTTTTTTTTGTTTTCCTAAAAAAAAAAAAATACAGGCAGAGGTCAAATTTGATCTTGCGGACGGTCCTTTCCAGCTCTTCAACTGATTTTAAAAGTATTTTGTTGTGAACTAATATATCATTATCAATTGAAAAAATTAAGGTCAAGTGCCAGCTGAAAAGTCATGTTACCAAAACATTTTTATTTGTTAAGTGGATTTTTATAAGATACTTTTGTAGCACTACAATGGATTAATTTTTCGATCCCAGCAGATTTTCCGGATGCCGGATCATCACGTAGACAGCTTGAAGTTTGTTAGTTTCCTTGGCTTTTTTGCAAAGAGCAAAGGGCAGTATCTGTTCTGATATTACACTTCATCGTTACTGTCCTTGTTCAGTGAAGGAAAAATCCTTCTAGACTAAAATTTTAATTTTTTGGCCCAGTCATGCGTGCCCTTTTGTGAGGAGCTGGATTTTCCCCACATTAAAAAGCGACCTTGTGTTTTATACTGCCCTCGTGAGGAGGCAATTAAAGAGGGAGATACTCCTTGGTGTTTTGGCTAGGAACAAAGCGCAGTATCTGTTCTGATACTACACTTGTTCTCAGTCAGTGAAGGAGAAATCTTTCTAGATTGAGGCAATTTTAATTTTTTTGTCCCAATCATGAATGTCCTTTTTTGAGGAGCTGGATTTTCCCCACATTAAAAAGCGACCTTGTGTCTTATACTGTCCTCGTGAGGAGGCAAGTATGTAGCAATGGTTCATTTTCTCTCCCCTTGCTTTTTGTTATTGTCTTTTCTTAATAACATCAGTTGTAAAAAAATTCACAGCACAAAATCATTTGGGGTTTAACAATGCTTTCGAGACTTTTCGGTTCCTCTGTATTATTGGGGACAGATGAAATTTCATCTTTAATCTAGAAGAGTCAATTGAAAGGGGAGATAATTCAAACTGTTTTTTTGTTGTTGTTGTAACCATAACCCATAAGATAAAACCCAGAGAATTAGTAAGAAAATACAGTTTTAAAAAGGTACTTATGCAGTTTACAGATTGGGCTGAAATAATAACGTTATAATTTAGAAAGCCATTCTTAACATGGGGAGGTGGAGGGTTGATTAACTATTCTATACTTTCGCCTAACAATTTAATAAACAATTTAAAATAAATAATTTTTGCAATGAATGAGTATCCAGAGAATTCCAGTACTTCCAGAGTCAGTCTCGGAAATGGCCGAAGTAGTTTACGATTTGAAAGTCACCTTTTTTTCTCTTCTTTTTTTGAGGAAGCTTTTTCAACTTTATTTATTGAGGGGCTAAAAGGTTTTTTACTCTAACCCGGACCTAACTCTAACCTTAACCTTAACCCCTAACCCCTAACCCTAACCCTAACATAACCGTTCGGATGCTTAGTATCATTTGGCTTTTTACATTTTTTTGTTTGCGGCTTTCAAATCGTAAACTGCTTCGGCAATTTCCGGGACTGGCTCTGGATACTCCGTCGATACTCTGGACTAACTCGATAAGTACTGGAATCCTCTCGATACCCATTCCTTACAAGTACCCTGTTTTTTTTTCACAGTGGGGCAGATAAGAAATGTTGTTTTTTTAGATTTTCAACCCAAGACTATGCAATAGAAATGGACGATGTTTGGCAATTTAAAATAATTGAGGCGGATTTAATGGTCGGCATAATTGACTGAAGATTGTTCTTTAAGCAATTTAGAATTCAAATCTCGCAATGCCAGCAAATCTTTTTGACGAGACAATATTAATTATAGATATAAAAAAAAAAGATCCGGAAATGGAAGACTTACATCCAATCCGTTGCTAAGATCGCTGGGAAAATGGTTGGTCCATTCTATCGCTCCAAAATCTACCTGACTCCTTTACTTCGATAAGAGTCAGATACGTCCTCAGATGGGGAGGTACTGTTGCCACATCTGGGGAGGTGCCGCTCAGAATACTCCTTCTTGCCTCGACAAAGTACAAAATCGACTTTGAAATCTAGCGGGTATGATTTCTTCTCTTCTCTGCAGCCCCTTTCTCACAGAAGAGACGTTGCTAGTCTTTCTCTACTCTATCGTTATTTCTGTAGAAGGTGCTCGACTGAGCTCCAATCTCTTCTCTTCTCTGCAGCCCTTTTCTTACAGAAAAGACGTTGCTAGTCTTTCTCTACTCAATCGTTATTTCTATAGAAGGTGTTCGACTGAGCTCCAATCTCCTATCTTCTCTGCAGCCCCTTTCTCACAGAAGAGACGTTGCTAGTCTTTCTCTACTCAATCGTTATTTCCATGGAAGGTGTTCGACTGAGCTCCAATCTCTTCTCTTCTCTGCAGCCTCTTTCTCACAGAAGAGACGTTGCTAGTCTTTCTCTACTCAATCGTTATTTCCATGGAAGGTGCTCGACTGAGCTCCAATCTCTTCTCTTCTCTGCAGCCTCTTTCTCACAGAAGAGACGTTGCTAGTCTTTCTCTACTCTATCGTTATTTCCATGGAAGGTGCTCGACTGAGCTCCAATCTCTTCTCTTCTCTGCAGCCTCTTTCTCACAGAAGAGACGTTGATAGTCTTTCTCTACTCAATCGTTATTTCCATGGAAGGTGCTCGACTGAGCTCCAATCTCTTCTCTTCTCTGCAGCCTCTTTCTCACAGAAGAGACGTTGCTAGTCTTTCTCTACTCAATCGTTATTTCCATGGAAGGTGCTCGACTGAGCTCCAATCTCTTCTCTTCTCTACAACCCCCTTTCTCACAGAAAAGACGTTGCTAGTCTTTCTCTACTCAATCGTTATTTCCATGGAAGGTGCTCGACTGAGCTCCAATCTATGACTGTCCTCCTGAAAAACATTCACAACAAGAACTCGTCTTATACTGCCACTGCAAAAAAACATTCCTTTCTTCCTCTGTGTACCTAAAACAAAACAGAGTTTCCCTGAACAGAGTTTCTTTCCAAAAACTTCTCAATCTGTGGAACACATTGTTTTGGGACCTCTTCCCTGCAAACTACAACATGGTCGCGTTGAAGTCCAATGTAAACAAATATTTGTCCAGCCGTCCTCTTCAGTAATCAAATTTTGTCGTTTCTGTCCATCGATTTCGACCCTCTCGTAGTAAATATTTATTTGCTATAGAATTTTCATTAACAAAATTAGGCACAAGGTCAATAAATGTCGCAGGGGTGGGGGACGTGTTGGTTTAAAATCTACTCTTAAACTTGACACTTTTACCATAATACCGCATTTACTCTATGGGCTTTACTACTTAAAATGTCCTCAGTGTTTAATGAATTTTATTTACAAGAAAAAAATGTACAGATATGTGAATGATGCGGAGTGCGACGACTAAAACCACTAAAAATGAAAGTATGAAGAAAAGTGTGAAAAAATAAAAAAATAGACTCATACTTTTTTTAAAATCTACATTTAGTTTTAAAATTTTTTTCTGTCTTTAATAATAAAGGAGAAAAGCACAAAATAACCATTACAAATTACTCACTAATATAAAATTGTTCTATTTGACCAATCGACGTTTCGCTTTTTCGTTTATTCATTTCATTATATAACCAGTTTGTAATGGGGAATTCATTTTCAGTTTTATACTTATAAAAAATCAAATCCATCGGATGTGAATATCGAAAAAAAACATATAATAAACTTTTTGTTCTTTGTTTCTAATTAAGAAAATGTGATCATATTCATACACAGTAAATTTCTTCACCATTAGAATAATAATTTAAATAACACCATGACAATCATCTTTTTGTTGTTTTTTATTGTAAAAAAGGCTACAGCTAGATTAATTGTTACCCGGAAGGCGAGTAGTTTGTGAAGGGAAAGGTTAGTACTGGTTAGTGAAATTAGTCAAGATTCCCTGAGTTATTCTTAGTGAGAGTTTTATATCGGCTCTTTCTTACACTTATGCTAATTAGGTAGACTAATTTGCCAGTATCACAACAGAAAGGAAAATAAAGCAATCAAATAAAATGAGATAAATGGTAGGCGATTGAACCTCTCAGAGTATATTCAATTCAATTCTATTAGTTTGGCAAAAGACAAAACAAGTTGCCATGTAGGGAAAGGGTGGTAAAAATTTACACAGAAGAGGATACAGTAGCCTAGCACCTGTCCAAATTCATCTTGAATTAATGCGTTGTTGGCGCATTTATTACCACATATTGGACACACGTATGCAATAGTTAAAAGATATTAAAAAATAAATATTTAAAAGATATTAAAAAATAAATATTTAAAAGATATTAAAAAATAAATATTTAAAAGATATTAAAAAATAAATATTTAAAATATATTAAAAAATAAATATTTAAAATGTATTAAAAAATGAATATTTAAAAGATATTAAAAAATAAATATTAAAAATATATTAAAAAATAAATATTAAAAATATATTAAAAAATAAATATTTAAAATATATTAAAAAATAAATATTGAAAGATATTAAAAAATAAATATTTAAAAGATATTAAAAAATAAATATTTAAAAGATATTAAAAAATAAATATTTAAAAGATATTCAAAAATAAATATTTAAAAGATATTCAAAAATAAATATTTAAAATATATTAAAAAATAAATATTTAAAAGATATTAAAAAATAAATATTTAAAAGATATTCAAAAATAAATATTTAAAAGATATTCAAAAATAAATATTTAAAATATATTAAAAATAAATATTTAAAATATATTAAAAATGAAGATTTAAAAGATATTAAAAAATAAATATTTAAAATTTATTAAAAAATAAATATTTAAAAGATATTAAAAATAAATATTTAAAAGATATTAAAAAATAAATATTAAAAAGATATTAAAAAATAAATATTTAAAAGATATTAAAAAATAAATATTTAAAAGATATTAAAAAATAAATATTTAAAAGACATTAAAAAATAAATATTTAAAAGACATTAAAAAATAAATTGTTCATGTGTTTCGCACAGATTTCAATAAAGGCTTCCCGTTGTGTTGTCCACATATTGGACACACATATGCAATACGAGCCAGAGAAGTAAATGAAACCAGCTCCAAAGAATTGGCTTTTCTCATCGAGGTTGGATTCTTTGCTTGTGTTTAAAATTCTAATAACATTTATTTTTCAATTCAATTCAATTAGTTTGGTAAAAAATAAACCACGCCCGTTTCAGTTGCCATGTAAGGAAAGAGTGGTAGAAATTTCCACAGAAGAGGATACAGTAGCCTAGCACCTGTCCAAATTCATATTGAATTAGAGGTGGGACGTAATGGGTGAGAATTTCAGGATTTTGCGAGTAGTATTTTTTTGTGTTCATTTATACATAAATAACACTAAACAATCAAACATTTTGAAAATTTTGCAAAATTCAGAAGGTGCATGCCACTAGTTTTTGGCTATTTTACATTCATGAAAACCCTTTCACAGCCTGAAAATGGTCCTAAATTAAAGTACTATATCAGATTTAACCATCTATATCCATTCATAGCTTTTGAGGATGTTTTAGGACCTGCAATGTCGCATGAAACCACTTTTTCACCGTAAAATGATGGATTTTGAGTCCCGTGGAGCCCTAACGGCTATTATTGGCCTGCGCCTTCTGAATTTTGCAAAATTTTCAAAATGTTTGATTGTTAAGTGTTATTTATGTATAAATGAACATAAAAAAATACTACTCGCATGAATCTGAAATTTTCACCCATTACATCCCACCCCTAGTTGAATTGCTGCGTTGTTGGCGCATTTATTACCTCTCTTGGGAGACTATTCCAAGGTCCAGGGATCCTGATTGAGAAAGCGGCCCTCCTCTGCTTCAATCGAAATCGGCACTGAAATAGTTTCTTGTGATGTCTATGTAGACCTCTTTCTGGTGCAGGAGTGAATAATAGGCCCTGAGGTATATTGTAATGACCATTGAGGAGATTGTAGGCCAAAATGAGATCACCGCGTAATCATCGGCGCTCAAGGGAGACAAAGTTAAGTTTCTTGAGTCGGTTTTCATAGGGCAGATCCCATGGACCTTGCACTATTCGAGTAGCCAGTCTTTGAACTTATGGAACATAGGTTTTGGATACTGTTGTGGGGTACAAATCACCCTTATTGAAGAACTAATGGAAGCAACCATCTATAATAAATACCATGGTTGCAAAGACTCAAACGAGAGGACATTCCTATTCATGTTTTACCGCATGGTAGGAATCCGGTCATCTCCTATCACATTTAGTGGCGTTACTGTATTGCTATGAATAAATACATTGTATATTTTAACCTGTCACAATTTGTGGTTGTTATCTTTGTGACCCCTAGCACGGGTCTACAACAGATACCATAGTCTAACAGTGGTCTGACGAGTGGGAGACTATCCCAAGGTCCAGGGATCCTGATTGAGAAGTGACAATCTCATTAAACTTTATCCTCGAATGGTTTTTAGCCTTGGTAAATGCTAACTCATTAGTATCAAAAAAAAGATTCTGATTTTTTGACAAACCATTAGCAGAATCTGAATAAGCGCATTTATAATGAATCCATTTTGTGGCAATTATCCATTCCTTTGTTCAAATAAAACCAAGATGGCTTCCATATTTATGGCAATTTTATTGTCTCCGGCGTCTTGTTGAATCACCAGTCTTATTTAGGCAGAGACAAGAAGATGTTAATAAAATTTTATTGGAAAGTAAAAGTAATGAAAGAAAAAAAAAAACACTGTTTTATAAATCAGGATAATCAGAGAAGAATAATGGAGCCTTTATAAACATATCTATAAACTGTCTCGACATTCACATGAAGTGAAACGAGTATTTAAAGAAAGTCCTTGGAATAGCCAATCAAAACGTACCACCAAATTAAAAAAAAACAAACAGAAAGTGCAGGTGAAGCGAGCGTTTCGTATTTATCTAGAAAATGTAGAGTAGGTAACAGATAATCAAACAAATAAAAAATAACGGTGCTACAAGGGCATATGTACCCTATGAAGAAGACTTCTCAGTGAACATAGGTGGCAGTGGTAGTAAATATGAGTATGAGAGTGAAAATTCCTCCGATTTCCTGTATGGGTAACTATCTTAGGAGTAGATATTGAGAAAGTAAAGCAATCCCTGTGTACCCATGTTCTCAGCTCTGAACATCATATTATCATTTTCATCTGATAAAGTAAGACGTTGTCGTTGCTGTTCATAGATGTCCCGGTGTTAGTGCAGACCTCACAATATTATTTTTAAAAACCCGAGTACAAAATTAATACCATCATTGGATTCCTCATGAAATTTTACTCCAGAAAAGTTGTGTTTGATCTTGGCATAGGTCTTTATTTTCTATCCCATCCTCGGATAGACTGGCAGAGACACAACAAATCTATGGAT
>OY744546.1:53815046-53860046 GCA_963556195.1 Sepiola atlantica | reverse complement strand
AAAATGATAAAAAAGTGAAAAATATTGACAATCCATTATTGGATAAAAAAAATGCAAAGTCTGAATTACTTCCGGTTGATTGGATTAGGAGTGAATGGAACTCTTCAAAATTGACTTCTGATTCACAGCTAAACTAAAGAAGTGCCCAAACGTGTCATGCAAAACACGTTCTTTTCAGATTCCAGTTGAATTGTTTTGTTGAATAATTTTATATTTATTGTTGAACTAAATAATGAGTGAATGGTAGTGCAGATCCGAAGTCGAAAAATCCAAATCCAGCAAGTGTGCGTGCTTGTGTGTGTGTTTGTGTGTGTGTTTGTTTGTGTGTGTGTTTGTGTGTGTGTTTATGTGTGTGTTTATGTGTGTATTTGTGTTTCTGTGTTTGTGTTTTTGTGTGTTTGTATGTTTCTGTGTATGTGTATGTGTTTCTGCGTTTGTGTATGTGTTTTTGTGTGTTTCTGTGTATGTGTTTGTGTGTGTGTTTCTGTGTTTGTGTTTTTGTGTGTTTGTATGTTTCTGTGTATGTGTTTCTGTGTATGTGTTTATGCGTTTGTGTATGTGTTTTTGTGTGTTTCTGTGTATGTGTTTGTGTGTGTGTTTCTGTGTTTGTGTTTTTGTGTGTTTGTATGTTTCTGTGTATGTGTTTCTGTGTATGTGTTTATGCGTTTGTGTATGTGTTTTTGTGTGTTTCTGTGTATGTGTTTGTGTGTGTGTTTCTGTGTATGTGTTTGTGTGTGTATTTCTGTGTTTGTGTTTTTGTGTGTGTTTGTATGTTTCTGTATATGTGTTTCTGTGTATGTGTTTATGCGTTTGTGTATGTGTTTTTGTGTGCTTCTGTATATGTGTTTCTGTGTATGTGTTTATGCGTTTGTGTATGTGTTTTTGTATGTTTCTGTGTATGTGTTTCTGTGTATGTGTTTATGCGTTTGTGTATGTGTTTTTGTGTGTTTCTGTGTATGTGTTTGTGTGTGTGTTTCTGTGTATGTGTTTGTGTGTGTATTTCTGTGTTTGTGTTTTTGTGTGTGTTTGTATGTTTCTGTATATGTGTTTCTGTGTATGAGTTTATGCGTTTGTGTATGTGTTTTTGTGTGTTTCTGTGTATGTGTTTGTGTGTGTGTTTCTGTGTTTGTGTTTTTGTGTGTGTTTGTATGTTTCTGTATATGTGTTTTTGTGTATTTGTTTATGCGTTTGTGTATGTGTTTTTGTGTGTTTCTGTGTATGTGTTTGTGTGTGTGTTTTTGTGTGTGTTTGTATGTTTCTGTATATGTGTTTCTGTGTATGTGTTTATACGTTTGTGTATGTGTTTTTGTGTGTTTCTGTGTATGTGTTTGCATGTGTGTGTTTATGTGTGTGTTTAAGTTTCTGTTTGTGTTTCTGTGTTTGTGTTTTTGTGTGTGTTTGTGTGTGTTTGTATGTTTCTGTGTATGTGTTTCTGTGTATGCGTTTCTGTGTGTGTGTTTGTGTGTTTTGTATGTTTGTGTGTGTGCGTGTTTGTGAGTGTGTGTGTTTGTGTGTGTGTGTTTGTGTTTGTGTTTGTGTGTATGCGTGTTTCTGTGTGTATGTTTGTGACTGTGTGTGTGTTTGCGTGTTTTGAGATTTTTATTTATTTTATTTTGTATATTTAACTGCCTTTGCAAATTCATTTTTTTTTTAGTTCAAACAATCTAACCCGAGCTCAATGGGTGACCGAACGGGTCACAGTTTTTTTCTAATTTTGTTTCTTTTTTAATTCATGAGTCACGACTTATCATGACCAAAAGCCACTCGAGGATAAGAGTTATGAGATGGAATGATTGTCGTCAGTTGAAAGATGAAGAACATTATGAGAGGATTGAAAATGATGGATGGAAGATGGAATGAACTGCGTTTGATTACGAGAAGGGAGGGTTTATGCCAGTAATGTGTTGATATTGGATTCGAAGACGACCATGTCTGTAGTTAAGCAGTCCTGCAGTAATGTGGTCCACTGAGGGAAAACCATTGCCAAGAAGCTCTATTTGCGGAAATACTGCCTGACGTGAGGCACACAGAGGAAGAAAAGAAAGTTTTTTTCGTTGTGGTAGAAAACGAGTTCTTGCTGTGAATGTCACAAAGTGAAGCCTGGCCAGTTGAAACTTGAAGGCATGCGTTGTATGGAGAGAAATTATATGACAATGATACGATGGACGTGTAATGTGAGTCTTAAAGACAGGCTAAGATCTGATGACCTCAGAGGAAGGTTACATCTGGACAGGATAGGGAGATGCGTGCAGAACAGCAAACGTTAGTAGATGTAGAACAGTTGAGGTAGCAGGTTCAGTTCACAGGGGAAAGCCAAGGAAAACATGCAAGGAAGTGATAAAAATGGACTTGAGAGAAAGAGGGATAAATAAAGACCTGATCAGAGATAGGTTAATTTGGAAGTAAATTTCTAAAAACCGTCCAACACATGCCACCATGTAAAACGGACGTTAAACCGATGATGATGATGATGATGATGATGATGATGATGATGATGATAATAAGAATGATGATGATGAAGAGGAGGATGATCATGATAATCAGGATCATGATGATCATGATTATGATGATGATGATGATGATGCTGATGATGATATTGATGATGAGAATGATGATGATCATGATGATAATGCTGCTGATGATGACAATAATGATGATGATCATGATGATGATGAGAATGATGATGATGATGATGATGATGATGAGAATGATGATGATGCTGCTGCTGATGATGATGAGAATGATGATGATGCTGCTGCTGATGAATTTCTTACAAGGAAGGATCAGAGAGATTGGAACTCAGTCATAGTAATTAACTAAAAAGTTTATTTGTCGCAAAAATTGAGCACATAAATTTATATTCATTTAAAGAGATGTCGGCCATGTTGTTTTGAATAAAAGAAACCTGGGTTTTTCTTTTCGTTATTTTCTAGGCGTGGGGGGGGGATATGCCGTTGAAATCATCACTTTAATCAGTATTAAATAAATTACGAGAATTTATTAATAGTACTAAAGATCAGATTTAACCCTAACCGTTTTGACGGTTAACAGGTCAGCGTTATCTGCCCCTAATTCCTTTGTTGTTGATTTTTGTAGGGGGGGGGGGGTCAAATTTTAGTAATCCCTGTCTAAATAAAGCAAGACACTGGCGCGTGTAAACACGGTACGCAATGTGTATGTTTATTTCTTTGAATCTATCCTCCAGCCTGGAACATCAAGTTGAATGCCTGTATTCACACGAAACAAAGGGATGCTTGTTTCCTATCAAATCACATGACTAAATATCTAGCAGGGGCTAACCAAGGTGATCTTATGTTCGACACAGAGCCAGTTTGTATCTTTAAAGAAGAAGAATTAATTTAAGTCTGACATCTGTCAAAGTAATTAAATATCCTAGAAAGTGTGTAGTTTCTGCATGGATACACTAAAACAGTAAAGAGTTATGGCTTCCATCGTCACGTCTAAAAAAATTAACAATTGACTCATTTTTCTTATTTAGTTTAATTGGATAATTAGATTTTAATTCTGTCTGATATATAACATTAAGTCAGTCGGATTTTTTACTTTAGACCTAAATAGCTTCTCCCTTCAAATATAAAAATTTCATTCTCAATAGTCATTTCCTTTTCTTTAACGTTGGTCCATGTTGTTAAGAATATATAATAGTGTCTATACACAAACACTGGAAGGAATGCACTATTTTACAGGAATAAATAGCTTCTCCCTTCAAATATAAAAATTTCATTCTCAATAGTCATTTCCTTTTCTTTAACGTTGGTCCATGTTGTTAAGAATATATAATAGTGTCTATACACAAACACTGGAAGGAATGCACTATTTTACAGGAATAAATAGCTTCTCCCTTCAAATATAAAAATTTCATTCTCAATAGTCATTTCCTTTTCTTTAACGTTGGTCCATGTTGTTAAGAATATATAATAGTGTCTATACACAAACACTGGAAGGAATGCACTATTTTAAAGGAATAAATAGCTTCTCTCTTAAAATATCAAAATTTAATTCTCAATAGTCATTTCCTTTTCTTTAACGTTGGTCCATGTTGTTAAGAATATATAATAGTGTCTATACACAAACACTGGAAGGAATGCACTATTTTACAGGAATAAATAGCTTCTCTCTTAAAATATAAAAATTTCAGTCTCAATAGCCCTTTCCTTTTCTTTAACGTTGGTCCATGTTGTTAAGAATATATAATAGTGTCTATACACAAACACTGGAAGGAATGCACTATTTTACAGGAATAAATAGCTTCTCTCTTAAAATATAAAAATTTCATTCCGAGTAGTCATTATCTTTTTTTAGCGTTGGTCCATGTTGTTAAGAATATATAATAATGTCTATACACAAACACTGGAAGGAATATACTATTTTAAAGGAATAAATAGCTTCTCTCTTAAAATATAAAAATTTCATTCTCAATAGCCCTTTCCTTTTCTTTAACTTTCGTCCATGTTGTTAAGAATATATAATAGTATCTATACATAAACACTGGAAGGAATGCACTATTTTAAAGGAATAAATAGCTTCTCTCTTCAAATATCAAAATTTCATAGGGGAAATTTTGACTTTACTTTATATCCAAAATTATGACGATAATTAACTAAGAATATCGGCGAACGTTCAGACGCGTATCTGTAATTTTGTTTGCCCCTACTCTTCTTTCTCTGCGCCCTCTCGCTCACGGACGTCATGTTGCTCGTCTCAGTCTCTTCTATAAGTATTATTGCAGCATGTGTTCTTCAGAATTGTCTGATCTATTCCCCGCTTCCTTTGCTCCAGCTCGTTTTGACTGGTTGGTCTAGTGGTCTTCATCAATTCGCTGTTTTTATACCTAGTTTTAATACAGCTTCCTATTCCAGTAACTTCTTTCCCAGAACTGCAGGCTTTTGGAATTCTCTTTCTGCTTACTGTTTTCTTTCTATGTATAGCGTTGGTCTTTTCAATTTAAATTTTTTTATGAATTTCTCTTCAGACAAGGCATGAAGCCACTTGATGTAAGGGAACTCAAAAATAAATACCACTCACGGGTGAAAACCTAGCCAACGATAAGTATTAGATGGATAGATGCTAACCCAGAAAACAGCTGAATCCTTAAGTCAGTAGTAGAATTGGGCAAAAAATGGATGGTCACATTCAATGCTACCAAAGTAAAATTATTTACCTTTCACAATTATAAGAAACCTTTCCAAAACACCGTTTGCCATGGGTGTTAGCACGCTTCCTAAGAGACCAGAGTTTAAACTCCTCAACATAACATGAATTGGAATAAATATATAAAAGATACTGCCAAGTCTGCTGCTAAGAAAATGGGCTCCCTCTACCGGACTAGAAAACGTCTCACACCTGCTAGTATCTTATATCTCTATAAAGCATCTCTAGGCTGATGCACCAACCCTAGTCTCTCCCTCTTTGATAGGGTCCCAAAAAGAGTTTAACCTCATTGGTCCCCACACTGTCTACTAAGCTTCAGCCCCTTTCTCATCGCTGCAATGTGCCATCCCTGTGCTTTTTTTGCAAGTATCTCCATGGAATGTCCTCCGATGAACTTATTGCACTTATGCCACTTGTACAACACGACAAGCAACATATTCTCACCCCTTCACTGTAGAGGTCCCCAGATGCCGGAAAACCTTCTATACTAATAACTATTTTTTAGGACCGCTTGTCTTTGGAATTCCCACTCTGCTCCCGATTTCCTCGACTGTACCTAATATGCAGAAATGTAAATGTCATGCGAACCAATATCTCTCTACACAACTCCCCACTTAGGATGCCCTCTATAACTCTGGCCCCCTAATCATAGTAGCCCCTTACGTCTTGGAGGAAATATGCCTTCTTTGGAGTGACCAAAACAGAAACTAATAATGATGATGATGATGATGATGATGATGATGATGATTTCAAACAAGGCATATTTCCACTGAAGACGTAAGGGGCTACTATGAGTAGGGGACCAGAGTTATAAGGAGCATTCTAAGTGGAGACTTGTGTATCAAGATGTTTGTTCACATTACGTTTAAATTTCTGTGTCGATGAAACCGGGAGCAGGGTGGGAATTCCAAAGACAAACGGTTTCGAAAAAGAAGCGATGATGATGATGATGATGATGATGATGATGATGATGATGATGATGATGATGATGATGATGATGATGACCACTACCACCTTCTTCTTCTTCTTCTTCGGATCGGGCAAATAAGTACATGGTTTTAATTATTAAAGTGGGTTTGGCTGAAACGATGAAATAATATTTTTTTATGTTTGATTTATATTACATATTTGATTATATTTGATTTGGGGCTATCAAAATTAAATTGCGACCAAGTCAGTTTAAAAAACAACATATTTTAAATTATTCCCAAGATTTATAAAATAAATAAATAAATAATAATAATAACAGATTTTAGAGCCCCCCCCACCCTCTAGAATCTGTTATTGTTAGATGCTCACCAATATATCATTAAGATGACAAATATCTTCTTTTTTTTTTAATTTAGAAAAAATCAATCAAATGATAACATGTGAAACGAATGTAAATTTTGAGAAGCAAAAAACAACAAATATTTACATAAATGTAAAGCTTATGTCCTCAATCAGAGGGTGCGAAATCCTTCTAGACTGAGGCAATTTTAATCGACAGTTGTTACCGCCCAGGAGCACTCATGGGGCGTTCGGTAATGGCCTCATGTGGGAATGCAGATAAACAATACAGGGTGGTCGCTAGAAAAGCGGGAAATTTGAAGTTGTGAATTTTATTCCTTAAATTTTCTTTTATTTAAATTTTATTGCGTCTGGCTTATTAACTTCTACGATTTGCCCGGACAACATTTTGAGCATCTGTGAGTGTATTATAATATTAGTTTTTGAAAAACTTTATAAAAGTTATTCTTTGTAAAAAATAAATTACCGTTTGACAAATTTCTCGCTTTTCTAGCGACCACCTTGTACCCTTGTATATAAGGGAGACAACTTAGGTTTAAAAAATGTGTTTTTATCTTTCTAAGAAAACAGAAGTTATCTCCCTTAGATTCACAAATATTGTTGGCTGTTTTACTGATTTAAAAATTGTGTATATCGCTTAGAAGAATCAAGTGTTTGTCGCCATTTGATTGGAATAAAGAAACTAAGCTTATAGTCTAGCCGTATGAAAATAAAAAGGTTACAAAGTCAATCCAACTTTCTAACAGATTGCTAGCGCCACCACTCTCTCTCTGCTCTCTGAAAATCAACTCCCTGCTTTCTATGAGTTCAGTTGGTCTCCACATATGCTAATTAGTTCTTCAATTATGCAGATCAGATCCAACTATAAAAGTCTACGATTGCGAAGAGAGAGCCTTTTTTTTACTCTGGTAGATGAGTAGGCACGACATGTGAAGCAGGACATATTAATTTCGACCTAAACTTTCAAGGACTACTTCCAGACAGAAGTCGCAGAGAGCTTTCAGGCACCAACGAAGAAAGACGTCTTCTCTCTTGCCCCGGCCAACTTGACCCTGAGCAAAACTATCCTCCACTGGAAAAAGTTATACAGCTTGAAGACTTTTGGCGGCCGACATTTCTTAGTTTATTACTTCCTTCACTGTGACGTCACTGTCTTAACTTTTGGCAACCTACACCCAACGGTGTAGGTCAATCAAATAAATATATTATTTGTTATTTACAGAAGGGTTTTGTTTTCTTTTCATTTGACGATTATTTTATTACAAAATATTATAAGGGTTAGTCTTACAGTTCATGAGAATACAAAGCCCCCCACTCTCTCTCTCATATATATATATATATATATATATATATATATATATATATATATATATATATATATATATATATATATTATTTCATGTATCCACATAAAATGTTATAAGGAAATATAATCTTTTATGTATCGATTTTCAGTATTTATTTCACCAGTGCTCAATACGTGAGTAGAGCTAGGTAGTAAGTTATGAAAATATATGTATGGCAATTAAGCTACACAGAGGCTTCCGCGTTTCATCCCCGTGGGGAATCGTCAGGCTAAACGCGGAAGCCTCTGTGTAGCTTAATTGCCATAAATATATTTTCATATATATATATATATATATATATATATATATATATATATATATATATATATATATGGGAAGAGAAGGATGAAGGTAATCCGACGTGATGGTAAAATGAAAAAGGAAAACCAAAAACTGGATGTTTTTTATGTGTACATCAACGTTTCGTCTTTATTTATAAGACTTCATCAGGATGATGATATAGGGAAAAGATATCATGCAAGTACAGATACATGTAGGGTAGACATGTTGGGAAGAAAAATAAAATAAAATGAAAAATAATGGCAGCGTCTTGGTGGACGTCCGTACTTGTTAGAGAATGAAAATGAGTGACGAAAATGAGTGGGAGAAAAGGGGAAGGGTGGAGGGAGCAAGGACTACTGTGGCTGGCGATGAGAGAAAGAGGTGGGGGATGAGCAGGGGTAAAATGGATGGCAGAGAGAGATTGGAGGAAGAGGGGGAGGGGGTGTTTGACCAGATGGCTGTGGTCAAGATTGAAGGGGAAGAGTGAGTTGGAATGTTTGTGTGTGGGGGGTGTATGCAGGGAAAATGGGGATGGGTAGAGAGGGAGGGGGGCTGTGATTTTGGTGGATGGGCGAAAGTTATGGTCTTAGAGAGCGTTTTGAGAAAATGAGGGAATTTAAGAAGAGGTATGGGAGAAAATAGATGAGAGGGGGAAGAGGGAGGATTTGTCGTGATAGGGTGTGAAATATTTGAAATATTTGGAAAATGATAGCAATGAGTGAGGGATTGGAGTGGGTGGGGGAGGGCGGTGATTGAAAGGGTGGGTGAGGAATATTTGAAATATTTGGAACATGAGAAAGTTTGTTTGGACTGTAGTATTAAAAATGTGAGGGAAAAAAAGTAAGGGAAAAAAAGAAGATTCAGGGAGAAGAAGGGAGGGTGTGGGTGAATGGAAGAGTGTCATAAAGGTTAGAGATGAAAATAAAAGTTAGCCATGATCAGGCAAAAGACTTTGTTCTGTGAGGATGATCTTGCTTATTAAGGGTGATAGGTTAAAGAAACCATTTCGTTGCTTGATGGTGGTGGAGGAGGTGATGAGGGCAGTTTCCAATAATCTTCGCCGAGATTTGTTGTGGATGTGTTTAGTGATTTTGGCTTGTTCAAATTTGAATGCATGACCATATTCTAGAGCATGGGAGAAAAGTGCACTAAGAGGGTTGTTGTTTTTTATGTCCCTTTTATGTTCATTTAATCGTTTCTTTAATTCACGTTGTGTTTCTCCCACGTAGAATTGATGGCAATCATTACAAGGGACAGTGTATAAGCCGGCATGGGATGTGGGTGTTTTTTGGAAATGTCTAGATGTGTTTAAAGTTTGTTTTATGGATTGAGAAGTGGTTTGTACTGTTGGAATGCCTAGTTTGTTGAGCGTGTTGCATATGGATGTGTTATTGGAATGCGTGGGTAGGAGAAGGGGTCTGTCTATGAGAGAGGTGTTAGGGGTTTGATTTTTTTGTGTGGTGTTTCTGGAGAATATTTGGAAGGCTTTTTTCTTGAAAATAAAAATATACACAGCCTAGATGTAACTTCGCTCTACACTAACGTACCTGTAAAAAAATGCCTACACTTACTTCACACACATATAAAGAAAATAAAAACCGACCTACCTTTCCCCCCCAACACTTTTATAGAAATAATTAGACTCATCACTGACATAACATATTTCCAATTTAACGAAGTATTCTACAAACAAAAATTTGGACTCCCCATGGGCAACCCCCTTAGCGGTGTATTGGCCTGCCTCTTTTTAGAATTCTTAGAATCCGGTCCTTTCAAATATAGACTACCTCCTAACATCGAATACTTTAGATACATAGATGATATTTTAATTTTCCTCCCCACAGACACACAAATCATTCATGTTAAAGATAAACTCAACACAGTAGAACCCTCCATAAAATTCACCCATGAGACTGAAATAAACGGCTCTATTCCCTTCCTTGATACTCTTATAATTAAGTCCAACAATAAACTAGAATTTAAGGTACACCGCAAAAACACTCACAAAAATGACTACATACATTTCTACTCCCACCATCATAGCAAGATCAAAACAGGTATAATTATAGGCTTCTTCCTACGCGCCCTTAGAATATGTAGTCCCCCACACATAGATGAAGAAATAAAATACATTTTTAATTCCCTAAAAACATTGCAATACCCCACACATTTCATATTAAATGCCAAGAAAAAAGCCTTCCAAATATTCTCCAGAAACACCACACAAAAAAATCAAACCCCTAACACCTCTCTCATAGACAGACCCCTTCTCCTACCCACGCATTCCAATAACACATCCATATGCAACACACTCAACAAACTAGGCATTCCAACAGTACAAACCACTTCTCAATCCATAAAACAAACTTTAAACACATCTAGACATTTCCAAAAAACACCCACATCCCATGCCGGCTTATACACTGTCCCTTGCAATGATTGCCATCAATTCTACGTGGGAGAAACACAACGTGAATTAAAGAAACGATTAAATGAACATAAAAGGGACATAAAAAACAACAACCCTCTTAGTGCACTTTTCTCCCATGCTCTAGAATATGGTCATGCATTCAAATTTGAACAAGCCAAAATCACTAAACACATCCACAACAAATCTCGGCGAAGATTATTGGAAACTGCCCTCATCACCTCCTCCACCACCATCAAGCAACGAAATGGTTTCTTTAACCTATCACCCTTAATAAGCAAGATCATCCTCACAGAACAAAGTCTTTTGCCTGATCATGGCTAACTTTTATTTTCATCTCTAACCTTTATGACACTCTTCCATTCACCCACACCCTTCCTTCTTCTCCCTGAATCTTCTTTTTTTCCCTTACTTTTTTTCCCTCACATTTTTAATACTACAGTCCAAACAAACTTTCTCATGTTCCAAATATTTCAAATATTCCTCACCCACCCTTTCAATCACCGCCCTCCCCCACCCACTCCAATCCCTCACTCATTGCTATCATTTTCCAAATATTTCAAATATTTCACACCCTATCACGACAAATCCTCCCTCTTCCCCCTCTCATCTATTTTCTCCCATACCTCTTCTTAAATTCCCTCATTTTCTCAAAACGCTCTCTAAGACCATAACTTTCGCCCATCCACCAAAATCACAGCCCCCCTCCCTCTCTACCCATCCCCATTTTCCCTGCATACACCCCCCACACACAAACATTCCAACTCACTCTTCCCCTTCAATCTTGACCACAGCCATCTGGTCAAACACCCCCTCCCCCTCTTCCTCCAATCTCTCTCTGCCATCCATTTTACCCCTGCTCATCCCCCACCTCTTTCTCTCATCGCCAGCCACAGTAGTCCTTGCTCCCTCCACCCTTCCCCTTTTCTCCCACTCATTTTCGTCACTCATTTTCATTCTCTAACAAGTACGGACGTCCACCAAGACGCTGCCATTATTTTTCATTTTATTTTATTTTTCTTCCCAACATGTCTACCCTACATGTATCTGTACTTGCATGATATCTTTTCCCTATATCATCATCCTGATGAAGTCTTATAAATAAAGACGAAACGTTGATGTACACATAAAAAACATCCAGTTTTTGGTTTTCCTTTTTCATTTTACCATATATATATATATGCCGTCTCTGTATTTAGTAGTTTGTAAATGTTTTTTGGTTGCATTTTCCTCTGGCCTAGTAGGCAATGCTGATTTTGAGGGACGTATTCACGTATGACGAGTCTGAATGAAAACCGGAAAAAAGAAAGAAAACTCTGATGTTTGGGTTTTTATATTACGGGTGAAATTCAGAGAAGATTATTTTTGCGCCTCTAATTGATTAAAAGAAGCTGCCGATTGAAAATTTGTCCAATCGATACTGATGATGATGATCATGGACAAATGATGATGATCATCATCATTTGTCGACACCATTTAAAAAAAAATTTTTGTACTATTTGTTAGCCATAAAATATTATCGCTTAAGAATTCCATTAAAACTTGCATAACAGATTTTAAGGAGAGGGGGGGGGGGCTCATAGACATCCGTCAAAATATTATTAGGATGTTAAACTATTTGACAAATATTCTTTTTTGTGTGTGTGTTTGAAGGCTATGACAATGCAGTTTGGGAGAAAATCACCGTTGGATACGAGACAAGGGAAACAGAATAAATAAGTAGATTGAAAGATTTTAATAAGCAAACTACCACATTCGTCTCATTTTTTTTTTTTTTAATATAGAAAATATTGATCAAAAAATGTGAAACAAATTTGAATTTTGAAAAGTAAAAATAACAATATTTTCATAACTTTAAAGCTTATGCCCTCAACCAGAGGAGGAGAATCCTCCTAGACTAAGGTAATTTTTACCGGCAATTTATGGGGCGTTCGGTAATAGTCACCTGCAGATAAATAATACATTTGTATATAAGGGACATAACTTATGTTAAACTTCTTGTTACTAAAAAATCAAAGGTTATCTCCCTTAGATTCACAAATATTGTTCGTTTTTTTTGTTGCTTTGAAAATTGTGTCCATCGCTTCGAAGAATCAAGTGTTTGTCGTCCTTGGATTTGAAACAAGAAACTGTAAGCAATATTTTAATTAATGATAAATAAATGGTAAATTCGTCGTTTCCTAGCCAAAATGGCGGACAATGAATCGTCTGCATTTTTACGACCTCACAAATGGTAAACACCAAGTACGTGCAAAATCAATGGCCGATTCCCAAAATGTAAAAACATTTTGACCCCCCCCCCCTTCACTTAAAAATAAAATTCAGGAAATCAACCAATTTTAATGAAATTGTCAATATTTATTAATCAACAATCACGGAACATAATGAAACTATTTTTTTTTTTTTAAATCTTAATGAAAATGTATTATTTTTTTAAAACAAAATACACCTTCACTAAAGTTATATTTTTATATATTAATTAAAAAATATGCATTAATTTTTAAAATTTTTTAATGAAAATAAAGCATTGTAGATGTTAACAATTAAAAAAAAAATTTAATATTTTTTATATATTAGTAAAAAGGCCCCTGAATACCGTGTTAACAAAATCACTAGAACTCGAAAAAAAAAAATAATTTTTTAAATTAGCGATATTATTATTGAATAAAGCATTATTTAATCAATATTTTCACCCCAAAAATAATATAATTGCAAAATATATTTCATGTGATTTTAATGATTAGAGTTTCTGGAAAAATAAAAAATGCGACATAATTATATTTCCCTTTCATACATGAACGTGGCATCATCAGCGCAAGAATATTTTTTTTATAATCTTGAAAATAAGCCAAAAATTGACAAATTTGAGACCCAGGAACTTAACTAAAAAAGAATTTAAAAAATTGGATAATTTCTACTAACGATGAACTTTGATGAGTATGGTAGCCCCGTTCTGTAATAACCAGCTGGGAATTAGTCTTCCAACAACCATTCACTTTTACACCTCCCTCAAATTGTTATTTTTAGAGATTCAACAATTTCGTTAATTTCACAATTCATCGTCAATTATTTGGAAAGATTTGTATTTGTTTTGTCTTTTTTTCATTAATAAATATTTAAGAAGTTAAAAACAATTATTTATTAATAAATAAAGAGAATTCAAACATGACATTTTCTTTCAAAATTGAATTCTGTTTATCAATAAATAACTGTTTTAACTTTTTTTTTTCAATGAATAAATTGTCAGTGTAGTCATTGACTTTAATTTACTTTTTCACACTTAAAATAAAATTAAAAAACACTTTATGTAATTTATCGTCACGACAAGAATAAATCGAGTAACTAAAGTTTTAAACAATGTAAAAAAAAATGATAAAATTGACCCAGTTCGTAACGTCAAAATAATTTTTAACATTTAAAAAAAGTTTTATTTCAAATTCTAAGGAAAAACATTGGTAAACAGACGTCATCAATAATTTCAGAGTATTACTAAATTAAAAACTAATACCAAGTTAAATATGAACCTTTTTAGTTAAAAATAAAATAAGATCTTAATTGCGCACACTCACAAATATTTTAATTAAATAAGCATTTTCTTTTTTATAACAAAATAAGGGTACTTAAAAAGAATAAAGAAATTAATGGATAATAATTTTCAACTTCTATAAACTATTACAAAACCATTTTTATATATAAAGTTAAAAATGATAAATTATGACATTTTTATCTTCCATATATTTTGCATAGCGATAGTCAATTGGTAAACAAAGTCCTTCACCGATTAAGTGATCCGGATTTTACGAATTTATGCCTTTTGGGGGGATAATTTTGCTAATTTTTAGTAAAACGTGGGATTTTTGTTTTGTTTAATTCAGTATCTTATAACTTTAATTTAATAATTATCTTTGAAATAGTTCCAAAAACTTATATTAATCTTTTAAGGGATTTTTACAAGTAATTTTTTCAAAGTTCAAAATTCGCTGAATTTTGGGGTTTTTGGGCCGCCGTGATTACATATTTCATTATAATTTATTTTTCACACGTAAATATGCAGTTTTTTTCATTTAGAGATCAAGTTTAGGCTTTTATCTTTCAAACACAATCAAAGTTTACACGGAAACTAATTAAATAATTAATGATAAGCCCGTTTTAATAAACATAGTCCGTACAAGAAGCGGCCATTTTTGCACGTACCTAGTAAACACAGATAAATTGTTTTAAACTAATTCCAAATTTATCTTAAATTATTTTAAAGGAAATACATTTGGGAAATTAGTCCCAAACAATTTATTTGGGTTTACTTACTCATTTGTGAGGACGGAATTTTTTTTTAGAAAAATGCAGCTGATTCATCGTCCGCCATTTCGGCTGGGGAACGACGAATTTACCAAATACATTTGTGGTTAAATCCGGCACTTCTATAGAAAGGAACTCATATCGACCTGAATGTTTCCGTTTTACGGGAAAGACCGGAAATGGTTGAGTCTTCCCGAACAGACAATTAGTACCAACATTAAATAAATGAAACATCTTTTTTTATTTTTCTCCGACTTAAGGCTAGGATCAATTAAGCCCCCCCCTTTTTTAACCCTAAACCTAACCAAAACCTGGTTTTTCATTCGTATGCTTTAATGTGTCGTCCATGTTACATTTGTTTCGCGCCTTTCAAAAAGAAAATGGTTCCCTGTCCTTATCTATGACATTATGAACTAGAGTTGTCATTCGACTTATTTATAAAGATGACTATCTTTTTCAGAGTTTTCGTTTCGGCGTTTCAGGTAACGATTAAATTTGCTATAACTTTCCGTTTTAATGTTATATTTTTGCGATTGTTAACAAGAAGCGGTGAAAAAAACCCCAACAAAAACAAACAACAAAATACTGTTACCAAAGACAATAAAAGTTACTTTTTTACCAACCTGCATAAACTTTTTGTTTTGTTTAAAGTCTTTGAAAGCGTTTTTATTTCAATTTAAGATTTCGTTCAAATACGATATCGTTACAGTCAGAATTCAAAATGGCTGACTCGTTTCAGGAAAAACGGGATTTGACATTTATTACAAAGAAATATTATGCTTACAGAAATGTCACGCGTCAGAAGATGAACGAAAAAAGTGAAGTAAAGAAATGTTACAGACTATTTTATGAATATTATTATTGTGAATAAATCCCCTAAAATGGGGTACTGCTGTCATATCTGGAGAGGTGCTGCTCGGGGCACTCTTGCCTGTTTAGGCAAGGTACAAAACCGACTCCTTGATCTAGTGGGGTGATCTCTTCGTCTCTACAGCCTCTTTTCACACAAAAAAAGACGTTGCTAGCCTCTCGCTATTATATCACTGGGTATCTTTCAGAATGATCAGTACAGTCGCGGACGGGGTCTAAAAAACTAACGAGAACGGGGTTATAAAAATAAATATGCAACAAGTGAGTTTAACCTACGTCGAGAAGAGATATTTGTCTACTTACCTATGATATTTGTTTGTATTTTTACGTACTATAAATGGGGTTTTATTAGATGTAAAAAAAATTTCTTGTTCATTTTTTACTCGTTTTCTTTAGACATTATGGCGTCTTACGAGCAAGCGCCATTTTTTTTTTTTTTGCAAGTTCGCGTGATAAAACTATTGATTTCTACTAAATAGCAGTTGGAACGGTTTAACAATACAAACAAATATCACAGGTCAGTTTTAAATTAACTTTTATCGACGACAGTTACTTTTATTTGTTGTATATTTGTTTTTTTGAGCGTTTTCAGCGTACTGATCATTCTGAAAGATACCCATATCACTCCCTGCCCCTCCCCCGTAAAACATTCACAGCAAGAACTCATCTATCTAAAACCGCAGCAAAGAACTTTCCTTTCTCTTTACCAAAAACCGAACAAAATTTCCATGAACAAAGTTTCTTTCTAAGAACAGCCCATCTGTGGAACACGGTACCACGAGACTGCTTCCCAACCGACTAAAACATGTTCGGCTTCAAGTCTAATGTAAACAAATACTTGTTGAACCGTCCTTTTGAATAATCAATTCGTCTTAGGTAATATTCTGCCCATTCCAACAATTGCGATTGTTCGGATCGAGGGTCGTGTTCCCCCGATTATAAACGTGCAAAGTTGAATCAAGCAATGTTGCATGCAAAGACAGAGTAATAATTAATAAACAAAATGAAGTAGTTCAAATAAGCTTTATTGAACGTGTGTGTACGTGGAATGATTAAGTGTGTGATGTATGCATGTGTGTCGATGGAAAAACAGTTCTTGAAGAGGTATAAGAAGAAATGAATCCGGCGTAGGAAAAGTCTTTGAAAGCCGTACACAAAGAAAATGAGTTGAGAACTCTTACCGTTGTTTGACCACGTGTGTTGGTAGTTGTTATGCTGGGACCAGTTCAAGAGAAAAGCGTGAGACGAAGCGCTAGTGTATTAGCGTCGTTCTGCCGAGGCCAATCGACCAGAAGAGAAAAGTGAAACGGAACGCTAGTGTCAGCGTACTTCTGTCGAGGCTGGTGAAGAAGAGAGAGAATTTCCGTTTGCAACGGTTTTTATAGTCAGAAGGGCAGATAACTCTGGTGTCGCTTTACAGTGCCACCTGTCGGTGAAAAAGCGACACCTACCGGCAAACCGGTGTAGTTATGTTTTGAAAGGAGGAGGTAACTGCTACACGATCATCGTCCTACTGACGATCTCTTTAACCCTAGCCTCGAGTGCCCCCCCGGGGAGGGGGGCCTTGATAATAAAATTTTTTAAAAAAACGTAAAATATTTGAAAAAGAAAAAAAATTCGTTGTGCAGTTAGTAAAAAAATAGTTTTGTATTTGTTAAATGCAAACGAACAAATCGAAATGTCTATTTCAAAATGGCGGCGGTGAATATTTCATTAGGAAATCTAAAAAGGCCCCTTATATCCTTAAGCATACATAATTCAAAGTAATTTACACCTTTCAGCATCTAATGGAAACGGCCGTTGAAGTGGAGATTAAAAGAAAAGGCACGTTACCTAGTATTCGGGTACGAAGGAAATATGTAATTGGTTATCAGATAGCTGAAGTATGAAGATAAAATGGTGAAACGTTAATTTCTGTAAATGGCGTAAGTTCATGTCTCTTTACGTCGGTATTGAAAATGCATCCACTGTAACATTATTTCTACCGGCCGAAGCATGGACGGCGGCACCGGGGGGGGGGGGTCTCAAGACCCCTCACTTTTTGACTTGGCCACCCCCACTTTACAGTCATCAATAATTAAGTTGATATGCATTTGTTTAACCGCCCCCTTATTTTTATAACTGTCCCGCTGGAAATTAATCGAAATAAGATTGGAAAGAAAAGGCGAAAATATAGACTACGCCGAATCGGATATCGATATGTCAGATGGGTTGCAATTTAGGTCAGACTTTGAAAATCCGACATATACACATGTTCCTGTATTTAATGTTTTTACTTCTGTCACGGCATTTCATGTGCATTTTATCCTTTCTTTCTTTATATATACAGGGTGTCTAAAAAAAATGTACTCACTCTTAGAATGACGAGAAAACCTTTATTTATGAGCATAGAGAGAAATGCTTTGTTTGAACAATAATGGTCATCAGTTTGAACATTTGCGAACATGATTTTTCAATTACATCTGTCTCATGTATTCGATGCTATTTCATTTCACTCTATGTTCATAAATAAAAGTTTTCTCGTCATTCTACGAGTGAGTACATTTTTTTGAGACACCCTGTATATATATATATATATATATATATATATATATATATACTGATGAGGATAGAACACCCGAAACGTCGTAAAAATATTTATCATATATATATATTAAACAGCATTTGTTTACCTAAGTCTTTTTCATATTTTAATCAAACTATAATTATTTCTTAGTTTTAGAATTGAGGTATGTTTAAAATAAAAAAATTAAAAAATTTTTCTAATTTTCATAATCAAATAATTTAAATTTCTGTTTTTTCCTTTGGACATTTGTTGTTTGACGCCTTCCTCCACTCTTGTGTTTTTCGATTCAGTTACTTTAAGAGTCAAAGGTAATAAAACTATAAAACTCAAGATAGTAATCGTCCATTATAATATTAACCTCAAAACGTATAGAACGAAGCCACAATAGTTTAAAAAAAAAAAAAATTTTTAATCAGAGTTTTTTTTTTTTTAATCGTCTTTGCAGCATTCGAAAGATGAAAGATTAAAATATTCTTTGAAAAATGTTCAGTGCGTAGAAATGGTGAAATAAAATATCGTTTGCAAGTTTCAACCAATTTCAACTATTAATTAAAGAGAAACATACTCAGATTAAGGGGGTCAGATTTGAATCAATTTTTCGGTACCGATTTAAAAATAAATGTCGTCGTGAAATCGGTGGTGTAAATATATTTCAGCGGAAATAGCGTAATTAATTTCATAAAAACAAATTATCACCTTCAGAACTGTAAACATTTATTCAATAAATAACGGCTAAGAAAATGCATTTCCAAAACCAGTATCATGAAGTTTCATGTCCTGCTGACTTGGCAGGCCGAGGGCAAGCTCAAGGCGTTTCCACAAATAGTAAAGATGAGGGGGGGGGGCGCTTCTAAAGTAAATTCAATTCACGATGGTCCCCGGTGTTGTGAGTCATTAATTTAAGAAATTTCGCAATTTTATAGTATTTGTTCAATGTTTCTTAGTTGAACATGTTTTTACCAATATTTCTGGTCGGATTATTTGGCATAAACTCCCGGCGTTGACCAGGAATTAATGAGGATTCGGGTGTAATTATGCGCCAGTTTTATTCTATTTAAACTATCATTTTCAAGCTTAAAATAAATTAAAATGAAGTGAAACATTGTCTTTGCTGTTTATGGATGTTTAGAGCGAACGCAGACCCCATTCAAATATTTTTATATTTCATTTGATTAAAAAGTGCAGAATAGTTAACAGTCGATAAATCGTAAACAAATTTACAGGAAACGCAGTATAAGTAACGTCTCTACCGACCTGTATACTTTTGAAATGTGGAAACCGACTGACACTATTCTGAATTTGTTAAGTTGCCTTATCACACGTCAAATAAATAAAAATAAAAGAGGGGAGGGGAGGGGGAGTATTTTAAGGTGGTCGCTAATTTTTCCGATAATTTTAAGTTGGAGAGATGGTAAAAAAAAATTTTTTATTTTTTATTTTTTTTTTTAAATGATTTACTCCAAGACTTAGGGTTAGAGGAAGGATAAGTCATTTTGTTAATTAGTATATTTTCAGCATGAAGGTATCCGAAGTAAACGCGTCTGTAGATAATTAAATTCGGCTGGGTTTGGTAGAAGTTATGCTTTATTTTTTGCTTAATATCTTTAAATATTATTCTGCACTTTTATTTGCAAACTACGTAATTTTCACTCAGAGCAAAAACACTTAAAGATGTGATTAAAAAAAAAAAAAAAAAAAATCTGCAAAAATTGGATATTTAAAAAAAAAATTTAAATCTGAATCTGGTTCCTAACCAGTGGCGTGCATATGGGAAGTGGGACATCTAAACTTTCTCCCCTGTATTTCGCAATACTACGCCTTAGATTGGAGTTGGAAGTTCTCAAACCTTTGCACGCCATTGTCCTTAACTGATCGCATTTCAAAATTTTAATTTAAAACCAATAAACAGAGGGGGCATAATAGTTAAGTTAAGAAATTGTCGCATCCCGAAAGTTTAGGAATTTTCACACAAGTACAAATATGGATAGTGGAAATTTGATAAGAGGTATTAATCACGTTACGCTTAATATCGTTTAGAGTTATCTTACAAAAGATTGTGTTTTAATTAAAAGACGAATGAAAGTTTTACAAGTACTCAATTAAAAGTTTATGGACAATGAGTTGGAGACTGACATTTTTATATTACGCAGTTAGGGTTAGGTTTATTTTGTTCCAGCTCGTTTGACTCATTGGTCTCAATCAATTCGCTGTGTTGACACCATTATAATACAGCTTCCTGTTCTAGTAGTTTCTTTCCCAAACCTGCAGGCTTGTGGAACCCTTCCTGCTTTCATTTTACCTTTGGTCTTTTCAAGACTAAAGTCAATAAGCATCTCCTGTCTATGCGATAATTATATTTCGTTCTTGTTAGCTCTTTACATCATGCCTTGTCTGGTGCGATTTCCATTTTCTTTTTAAATTAAAAAATAAGGGATATTTGAAGCAACTAGATTTTTTCTTTGTTTTAATAATTACGCTAAATAACAGTTAGGGTTAGTTTCCTTATCAAACAGAATTTTTTTTTTAAATAGTACATGAATTTTCCGGATGTACGCTTAAAATACACAACGAGTTCGAGATAAACATTTTTAAATTACGCAGTTACAAGAATTAAGTGGCTTATTTAGAGGGTCCGTAGCAAATAAGCACATTTTCAGTGCCAATAAAAATAGGCACAACACCTAAAAATATATCGCACCTTTTTCTTCAAGACTGGTCGGGTTTGTTAGACTTCGTATATGTCTTAATGTTCACATTCAGCTAAGCAGTAAGTTAACCTTCTATAGACTAGTTTTGTTGGTTGGGTTAAAAAAAAAAAAAAAAAAAAAAATCTCGTGGCTTGTTCGCATTATGTACAACGTCCTAGGTTTGTGGTTTTGAATAATTAACTCAAAAATTTCTTTCGTTGTGCTCACAAACACCAGTAGTGTTCTCGTCGTAATGGCGAAAGCAACTATAAAGACATTCGTCTCTATTGAAGTCCGTTCCAATGTCCATTTGTATATCTATTACGAATACATATTTCATAACCCAGTGCTGCAGCCCTCATTATAATCGCTATTTCCTAGAGAATAGTCACCGCAGACACTATAGCCTAAGTAATCTCCATAATTATAGCCGCTCCCTTTCTGACCGCTTCCAGTGGCGCCCTGGTCCAAGCCATTTTTATCGACGTCTTTGCTTTCTTCGTTAGCATATTGTAACATAGGTCGAGTGGCCACCGTCCGGTTATCAATAGTGTGTGATCGTTTTTTCAGGACAGCGTCTAATTGTTTGGCATTCTTGTAGGTGATAAATCCGAAACCATAAGAAGTGTTGGTAGCCCGGTTCTTAATCAGCACACAGTCTACGATTTTGCCCCACTTTTTGAAGTAGGTGCAAAGTGTTTCTTCTGTTGTATTACCATCCAGTCCACCAACAAATAATGTACGGACCTTCTCTGCGTTGGAATCGCCATCGTTGTTCGATGAATCGTGCTGCATATTTCCGGAACAAAAGCTGTTTTCTTTTTCCCTTTCCTTACTGGGTCGCTGGACGTTTTGTGTAAAAAGTTCTTCTTCTTTAAATAGAAGGTGGTGGGGGGAGTCAAATTTCTATGCGCATGGATAATTTCCTCTTCACCGAAAAGGAAATCCCTCCGAATCGAAAAATAGGACGGGCGTATTAAAATAAATAAATGAATAAATAAAAAAAAATAAAACTTTTTATTAACTCTTAAGAAAAGCATCGATTAACCACTAAATTTTAAGATTATGATTCGTTTTTTTTTTTAATTTAAATCGTCGCTCAATTTTTAAGTGGGGGTTCAGTCTGCGATGTAAGTTTAATGTAGAACTAGAAAAATGTGACCCGTTGTGTCACCCATTGAGCTTGGTTGGGTGTTTAATGTTAATAGTCCTTCGTACTTGTTTATATAGGAAATTGGGAGGAGAAAAAAGTCCACATTTTCTATGCGCATGAATACTTTCCTTATCACTGAGAAGGGAATCCTTACGAAGCGAAAAATAGGGCAAACGTATTTCTTTCTTTTTTTTTTTTTTTAAATCGACTTGTTCAATATTTAGGTAGGGGTTCGTTCTGCGATATAAGTTTAACATAGAATTAATTTTTATTTAGTTTACCTCAAACGAGGCATATTATCACTGACACGTAAGGGGCTACTCTGAATTAGGGGCCAGATTTATAGGGGCATCCTAAGTGGGGCGTTGCACAGCAAGATATTTGTTCACATTACATTTAAATGTCTGCATGTTTATAAAGTTGGGGAAACGGGGAGCAGGGAGGGAATTCCAAATGCAAGCGGCCCGAGGAAAGAAACTATTAGAATAGAAAATTTTCCGACATCTGGGGACATCTACAGTGAAGGGTTGGACTTTTCTGCTTGTCGAGGGTAATTACGTTGAGGGGGTACAAGTTCAATAAGTTTCTCGAAGAACATTCCGTCGAAGTACTTGTAAAACAAGTACAGCGATGGGGCAGGGGCTGGAGCTTGGTAGACAATGTGGGACCTATTAGGTTAGACATTTATTTTTGCACCCTGGCCACGAGGGAGAGACTAGTGGTGGGTGCACCAGCCCAGATGTGGCAACAATACATGGGCGAATCGTGGCTTTATAAAGATGTAGTACACTGGCAGGTGTGAGAAGATTCCTAGCCCGGTAGAGGGAGCCCACCTTCTTTGCAACAGACTTGGCAGCATCTTCTATATATTTATTCGAATTCATGTTGCCTGTGAATGTTAGGCCGATGAGTTTCAACGCTGGTGAATCCCTGTCCCATTTAAGGGTTCTTAATAAGGTGCAGAAACGTATCTGTAATTTGATTGGCCTACCATTTTTTATCTACATCCTCTCTCTCACATACATGATGTTGCTAGTCTCAGTCTTTTCTACAAGTACGATTAAGGCATATGTTCTTCGGAATTGTGTAATCTATTCCCCGCTTCCTTTGTTCCAGCTTGTTTGACTCGTTTGTCTAGTGGTCTCCATCAATTCGCTGTTTTGATACCTCATTGTAATACAGCTTCCTATTCTAGTAGTTTCTTTCTACGAACTTCAGGCTTGTGGAACTCTCTTCCTGCTGGCTGTTTTCCTCCTACCTATAGCCTTAGACTTTTCAAGACTAAAGCCAATAGGCATCTCCTGTATTTGTGATAATCATATTCCGTTCTTGTTAGCTCCTTACATCAAGTGGCTTCATGCCTTGTCTGGAGCGATTTCCATTAGAAAAAAACAAGTCCCCGATTAAGTTGCGTCAACACCAACGTTCTGCGGATCTTTTAAACACAACGTGGGCGTAAAGTGATTGACAGCAACCAATCAGAACGAATGCGGGTCTCGTAACATCGGACTACACTAATAAATATCTACGGAACATACAAATAAAGCAACAACAGTAAAGTCTCCTAATAATAGGAACATCAGGAAAGGAATATAATGTAAACATCAGGAAAGGAATATAATGTAAACATCAGGAAAGGAATATAATTTAACATCAGGAAAGGAATATAATGTAAACAATTTAATCAGCGATGTCATTTTTAATTTGTTAATTGCACACACAAAATTCATACTAAAATTCTTACTTTTCTTTTTTAATAATTTAATTAAAAATGCAGCTTGGGCGTAAAGCGGTTGACAGTAACCAGTTTGTGGGTCTCGTGACATCGGACTGTAATTGTTAGCTCCTTACATCAAGTGGCTTCATGCCTTGTCTGGAGCGATTAAAATGAAATGTTTAAAATAAATTAAAAGTTAATTATCGATGGAATATTTTTGTCTTTTTACCGGTGATACTTCCGCTAATTTATTTGGAATTAAATTAAAATTGACGCATTAAACAATTGATTTTAATGGCTTTATATATTAATATATAAAGCCATTAAGCAATTTATTTTAATGGCGTTATATATTAATATATAACCATTAAACAATTGATTTTAATGGCTTTATATATTAATATATAAAGCCATTAAGCAATTTATTTTAATGGCGTTATATATTAATATATAACCATTAAACAATTGATTTTAATGGCTTTATATATTAATATATAAAGCCATTAAGCAATTTATTTTAATGGCTTTATATATTAATATATAAAGCCATTAAGCAATTTATTTTAATGGCTTTATATATTAATATAAAGCCATTAAACAATTGATTTTAATGGCTTTATATATAAATATATAAAGCCATTAAAATCAATTGTTTAATGGTTAGATATTAATATATAAAGCCATTAAAATCAATTGCTTAATGGCTTTATATATTAATATATAAAGCCAGTAAACTCAATTGTTTAATGCGTCAATTTTAGTTTAATTCCAAATAACGTCTGACCCCAGGCTGTAGTGGATTGGGGTCATGCTTTAAATGCTGCAAAGACAAAGCTCCTTTCCTTCAATAACTACAAGAAACCTCTCCAACCATCGATTGCCATGGCAAATAACACCCTAGCTGAGAGTCCAACATTCAAACTCCTTGACCTAACATTCACAGGTAACATGAATTGGAACAAATACATTGAAGACATTACCAAGGCTGCTGCAAAGAAGGTGGGCTCCCTCTACCGCGCTTACAAAACTTCTCACATCTGATATTATCCTGTATCTCTAAAAAGCCACAATCCGCCCATGCATGGAGTATTATTGTCACATCTGGGCTGGTGCATCATCCACTAGTCTCTCCCTCTCTCTTAGACAAGGTCTAAAAAAGAGTCGCCAACCTAATAGGTCCCTCACTATCCACCAAGCTCCTGCCTCTGTCCCATCGTCACAATGTTGCATCCTTGTGCTTGTTTTACAAATACTTCAATGGATTGTGCTCCCATGAACTGGCTGCTCTAGTGCCTCCTCGACGTAAATACACTAACCCAAACCGACACTCGGCAAAATCCCGTCCATTCACTGTGGAGCCCCCCCCCCCGATGCAGGAGAGCCTTCTACTCAAATAGCTTCTTTCCTCGTGTTGCCAACCTCTGGAACTCTCTCTCTCTCTCTCTGCTCCCTGTTTCCCTGACTGTACCGACATGCAGACATTTAAAACTAATGTAAACAGACATCTCGCTGCACAGCTTCCAACTTAGGATGACCCCCAAACCTACACCCTAATTCTCAGCTGCCCCTTACGTCGACAGTGACGACCTGCCTTGTTTGGGGTGAACTATGTTTAAAAAAATGTCCGAAAGGTTGTACGTCTCTAAATTCTACATTAAACTAATATCGCAAAAGGAACCCCCACGTAAAAAATGAGCAAGTCGATAAAAAAAAAAGAATTATAATCTTGAAATTTGGTGGTTGATTGATGCTAATGATGATGATGAAAAAAAAACAACAAAAAACAACATATTTTTAATAGTCCGCCCTATTTTTCTTTGAGGAAGAATTTCCTCAGAGGACATTCCTATCATGTGAGAGTCCTCGTACCACGTGTGGTATCTGTTCCGATGGATACTACACCCTATAGACCGGTGTTGTCTTGGCCTTCGGGGCATGATTCCGCCGGTCTATGGGTCTGTCCTGTGCAGTTCTAGGAGGTCCACCCTCCCAGGCTTTGCCTCTCCTCTTTGGGGAGGAGTAAGTTGATAGCTTACTGCCTGAGGCGCCCCTACCGGGGAATGCCGACGGGGCTGTCCAGGCAATTTTTAATGGCTAAAGCGCTCACGTTCTCGGGCGCTGGCTTTTCAAATCCCACTTTCCGACCTTGTGTCACATACTCCTATAGTGGGTAGGTGTTAAATATCGAGGAAGAATTTCCTCAGAGGACATTCCTATCATGTGAGAGTCCTCGTACCACGTGTGGTATCTGTTCCGATGGATACTACACCCTATAGACCGGTGTTGTCTTGGCCTTCGGGGCATGATTCCGCCGGTCTATGGGTCTGTCCTGTGCAGTTCTAGGAGATCCACCCTCCCAGGCTTTGCCTCTCCTCTTTGGGGAGGAGTAAGTTGATAGCTTACTGCCTGAGGCGCCCCTACCGGCTAATGCCGACGGGGCTGCCCAGGCAATTTTTAGTGGCTAAAGCGCTCACCTCTCGGGCGCTGGCTTTTCAAATCCCACTTTCCGACCTTGTGTCACATACTCCTATAGTGGGTAGGTGTTAAATATAGAGGAAGAATTTCCTCTTCAGTGATGATGGAAAGTCTTCATGTGCATAGATTTTGTTTCCTTCCCTATATAAACAAGAAGACCTGTTAACAATAATCGGCCAGCCATCAGCGACCAAGTAAAGAGAAGAAAAAGAAAGCATATTTCGTTCCGCAGATATGCAAAACGCTTCATCAAACTACAATGGCGATCCCAAATCAGAGAATGTCCGTACATTATTTGTTGGTGGACTGGATTGTGGTACCACAGAAGAAACTCTTTGCACCTACTTCGAAAAGTGGGGCAAAATCGTAGACTGTGTGATGATTAAGGACCCGGCTACCAACACTTCTCGTGGTTTCGGATTTATCACCTACAAGAATGCCGAACAATTAAACGCTGTCCTGAAAAACCGACCACACACCATTGATAACCGAACGGTGACCACTTGAGCTATGTTCCAACATGCTAACGTGGAAAGCCAAGACGTCTGTGCAAAGCCACTAGGACCAGAGCGCCATCGGAAAAGAGTGGGGACAGGTCGTCTGTGGGAGCGGTTATAATCATGTCGATTATGGGGGCTGGTTTCTAGGAGTTAATAGCGATTATGCCGCGTTCTTGGCCTTTTGGCTAAGATCAAAGTGTAGTATCTGTTCCGATGGATACTGCACGCCTGTTCTGTGCAGTTCTAGGGGGTCCACCCTCCCAGGCTTCGCCTCCCCTCTTTGGGGAGGAGTAAGTTTATTGCTTACTGTCTGAGGCGCCCCTACCGGGGAATGCCGACGGGGCTGCCCAGGCAATTTTTAAATGGCCAGCGTGCTCACCTCTCGAGCGCTGGCTTTTAACCCCACTTGCTCGACCCGATATTGGGTCACATCTTACTTGTGGGAGTAAGATAAAACTGGCCTTGTGCCTAACTCCGCGAGGAGTAAATAAATCTTGGCCTTTTGGCTAAGATCAAAGTGTAGTATCTGTTCCGATGGATACTGCACCCCATAGACTGGTATTGTCTTGGCCTTCGGGGCTTGATTTACGCCTATCTATGGGTCTGTCCTGTGCAGTTCTAGGAGGTCCACCCTCCCAGGCTTCGCCTCCCCTCTTTGGGGAGGAGTAAGTTTATTGCTTACTGCCCGAGGCGCTCCTACCGGGCTGCCCAGGCAATTTTTAAACCCCACTTTTCCCGACCCGACCTTGGGTCGCATCTTACTTGTGGGAGTAAGATAAAAACTGGCCTTGTGCCTAACTCCTGGAGAGGAGTAAATCAATACAACAAAGTTACAGAATCGGATTTCATGATACATAAACCGACCTGGTAACGGACTTCAACATAGTTGCTTCCACCATTGCGACGAGCAGCACTTTTGTTTCTGAATGCAACGAAAGAAGTTTGAGTTGATTATTCAAAACCAAACCATGGGACGTTGTACAGAAGTGAACAAAAGGCCACTAGAGACTAGATATTTTTTGTTTCTTTTAAACCCAACTAAGAAAACTGTCCTGAAGAAGCTTAATCTACTGCCTAGCTGAATGTGTACATTAAAAAAAGAAATACACCAAGTCTTCCATTCTTGAGAAAAAAAAACCGCGGTATATTTTTAAATATCCGTTTTGTCGCTATTTATATCGGCAGAGAAAATGTGCTTATTTGCTACGGACTTTCGAAATAAGCCACGAAATTCTTGTAACTGCGTAATTTAAAAATGTTTCTTACAAACTTATTGCCTATAAATTATTTTAATCGGCCATCTGAATAATTGTTTCATTCGTCATTTAATTAAAATATTTTGTTAGAAAACGAACTCTAAGCGATAGTTAGCGTAGCGTTAATAATACCTCTTCACAGAAACATTCCAACTATCCTTATCTGTACTTGTGTGAAAGACTTTAAAAAATAAAATAAATAAAAATGACCATATTCTACGTTGTTACAAGTCAAATGTGAGTATTGATTTACTCCTCTCCAGGAGTTAGGCACAAGGCCAGTTTTTATCTTACTCCCACAAGTAAGATGTGACCCGAGGTCGGGTCGGGAAAGTGAGGTTTAAAAATTGCCTGGGCAGCCCCGTCGGCATTCCCCGGTAGGGGCGCCCCAGGCAGTAAGCAATAAACTTACTCCTCCCCAAAGAGGGGAGGCGAAACCTGGGAGGGTGGACCTCCTAGATCTGCACAGGACAGACCCATAGACCGGCGTAAATCAAGCCCCGAAGGCCAAGACAATACTAGTCTATGGGGTGCAGTATCCATCGGAACAGATACTACACTTTGATCTTAGCCAAAAGGCCAAGAAAGAGTATTGATTTACTCCTCTCCAGGAGTTAGGCACAAGGCCAGTTTTTATCTTACTCCCACAAGTAAGATGTGACCCAAGGTCGGGTCAGGAAAGTGGGGTTTAAAAATTGCCTGGGCAGCCCCGTCGGCATTCCCCGGTAGGGGCGCCTCAGGCAGTAAGCAATAAACTTACTCCTCCCCAAAGAGGGGAGGCGAAGCCTGGACCTCTTAGAACTGCACAGGACAGACCCATAGATCGGCGTAAATCAAGCCCCGAAGGCCAAGACAATACCAGTCTATGGGGTGCAGTATCCATCGGAACAGATACTACACTTTGATCTTGACCAAAGTGAGTAAATGGATATTTTACTGATAAGTTAAAAAAAAAAACTTATAAAAATGAGAATAACTTTTAAAAAATATTTAAAGGATATAATTCAAATATAATAATAATAATAAAGTAGACGAATATATATTCGTATTCATATTAAATAACGAATCTGCCCATTTTCTCTCAAAGATGTCGGTGCTTCTGCTGTTTAGGTACGACATTAAAATAGCTAAAGAAACGTATAAACTTATGTAATTACGTGGTAGCTGAAAATTGTACAGAAAAAATAATTCAAATTCATTCAGTATTTATTAAATTAAAAGAGAAAAAAATATCTTAAGTTTCGTTAGACTTTTTCATGTATAAAAGACAAATTTTGTTAACTGGTTTAACAAAAATGGCTACCGAATGATAATTTTTTTTCTTTAATAAATACTGGATGAATTTGCATAATTTTTGGTGTAGTCTTTTAAGCTACCACGTAAGTACTTAACAAAGTTTATACATATCTTTAGGGTTTTTTTTTGTTTTTTTTCCTAAGTGAGGTCTGACATGTCGGGGCAAAACAGAAGCAGCAAGATTTATTTTCTAAATTTTCACGATGCGACAATTTCTCCTTACTTTTCCGATTTGGACCCTCTCGTAACTTAGCCCATGTTTACTGCTTTTATATTTAATATTTAATATTTGAAATGCTGTTAAGGAAAGTGACGTGTAAAGGCCTTGATTGTATTCCCCAAAGAGTCTAATAAAAGGCCTATAATTAAGAATATTCTAAGAGCAGTTTTTGATGTGATTGGATGCCCGTGGACACCGCCCTGTGTTCCCTTCCCTCTGTACGGACTTACTTAAGAACCAGATTAAAATTTAAATATTTTTTTAAATCCAACTTTCGCATGAGATTTTTTTTTTTTTTCTAAGTTGAAAGTAAAATACGTGTACGTTTTCTGAGCTCCTCATCGTAATAATTTACACTTTTCCATTTATCAATTTTTTAAATTTTTTTTTTTATGCTTTTTCTTCTTTTCCACAAGAACGAATTCGTAGCGTACGCAATGTGCCAAGAGTAAACCTTCGAAGTCTCGTGGGGGAGGGGGAGGGTTCATCTCAACGTGACTCTCGCTATCCTGGAGGAATTTCTCATTAAACTGCGATGCCAGTTGCAAAACTTAATCTGCTGACACCCAATGGCACTGCGCAACCAGAAAGGCCGTTTAGTGTTGTTAGAAACACATGTCTTTATAGGACTAGGACCATTTTTCAAATATTCCCCCCCCCCCTCTCCGGAAAATTATTAAATATTTTGGTCAAAAGTTAACTAACAGTCGAAATCGTAAACAAAAAAAAACCAATCAACTTATACCAAATGTATTAGAATTTATCTACCGACCTGTATACTTTTAAAGTCTGAAACCTGAATGAAAGATTTCTATGATTTTTTTTTGTTTAAGTTGACTTATCGACAAACGAAATTAAAAATGGACGAAGATTTTTTTTTTTAAGGTAGTCGCTTACCTTCCAATAACCTCATGCTGAAAAGATAGTAATAAAAAATGACTTACCCTACCAACTCGAAGGCAGTGGCAATCCCCCAGACTTAGGCTTAGTGGTAGGGTAAGTCTCTTTTTTATATATATTTTCAACATGAATTGGTTGATTTAGCAATGTGGTCATCCATATAAAAGACATGACTCTGAAATTCATTTCTTCTTTCTTCCCTTTTTGGTTTGACCACCGATGCGACAAAATCGTCTGTCCACTGCGCCTATTCGTTCAGACCAGTTCTTTGATATCAGGTCAATATCCTCACCGCTCACACCAGTTCTGTCGGCATGCCTCTGCATATATTTGATGATATCCACGTAATTAAGAAGCTTTGGAATGTGTGCATATTTTTGGTGTATTACTTGTACGCACAAATAAATCCTGTTATATTTTTATAACTATTTCTATTTCTCTTTTCTGTGTTATAGCACGAATAAGAATCGGATTCTTCCTCTGACACAATCCTCCATTTGAAGGTATTTTCATGGCCGATAGCACCCTTATCGACGAGTCCAGTGTTCAAAGAAGGTAGACTCCCTCTACCAGGCTAGAAAACTTCCACATCTGCCAGTATCCTATATACATACAGTCACTATTTTCCCATGCATGGAGTATTGTTGCCACATCTCGGCTGGTGCACCAACCACTAGTCTCATGCTATTGGACAGTGCAAAAGAATAATTTATAACCTCCAATCCGTTACACCCCCTGCTTGTTTTAAAAGTACTTCAACGGAATGTGTATTGATGAACTTGTAGCATTTGTACCCCCCCCCGACCCACCGATTAGCAGCAAAATCGCACCCCTTCAGTAGAGGTCTTTAGATGTGGAATAATATTTTTCTCGAATCGCTTGCCTTTGGAATTCTCTTCCTGCTCACTGTTTCCCCGTCCGTACCAACATGCAGAAATTTAAATGTAATGTGAATAAACATCTTACTGCCCACCCAGGTTCCTCACCTATAAAGCTGGCACATATCACAGTGTCCTCTTACGTATCAGTGGTAATACGCCTCGTGTGGAGATGAATTGAACTTTTAAAAAAAGATTTAAAAAATAACAAATAAAATAATTTAAAAAAATATAGAAAAAAAAATTAAATAATTAAAAAAAGATTTTTAAAAAATTAAATAATTTAAAAAAAGATGTTTTAAAAATTAAATAATTTAAAAAAAGATTAAAAAATAAAAAATAAAATAATTTAAAAAAAGATAAAAAAATTAAATAATTTAAAAAAGATTTTAAAAAATAAAATAATTTAAAAAGAGATAAAAAAAAATAAAATAATTTAAAAAAAAGATTTTAAAAAAAATATTAAAAAAAATTAAATAATTTAAAAAAGATTTTAAAAAATAAAATAATTTAAAAAGAGATAAAAAAAATTAAATAATTTTTTTAAAAAGATTTTTAAAAAATAAAAGTGGCTGATATCTAATTAGTGGCTTCGAAATTTGAAAGTGATTTTGAAAATCAAATAGTATGGTTTATTTAGGTTCCTAAAACCGGAAAAACGTCGCCCCTGTCGTACGAAAGAACTAGAAATGTTCGTTTAACCCTAAACTTAACGTGAAAGAGAAGTCTGCGCACACCAACATTATCACGTGACCTTCGGAAATACGTTCCACATTGCAACTTGGACTGCTTATGTCAAGAACAGAACAAACTCGTTGTTAGTTTCTAGATAAGTTGTTTTTTTTCTTCATTGTTAATTTTTTTTAAAATCGCGTGTGTGTGTTCCGTTCCGATCCGAAAGTCTTGTTACCCTTACAAAAAATTTTTTTAAATGGTGCCATAGAAATGGTGTTCATACAGAACTTCTCGATGCGTGAAAGTCAATAAACTGAATCCGCTACTTTTTCTTCTACTGTTCTTATTTGGCATTGCTGCATTACTCGTTGCTCTATTCTTCATACGGACCTTCTCGGTGTGTTATTGTTATTTCTTTGGTTACAATAATTTCAGACCTTATGATTTTCATCTTTTAAATTGCTTAATTTAAGATTTTAATGTAATACTTGATATTGGGATGCGACTTTCGTCGACACTTTTGCGCCCTCGTCAGTAACGGAATACGCAACAAACTCTGGACATGTAGCAGCGTCAGCAGATGATTGCAAGCGATTGAAATGCGCCGATATTCTCGATGGATTAGTATTTCAACCGATTGCCATGGAACGATAGGCGGGACTTCCTCAACTGCCCTTGTCTGCTAATGACACTCCACACTGGTGACCATAATGAGTTATTTATCTTTCGCCCACAGCGGTAAGATGTGACACAAGGTCGGGAAAGTGGGATTTGAAAAGCCAGCGCACCCGAGAAGGGAGAGCACTCTGGTCTACAAAAATGCCTGGGCAGTCTCGTTGGCATTCCCCGGTAGGGGAGCCTCAGGCGATTAGCAATAAACTAACTCCTTTTCAAGGGGTGAAAAGGCAAAACCTGGGAGGGTGGACCTCCTAGAACTGCACAGGACAAACCCACAGACCAGCAGAATCAAGGCCCGAAGGCCAAAAAGATACCGGTCTATAGGGTGTGGTATCCATCGGAACAGATACTACACACTGGTGACCATCATGAATTAAATTGGCTTTATGAGCGCCTCTTCATCGCCACTATGCGAAGAAACGCTTTTAGCCTGCTCCCGGCCTGCCAACTCAGCGGGACATCCGATAAAAGTTCCGTATATTCTAAATATAGGCTTATTGAATTTGGTGGTCGAAAAAGATTTCATGAACTTTTGAAGTTAAATCATATTTTCTCGAATGTTGAAGTATGTATTTAAATAAAACATTTTATAAAAGAGAATAAATTTAGCGATTTCAATTAATCTGACCAAAGAAATGATAAAAATATCACAGCCTGAAGATTATAACTTGGTGTATCCGCGTCGTGGGGACGTCTCTGGAAGGAATTTTTTCGTCCTGGCACAGCATAACCAGCTCCCCGGAAGTACACGATAGGCACATCTCCTTCCATTAAGGGGTTAATCTCGTCCGTGTGTTTGATGGGTTTTAGGCGGCATTAATTCTCTCGAGAGGATTAATTATCTGGGCTGGGAACATCAGCTGAAAATTGAACGCTTGTATAAAAGGAGCGAACAAACCATATTTTATTAAAAAAATATATCATTTTACTTGTCTCTCTCTGCGAGTACAGAGAAAGTCAGGCACAAGGCTTTTTAATGTGGGGAACTCAAGATCCTATGAAATGATCACTATCCTTGTCGCAGTCACCCCTGCTAAAAGTTTCTAAATACTAATACTTATACGGGAGTCTTTGGGGGCATACAATCAAGAAGTTATTCCTGGACATCACCAGACCTCTGCAGGCCACTGAACTTAAGGTCTGCTTTTGTCATGTTGGTACGACACAAATACGTTCTTCATGGAGAAAAAGAAAAATTCTAGAAAAATAATTGACAAATGGAGAAGTGAAAAGTATGACAAAGAGGGTTGGGTGGGCAGAAAATAAAAACGTATTCTAGGTTATACTTCAATAGAAGAAATAATCTCTTGCGAAAAATGTTTAAGAAAATTCAATCCGAACCGTTCGTAACCGATCGTTATTGTATTTCGCCCTTAACCGATCGTTATTGTATTTCGCCCTTAACCGATCGTTATTGTATTTCGCCCTTAACCGATCGTTATTGTATTTCGCCCTTAACCAATCGTTATTGTATTTCGTCCTAAACTTCTTTCGTTGAATCAGATGATTAGTTTCCCCGGTGTCTTTCCAGTTAGAAATCTTTCTGAAAAAACACCGGGTACTTACGGGAAGGACCACGAGAAGGTTGCCAATATCTCTAAGTGAAAGTGGTACTGTGGAACCGACTGGACTCGAACTTGGAACACCCAGGTCTTCAGTCCGTGTCGATATCCACTTAACCACCGTCACCTTCCAGTCCTAAACTGATTGTATTATTTAAGAAAATTCAATCTGAACCGTTCGTCCTTAACCGATTGTATTGTATCATTATTAATTAATTAATTATTATTATTAATTATTATTATTAATAGTCCTTAACCGATTGTATTTCGAATATTAAAAGAAAGATACGTAAACATTACGTTATCCTTTTGCGATAGTGGAGGGGGGCACATTCCGAAAAATAAGAAATTCACTCACCTCGAAAGTTTTTAGGAAAGACATACTTTGATTTGTGCAAGCGGGGATAAAATATAAACACAAGTTGCGTTTTTTTTTTTAGTCCCTTAGTACGCAATTACAGAGGCTATTCTCTATCTCTTCAAATCTACTATCAGACCATCTATGGAGTACTGTTGTCATATTTGGGCTGGCGAATCTCTGCCCCATTTTAGGATTCTTGATAAGGTGCAGAAACGTATCTTTAATTTGATTGGCCCTACCCTTTCTTCTCTTCTATACCCTCTTTCTCTCAGACCTGATTTTACTAGTCTCGGTCTTTTCTATAAATACTATTATGGCATGTGTTATTCATAATTATGTGAACTATTCTCTGCTTCTTTTGTTCCAGCTCGTTTGACTCGTTGGTCTACTGGTCTCCATCAATTCGCTGTTTTGACACCTCATTATAATACAGCTTCCTATTCTAGTAGATTCTTTCTAAAAAAACAACAAACTGCAGGCTTGTGGAACTCTTCCTGCTTTTCTTCTACCTATAGCCTTGGTCTTTTCAGGACTAAAATCAATAGGCACCTTCTGTCGTTGTGATAATTATATTTCGTTCTTGTTAGCTCTTAACATCAAGTGGCTTCATAACTTGTTTGGTGCTATTTCCATTAAAAAGAAATTTTTTTTAGAGATATGTATAGTTGAAGTTATTTCGCAACAATCCAGTTATTAAAAAAAAAAAAAATCCTGTTTTATAAGGAAACTAACCCTGTTATTTAGTGTAATTATTAAAACGAAGAAAAAAAAATCTTGTTGCGAAATAACTTCAACTATCCATATCTTTTTTTTTTTTTTTTTTTTTATTAAAATGGTAAATGAAATAATTTTCCTGGTGAACGGTTAAAATAGAAAATGAGTTGGAGATAAATTTTTAAATTACGTAGTTACAAGAATTTCGTGGCTTATTTCGAAGTTCGTAGCAAATTAGCATATTTTCAGTGTCAAAAAAAAAAAAAAAAAAAAAAAAAAAAAAAAAAAAAAAAAAAATTATATATACAGAGTGGGCAAAAATAAGGGTCCTATTTTTAAAAATTCATAACTTTTTTATTTATTGATTTTTTTAAATTTTTTTTTAGAATAAGTAAAGGACCCCTTCCGAAGCAAGCATGAGCCGTATTAGCCCTAAGGAACGTACCCTCATTTAGAAAACATTTTTGCTTAAAAAACTCAAAACAGTGTAAAAAACAATACTTTAGTTTTTGTAAGATTTAAGTGTTTTTCGGCTAAAATTTGTTTTGTTTATTTAAAAAAATCTCGGAAGGGTCAGTCTACACACACATAAAGTTTGGTGAGTTTAACTTTTATTTTGTGGAAGTTATTCAAATTCAAAGATAGGACCCTTATTTTGGCCCACCCTATATATATATAACTCAGCTTTCTCTCGAAGACTTTTCGGATTTGTTAGATTTCATATTTGTTTAATGAGCACATTCGGCTAAGCTGTAGGTTAAGCTTCCCCAGACCAGTTTTGTTGGTTGGGTTAAAGAAAAAAAATTATCCAGTCTCTCGTGGCCTCTTTTTCAAATTCTGCACAACACCCCATAGTTTGGTTTTGAATAATCAACTCAAAACTTCTTTCGTTGCATTCAGAAACAAAAGTGCTGCTCGTCGAAAGGGTGGAAGCAACTATGAAAAAAATTCGTCTGTGTTGAAGTCCGTTACCAAATACGTTTGTGTATTGTGAACTCCGATTCCACACCTTCGTTGCTGTAGCCCTCATCATAATCGCTATTAACTCCTAGAAACCAGCCGCCAATTAACCCTAACCCATCGACGACATTGGAGCCTCCATAATTATAACCGCTCCGTTTCTGTCCGCTTCCACAGACGACCTGTCCCAAGCCTTTTCCAATGGCGTCCTGTTTTTAATGTACACATTCAGCTAAGAAATCGGTACCGTTTTTACACGCCAATTTCATTGGTTTGGTTTAAGAAAGAAAAAAAGTCTATTCTTTCGTGCCCTTTCATCTTAACCTTTTTTTAACTCATGTGATGGTTTTAATTTAACACCTTATACATTTCTATCGCTTATTTCAGAAACGCTAAAATTCTCGCCGTAAGGTTCGGGGCAACGGAAAGGAAATCCTTGTGTGTGTTGGTTTCTACCATCAGGCTTGTTTGAGCATTCTTTATAAAATCCAATTTTATAATCCTTGATGTAGTTGTCATAATATGGGTAATTAACTTCTAGAGACCAGCGATCATCGACATTGGAGCCGCCGTAATATCTATTATTATTATAGCCGCCTTGGTTGTAGCCGTATTCAGTAGTACCCGGGATGTACCCGCTTCCAGAAGCGCCCGGGTTCCAGCCGTTTTCAGTGATTCCCGCGTTATAGCCGCTTCCAGTGATTCCCGCGTTGTAGCCGCTTCCAGTGATTCCCGCGTTGTAGCCGCTTCCAGTGATTCCCGCGTTGTAGCCGCTTCCAGTGATTCCCGCGTTGTAGCCGCTTCCAGTGATTCCCGCGTTGTAGCCGCTTCCAGACGCGCACGGATTCCAGCCGCTTCCAGGGATGTAGCCGCTTCCAGTGATTTCCGGGTTGTAACCGCTTCCAGACGCGCACGGGTTGTAACCGCTTCCAGGCGCGCACGGGTTGTAACCGCTTCCAGGCGCGCACGGGTTGTAACCGCTTCCAGGCGCGCACGGGTTGTAACCGCTTCCAGGCGCGCACGGGTTGTAACCGCTTCCAGGCGCGCACGGGTTGTAACCGCTTCCAGGCGCGCACGGGTTGTAGCCGCTTCCAGACGCGCACGGGTTGTAGCCGCTTCCAGACGCGCACGGGTTCCAGCCGCTTCCAGTGATTCCTGGGTTGTAGCATCTTCCAAGCGCGCTTGGGATGTAGCCAATTTCGGACGCGTTCGGGATGCAACCAATTTCAGACGCGCCCGGGTTGTAGTCGCTTCCAGAGATTCCTGTGTTGTAGCCGCTTCCAGAGATCCCTGTGTTGTAGCCGCTTCCAGAGATTCCTGTGTTGTAGCCGCTTCCAGAGATTCCTGTGTTGTAGCCGCTTCCAGAGATTCCTGTGTTGTAGCCGCTTCCAGAGATTCCTGTGTTGTAGCCGCTTCCAGACAGGCCCGGGTTGTAACCGCTTCCAGACGCATCCTTGCTCCAGCCGCCTCCATGGGAATCCTGATCACAGCTGCTCTCACAGTCGTTGTCGTTTCTACCGGATACATTGAGGCCGCCAGTGGAACGGTTCACAGAACTTTTCTTGGAAAAAAGTTTCGTTTTAATACGCCTGGACCCAACACCACTAAAGTATTTTCGGAGGACACACTTGTCAGCGGAATCAAAATTGTCCAAGTTTATAAAGCAGACTCGCTTCGGTTTACCAGTCTTGTTGTCCTTTATCATATGAACGTTTTCGTTGGTGCCGTACTTGGCCAACATTTTACCAATCTCACCCACGCTCGTACTTTCTTCCAATCTATCAACGCACGTTTCTTTCTCGACGGCTTTGCTTTCGTCGCCATCATATCGGGGCATAGCTCGAGTGACCACTGTCCGATTATCAATTGTGTGTGGTTGTTTCGTCTGGGCATTGTCTAATTGTTTAGCATTCTCATAAGTGACAAATCCGGACCCACGAGAAGTGTCGGTAGCCGGGTCCTTAATCACCACACAGTCTACGATTTGGCCCCACTTTTCAAAGTAGGTGCGAAGAGTTTCTTCTGTGGTATCACAATCCAGTCCACCAACAAATAATGTACGGACCTTCTCTGCGTTGGGATCGCCATTGTGGTTTGATGAAGCGTTTTGCATATTTGCTGAACGAAAGCTGTTTTTTTTTTGTTTTTTTGTTGTTGTTGTTGTTGTTTTTTTTCTTCTCTTTACTGGATCGCTGGACGTTTTGTGTTAACAGTTCTTCTTCTTTAAATAGAAGGTGGTGGGAGGAGTCAAATTTCTATGCGCATGGATAATTTCCTCTTCACCGAAAAAGAAATCCCTCCGAATCGAAAAATAGGACGGGCGTATTAAAATGAATAAATTAAAAAAAAAAAAAAAAAAAATTTTTATTAACTCTTAAGAAAAGCATCGATTAACCACTAAATTTTAAGATTATGATTCGTTTTTTTTTTTTTTTATTTTAATCGTTGCTCAGTTTTTAAGTGAGGGTTCAGTCTGCGAGGTAAGTCTAATGTAGAACTAGAAAAACGTGACCCGTTGGGTCACCCATTGAGCTTGGGTTCAATTGTCTCACCGGAGGAAAACGGCCTAGTAATAGTCGACCCCACCCCTCCCAACAAGTGGGGGTACATTGAAAAAGTACAACGAACTCGTTGCCTTTCCTCAATCGGTTCACCTTAAGCGACAGGCAATCACCTCCTTCCAAACGAGCCGACGGTGCCTTATACCTAATTCAGAACCAAAGCATCGGGGGGGGGGGGCACACTTTGGAATCAGAACGTGATAAAGATTCCTCAGCTGGTATGGAAACAATCGAAAACAAAGGCCCTTTATTTACTTGCCACTCCCCCCCCCCATCACGGCAGTAAGATGTGACACAAGGTTTGTTTAATGCAGGGGCCTCACCCCCCCCCCCCTCCCCAAGGGGGCACTCTGGAAAAGTGCCCAAACACCTGTGAACGGACCCGTCGTTGTTTCTCGGTGGCGGCGCTCCAGGCAATAAACCACCATCCCTCCGGAAAGAGGTGGTAATGTCTGGGAGGATAACCTCCTATACGCAAATCGAATCGGACCTCATTCCAACAAAGAAGGATCTGCCGAGAGAGGAAATAGTCCCTAGGTTGCCACAATGATGCCAAGAATTCCACGGGTCGTTACAAAAGCAATGGCCGATTTTAGAAACATACATTTATTCATGAAATATTGTCACCTTTCAAATACTCTGTAAATTATGTGAAACTGTTGCAGTGTAGACAGCAAGTGTCTGAGACATTTCTTTGACACTTTGACGTGGATTTTGCTCAATAAAGTCTTGCAATTGTTCATTGTCAACATTACACGGCCGTCCTCTACCTTCTTCATCTTCAAGGCTCTCATCTCCACTACGGAATTTCTGGAACCACCTTCGTACTGCCCGATCGCTTGTAGATGTATCTCCCCATTCTCTATTGATATTGACAGAAGTTTCGGAAGCATTGCACCCAAGTTTTATCTCATACAACATAAAAAGGCGAAGGTCATGTTTTGGCATCTTCATCATTGAGGGTATTGTATGCTTTAAAAATACATTCTATCTGAAGGAAAAAAGTTACAAATTATTATTGAGAACACGATTATTATATATGTTAACAAAATTACCAGAAATAAACTACAAATTTTGTGTTAAAATGACTTTTTAAAACCCAGCGATTCAGGCGGCCATTATTTTTGTAACGACCTAATAATAAAGTGAGTTTGCATAAGGAGTATTGATTTACTCCTCTCCAGGAGTTAGGCACAAGGCCAGTTTTTATCTTACTCCCACAAGTAAGATGTGACCCAAGGTCGGGTCGGGAAAGTGGGATTTAAAAATTGCCTGGGCAGCCCCGTCGGCATTCCCCGGTAGGGGCGCCTCAGGCAGTAAGCAATAAACTTACTCCTCCCCAAAGAGGGGAGGCAACGCCTGGGAGGGTGGACCTCCTAGAACTGCACAGGACAGACCCATAGACCGGCGTAAATCAAGCCCCGAAGGTCAAGACAACACCAGTATGGGTTGCAGTATCCATCGGAACAGATACTACACTTTGATCTTAGCCAAAAGGCCAAGAAAAAGAAAGAGTTTGCTTAAGGAGTAGATGGTAAAAAAAATTTTTTTTTAAAAAGGCGGTTAAATTTTTTTTTTTTAAAGGCGGTTAAATTTTTTTTTTTAAAAAAGCGGTTAAATTTTTTTTTTTTTTTTTTAAGGCGGGTAAATTTTTTTAATTAAGGCAAAATCAAAAAATGCTTTTCTCTCGTTTTCTCTGCGATGAGTTCAATTAAAACTCTAGCTTCAGTATTTATGAAAAGTGTTTTAAAGAAAAGAAAAAAGAACTATAAGAAAATATGCATAAAAAATAAATTTAGACACTTTTACTTTCTCAGAAAAAAAATAAACTAATAAACTAGTGTCCATCCTCCGTCAAAAATGACGAAACAAAACAATGCTTCGCCATTGTTCGCACTCACTAGACACATTACTAAACTATTCATATACAAATCATAGAATTACGTCAGTAATTTAATGTTTCATATATAAATTATCATTGTCATTTCTGATGACCTAAAGAAATATATTACTAAAATATTCATATACAAATCATAGAATTACGTCAGTAATTTAATGTTTCATATATAAATTATCATTGTCATTTCTGATGACCTAAAGAAATATATTACTAAAATATTCATATACAAATCATAGAATTACGTCAGTAATTTAATGTTTCATATATAAATTATCATTGTCATTTCTGATGACCTAAAGAAATATATTACTAAAATATTCATATACAAATCATAGAATTACGTCAGTAATTTAATGTTTCATATATAAATTATCATTGTCATTTCTGATGACCTAAAGAAATATATTACTAAAATATTCATATACAAATCATAGAATTACGTCAGTAATTTAATGTTTCATATATAAATTATCATTGTCATTTCTGATGACCTAAAGAAATATATTACTAAAATATTCATATACAAATCATAGAATTACGTCAGTAATTTAATTTTTCATATATTAATTATTATTATTATTTCTGATGACGTAAATAAATAAAAAAAATACCCATCGTTGTCTTTTTATTATAGAGTGGGGGATTTCTTTGTGAATTCACTTCAAGCGGCGGGGTGAGTTTCAAATTGTTGTCTGAATTGTTATTTGCTTTCTCGCTTCCCCTCACATTTGAAATGTTTTCGTCCGGGGGAGGGATAGAAAAATGCACGTGTTTGACTCGTTAACTTTTGCGTGACGGGATGGAAGTATATATATATATATATATATATATATATATATATATATATATATATATATATATTTGTTTTGTTTATTATCTATGTACGTGTACGTTTCGTCCTTTAATCGGGACTCGTCAGCATAGAGATATAACTATTCACTACTGGTCGCGCGATTCGAAACCCCGGGCTCCGAGTATTTTACAACTCAAATGCCGACATCTAGACCCACACTAACGATTCCCGTAAGGATGAAACGCATGTAGATAAAAAACAAATATTTATAATTTATTATTTGGCGTCCCCAAATGTAGGCCGAGCTCTCTGGCGAGTAGTATTAACACAGTTGTCATCGTGGCTTTAGTGCAATGTTCTTTTCAAAAGTTGAGCTCTTTAAGTCAGCTGCCTTTAAGTAGGATTAATCTCTTGCTGATTTATCGAGTTATTGGTGACAGCCGTGTGGGCGAGACGTTTGAATTTGAGTTTGAAATATAACTCGGGTTCCGGGGTTCGAGTCCGGCTATCGGTGTGAATAATTTTTCTCTACACTGATGATTCCCGTAAGGATGAAACGTATACGTATATAGATTTTTTTAAATGTATATATATATATATATATATATATATATATATATATATATATATATATATATATATATATATTAGGGAAAGAGAGAGACAGAGATATGATAAAATGCATCATATATCATAAAAGGAAATGCCGTGAAAGACAAGATGTGTGAAAAAGACAAACGGAAAAAAACAAATTTAAATACAGAAAAATATCAGGAAACGAGTGATTTTTACCAGTTTCGTTTCGATCAACGAACCTCTTCAGAAAAAACTGAAAATTTTATTTTTTTATTTTTGCATATGATCACCATTTTTTTCGGCGACTCAAATCATAACAAGCTTAAATTAGTTAAAATTGCTGAAATATTAAACTGTTTGTTTCGCGCCATTAGTTTTTTCGGTGCTTCTTCTGTTTCACAGTGACATGTTAAAATATATATATATATATATATATATATATATATATATATATATATATATATATATATATATATATATATATATAAGTAATCCAACAAAAGATATAAGCGTCAACTAATATCTTATAATTAGTGAAACATCCGGATAAAAACTGAAGCTCAATATACTTTATTATATTTTATTATATTTTATTTTATTAACATTGAATATTGACACATTTCGGGACTGGATAACTTTGTCGGCACCTTCAATTACACGTATTTGGACTGCTGTTTGTAACTTGGAGTAATTGTATTTCCTGATTATGCTTCTCAACTTGTATGAACTGGATGGACTATATGGATTCAACAAAAAGTATGTTTTTGGGTTGATATGTTTTGATGTTATGTATTTTTGTGTATTTGTGTATATAATTTTATATATTTTCAAAGTGTAATTTTATTACCTGTAGTAGTATAACTGCGGTAATGGTCCTCTGAAGAGAAGAATTATCTTTTAAAACTCATGAGCTAAGGACTTAAGAATACTTTGCTTGAACTTTGAATTCTAATAAAATTTGATTGTCACCTTATTTTATTACTTCATTTTATATTATAATATATATATATATATATATATATATATATATATATATATATACCTAAAGAAATGTATACACTTTGTTACGTACTTATGTGGTTGCTTAATAGAAGACTGTACACCAAAAATTACGCAAATTCATCCAGTATTTATTGAATTAAAAATATAAAACGATTTTTATCGGTAGTCGCTATCTTGTATTTTTCAATCTAAAAAAAAAGAGTTATCTCCCTTGGCTAAACTATTTACAAAATGTTAACGATACGTAAAATCGTTTTTTTTTTCTTCTTATAATTTAATAAATACTGGATGAATTTTCGTAATTGTTTCTGTCCCATATTATTTTCAGCTAACACGTAAGTACATAACAGTTTATACATTTCTTTACATATTTTAATATCATTGTGAAACAGCAGAAGCACCGCTTTTTGAGAGAACAAAATAAAAGATAGAAATACTTAGAAATATTGTATTACTTTCCTTACAGAATGCGTCAAGGGAAATAAATCTGTAAGGAATTTATTTTGAACTCAAGAGAAGTAACTTTGTGTAGATATTTTTGTTTCATTATCAAGGGAGCTAATTCTAACTATGAGTTATTATTTTATTTCAAAAAATGTTTTTATCAAAGCTTTTTAGATGTGAATTTATAACGGACAAAAAATATTGTTAGACCTTCTTCCAGTTTGATTGATTTAATTAGACTTTTTGATAAATTTCGGCTATCTACACCTCGGCTTTGTCTTAAGGTCGTTTTATTCAATTGCGGTATATGTTACGACGCTCAGCAGAGGCGCGAACGGGGTCCAAAAAAAGAACGAGAAAGAGTTTAAAAACATAAATTTGCAACAAGTAAAGTTGACTTATGTCTAGAATAGACATTTTTCTACTTACCTATGTAATTTGTTTGTATTTTTACGTAGTATAAATGGCTTTTTATTAGATGTTAAAAAAAATTTCTTGTTTTTTAAAACATCTAGTTTCTCAAAGATAAATGGCGGCCAGTCCCTCTATATTATTACGTAGAGCGGCCATTTTGAATTCTTCGAAAACCGTCTGTCGAACGTAAATTTCTAATAAATAGCACTTCAAACGGGTTTAAAATACAAACAAATAGCACATGCAAGTTTGAAACTAACTTTTACAGCTTACAGTTACTTTTATTTGTTGTATATTTGTTTTTTTAGCGTTTTTACTCTGCTGAGTCTCGTAAAAGATGCCCTTCAATTGATTTTATAAATGGCGGCCGGGAGCAGATGACGATTGTTAGTCGCACAGTGTACCAAGACTGTCGTTAACAAGGAATATATAGAATAATGAATTCTAAAAAGTGTGTAGTGAACCTGACAAAAAAAAAGACGTTCTCGTGTACACCAAAAAAATATGAAGGGTGGTATTTATTTCAGAGATATAGAATGCCTTTTTTTTTGAAACAGCAGTCCTGTCGGGATTTTAAACCGACTAGTTGGCGGGGGCGGGAAGATGATTTCACCAACACCTGTCTGCGTTAGTCAGTTTTACTAGTGGGAGGTGACGGTGGTTAAGTGGATATCAACACGGACTGAAGACCTGGGTGTTCCACAGTACCACTTTTACTTAAGGATGTTGGGCTTCTTGGCCTTTGGCTAAGATCAAAGTGTAGTATCTGTTCCGATGGATACTGCACGCCTGTCCTGTGCAGTTTTAGGAGGTCCACCCTCCCAGGCTTTGCCTCCCCTCTTTGGGGAGGAGTAAGTTTATTGCTTACTGTCTGAGGCGCCCCTACCGGGGAATGCCGATGGGGCTGCCCAGGCAATTTTTAAATGGCCAGAGTGCTCACCTCTCGAGCGCTGGCTTTTCAAACCCCACTTTCTCGACCCGATCTTGGGTCACATCTTACTTGTGGGAGTAAGATAAAACTGGCCTTG